>JAMXBD010000357.1:600000-1101511 GCA_024138025.1 Combretum micranthum
ATCTCCTAAATGACCATATTCCACTCTTTTGGGTCCCCACGTTCCTTTCATGCATGGCTGTCCATTTGGAAATTTATCAATGTTCTGGATATCCGTACAATAATTTCTACCACCATCGCTGGCTATAATTAGACATCAGACATGGTTCCCCATGACGGCGATGGCCCAGCCCCAAACCCTAAGACCAATATAAATCGTACACGACTGGAAATTGGACTGTGCCAATCATTAATGCCTCTGTCCTAGTTTTCCCGAGATGATTTGTTTTATGTTATTAACATCGTGTCTTAATAATTTTTCCATTTTGTTAAATGAAACTTAATCACGTAAGATTACTTTTTTTTTTTTTTCGTTTGAAGCCAATAATGTTATCATCTAGCGGCATTAGTAGTTGATCTCTTTATTGAGTAGTACTAGTTTTGAATTCTACATCCGCCTCCTTTGTTGTGATTTAAAAAAATAGAAAAAAATATTACATTTTGTAATAGATTTTATTTCTAATTTCAATAATAATGAAAGAAGAAATTTCTCAGTTACTAGTTAACTTATTTGATGGTGGATTCCCAAGCCAGGCAATAACTATTTTAAAGACCCAATCCATAAGATTATTAATGAATAATTGCAATTTTTTTTCATAAATTGATCTTGTAACAGTGTTGTTCATTGCAAATCTAGATGAAATTTATCACAAATTCTGCCATATATGTTTTGTGGCTTTCTTTTTCTTTTTCTTTTTAATATCATGGAAGAGGCCATGTGAGAAAAGGAAATTAATATAACTAATTTTTAAAAAATTATGAAAATGCCACCAAGGTAAAAATAATCCAAATTTTACACGAGTTAGCTTTGTCTCCTGTTATCTCTTGAAGAGAAGAGAAGGTCAGTCACTTATAACCTCGTCTCTTCAAGAGACGAAGATGGCGGGCCTAACATTAGCATCCGACTTCTTCTTCTTCTTCCTCATTTTATTCATCCCCAAATCAAAACACCCAAAAACTCACATCACTCCTAAACCTTAACCCTAACTTCTAATCGAACCCCAATTCAGTTTTATGACCAAATTAGCGCAATATCTTGGTCAATTTCAATCATATTGCATCACCTAAGCATCGATTTGTGATAATTGGAACTGATTAACTGTCCAATCAGTTTTAGGCATGTGAAGTGAATATTGCAAGTTGCTTGATCATGTTACTTTAAATTTTTGCAATTCTTGATGTTGCAATGTTGATATCCAGTGATGTGATGCCTGCAATGGATGTTGATTTTGATTCTTGAAGCAACATTGTATGATTATGCTGAATAATGTGTAATAGGCGTAGTTGCTAATGCTTACATGGTTGATGTTGTATTTCTGATGCTCACATTGTTGATGATGACGTTAAAAAATTGATTCCATTTGTACCTTCTAAATAATTGATAATGAATTTTAAAATGTTTGACGCTCACATTATTCGCCACATGTGAATTTTGATATTCGCTTTTTCGAGGTTGTATTTCTTAAGCCAAAGCAATCAATTTCTATGGTAAACTTTGATCAAAGTAAGACAACTTATACGTGATTTTTTTTCTTTTATCAACCTAGAACAAATCATGGTCACATTTCATGCATTTAACATTGTTTTCTGAACTAACAGGGTAGGGTTGGAAATGGATAAGGCGAAATTTGTGCTATATGCTCATGCAAACATTATGGAAGGGAATAATGGTGTTGGTTATGATAGGAGGCCAATTATTGTTGTTAGTTTGTGTAGAAACTCTACATATGAGAAATCTTAGCCACAATATGCAATCAACTTAAGATAAATAAGATGACACATCGAGTTGAGCTATGTCATAATATTGCCATTAGAGATAAGACATTGCATTATGATGTGATTACAGTGATTGATGATGATCCTAATCAGGAGATGCTGGTGTACATAAAGGGTTCATTGGTGGTATATGTCTAGATATTTGAAAAGGAGTTGCCACAACCTCCTAAGATTGATAGCAATAGATATATTGACTATCATGGAAATGTTGGAAGCCAAGGGCGAGCATTACCAAATGATGCATATGAGGTGATATTCCAGCTCCATGCCAAGGCTCACATACTTCAATTGCTTGGGAGGTTCTTAGTTAGTGACAAATAACAGAACTTGGTTCATGTGATGTGCCTCCCATTGCTTGAGGACTTTCATGTTGCTGGGCAGTATACATGAGGAGGAGCTTTCTTAGGATGGCTCTATAGGTAGATATACTGAGCATCACATGTTGGCTCCATCAACATAGCAGGACCCCTTATTGTGCTACAAGTCTAGGCATGGGAGCATTTCCCATTAATTGCCCCAATATATAGGAGGATCACAGCTGCTACTGAGCGGTGCCTTTTTATTAGCCAATAAAGAGCATATTTTGGCATTACACAATGCCCGACACACCATCTATTCTAGTACAGGGGAACCTTTGATTGATAATTCCCTAAATAGGTGCAATTTTCTAAATCCTATGTGGTCTTTTTATTTACACATGTACTATTCTACTTATATGTTGCTAACTTATATTATAAACAAGTCATTTGGGAGCCATATGCTAATATTATGGATTATCTTCCGAAGTATTGCTGGTTTAGTAGTGATAAATGGTGTGCACACATGCCTCTCGTGTGCTTTTATGTTATTGAGCATTACTATTCAAACTGAGTGCTCATATAGTATGGAGTGGAACAAGGCGACAGAGCATGCCTGGTAGATAGTAAAGTGAGATGATCATCGCAATCATGTTGTAGACTTGCCAAATATCCCTGTTGGTACTTATATAGATTATTTCGATCAGTATCATGCGATCTCTAGATGTTAGATTAGTAATAAAAGTGCCATGATATGATTTATGGTAAGTTCAATGTGTAATTGTGAAGCTATTGTTCTACTTTTTATTCGTTACGTCCTAATCTTATTGTTTATTATTAATTGTAGGTAGATTTATCAGGTTCTTGATATGTTGCTAGCCGACACTCTAACTACTATTTGAGATGTTATTTATGTAGTAGATGAGTTCATGGGGGTCGACCTTAATGAGCTACTACCACCAGCACCTGCCTACATCGATCATGGTGATGGTATGGATACCCTATTACCTCAATCGGCATAGAGACACAGGCATCAGAGAGTGGGGCAAAGGTGAGGTTGGGCTAGGGAGCAAGTGCGAGGCTAAGATAGAGCTGGACATATTAAAGATAAGCCTTCACTCCCATATATTCAGCTTGATGAGCCTAGACCTTCATTACCATCATATATGCAGCCATTGGACACTTCCATGCCTAAAACCTTAGGTACAACATTTCACAATTGTCACGCCTCAAAAGGGGGCCTAGTAGAATTAATCTAAAGCTATCATATCACGTGTGCACCCATAATATAAGAGCCATCTTGCAAGTCAGAGTGTACAAGATTCTATTTATTTATCAATGTCTATTATATAAATGATATATTATATTATTGGATTTCAGCTATGGAATTCGATTGTCAACTCTTTACCAAGACCGCAGAGAATGGGTATCCCCTACCAAATAATGAAATTGAGTTCTAATTTACAAAATATAAAGTCTCATTTGTCTATACAAATTATAAATTTTACATTCTAAGTTCAGTGCCACTTATATATCTAACTTCACTATAATCTGATGGAAAAGCACTCTTCACACATTCCTATCCCAGTCCCAATTAGCGTTATACTTGCATAGAAACTATTAGGGAGTGAGCAAAACCACAGGCTCAGTGACTTCATCCCTTACTACTACTAGTCACACAAGTTATCAAACATTAATTATACATTCATGTAAATCTATCTACACACAATATGAATGCATACGCAATGAATGCAAGCAACACATCTATAGGAGTCCGGATCCATAGACGATGTAGATTTACTTGTCTACATTTCAGTTCTCTCCCATACTTACCTGCAAGGGACACCTTGCCTTACTCGCACAAGGCTATCTGGTGGTAGCGTCCATCCAGACTTACACAATGCTTAAACACCATTGGTAACATCAAATATTCCCCAATGTGTTCATGTGGTCTGTGTTAGTTAATATTTAAATATATATAATGCCAATTAATGGCTATTTTCACTAAGCATCACCAATTTATGGTGAATAAGGCAAGTAGACCTCAACTCAGGTAACATCTACTGTCAATAATGACCATCACCTATTAAAGGTGAATCCGACAAATAGACCCCAACTCAGGCAACATCTATTACCACGTGACCAATGGACTCTGACTCAAGCAACATCCACTGTCACAACAATACTCAGAAACATCCCATGTTTATCTCATAAATTCTTTTAGTAAAAAGTCATCCTTTTCAAAGGATATAAAAGTAACCTGGAATATTCTAAGTTAAATTCCTATAAAAATATATATATTTCAAAATACTTTTGATTTCAAATTCGAGACATTTCCTACAGGGGTCAAGCACATGCGGTGAATATATCCAATTAGTTTAGTTGAATTATTATCTTTATCCATTTATTCATGTGATTATGCAGATGATAGCACTCACATCAATCAGTCATTCCACATACAAGCAATATAATCAACATAATAGCAAACAGTAGCAATTACAAGCAAATAGTAGATCATCAGAATTCTCTCACCTGTGGTCCTCGCTAAATTGTTGTATAAGCTTCTGGAAATTTGAGAATTGATCTATTTTTCCTATGAAAATGAAATAGCATATTTTTATTATTTAACCAATCTATTCTTTTATTAGTTCTGAAAATAAGATATTTGAAATAATATATTCACCAAGTTACACTAATTCTAATTTAGACGTATTTCAGAAATTACGTACTCTTTTCTTTTTATGGTTTTACCTAGTATATTAATATAAGTCAAATTGATTGGAACTAATCACCTAATTCAATTACTATATTTACTTTAATTAGCTTAGTTAACCTAATATGATTTTACTTAGTAGAATAATTCATTTAAGATATATTAGCTTTATTTATATTATTTACAATTTCATTTTCACTTGTTAAGACAAAATATCTATAATGTAAATAACGCAATTAGATTTCTATGATTGTCTAAGTGTTCTATCTTGATATGTAATTTTATTTCTATTACCTGTATTGGGCCTTTTTATGTTTTTATGGTAACAAGTATTTAATACTTATTATTTATTTTCATTTTGCTTGTGTTGATCATAGAATATTTTATATTTTATTTTTATCGGATAATTACGGGGTTCATACTTAGTAAATTAGTAATTTATTACGATTTGTTAAGTATCATTTTGTATCGTTCTTTAGCTTGACCGATTATAGCAAAAAATATTTATTTCTAATTATTTATTTTTATCTTGTTTCTCTTGATCTTATTGGATATTAAATATTTTTATCGAGTAATCATAGAATTCATTCTCAATAAACTTATATTTCATTATTACTGTTATTATCACTTATAGTAACTAATATTTATTTTCTATTATTTAATCTTATCGTGTTCTTCTTATTTTACTTTATGTAATTATCTTGTTATTTTTTGGAAATCACATTGCTCATAATTTTAACTTATTAAATTTTCCATTCTTATATATATATATATATCATAGATAATTGTTTACAATATTTATAATTCTTTTTTTTTTACTTTATATTAATATTATCAATTTTATTGTAAGTGATATTTTTCAATAATTATAGGAATTGCTAAATTACATTTATTACATTTTATCATTCTCTTTTTGAGTATTGTATTTATTTCTTATTTATATATTATTTTTCTTCATTGCATATATATATATATACATATATGTATATTTTTAAATATATAATATAATATAATATATATACTGATTTGGATATGTACGCCGGCAACAAACACCGCTGGTGTTTATTCCCATATGCCGGCATTCGTGTAAATTTTTACTCTATTCAAACGCTAGCGTATGCTGGTTCAAAGGCTACCAGCATTCAATGAACGCCACCGGCGTTGAATTCCAGAGGCTGGCGTTTGTATGAAAATTTGGTGTTTCAAAAATTTACATAGCCTCTGTTCCAGACGCCGCTTCTACACCGCTGGCATTGGGGATATAAGCTGCCGGTGTAGGGACGACATTGGCACTGTTAATCATCTTCCTCATTTTTCCTCTATTTTGAACTTATTTTTCTTAATTCATTTATATATTATACTTGTGTTGAAAATTTTTTCTAAGTGTTTTTCCACACTTTATATATATCACACGTGATATATCAATACATATAACATCCTATAATCATCAAATTACAAGATTTCTAGCTACTACATATATTACAACATGTAAATTAAGTTTAAAGTTAAGTTTTACCTTGTGTGAGCTGTTGCAATGTTGCTAAACTCTCTCCCAAAGCTTGATACGATCCTAGGTTCATAGGAACCTGGTTTAAACTAAAGTTTAACATATAGACTTACTTTAAAATGAATTTGATCTTACCTTCTTTTTTCTTCTTCCTAAGCTTGTGGTTGTGTTCTTTATTGAAGTTTGTTAGTGGCAATATTTGTGTTGTTGTTTTGAACTCAGTTTAAGTGTGTTTTGTGCTTGAAATGTAGTTGTGTTTAAATGTATTTTGTGTGTGTTTTGAGCTGTTGTTGTTGTTTTTTTAATTACTTTGCTTGGTTTGCTCATTAAATGTCTTATATGTGTGTGTGTGTGTGTGTGTGTGTGTGTATAGGAGAAGAAAGGGGCAGCAACATGGGTGAGTTGGGCAATTACTCCATCGAATTTTAGCTCCAATCATGCATTAAATAATTGTCTTATTTGATAACTTGTGATTGGTGTTTGTGTAGATTGTTGACTTAATGTGGATTATTTGTGCAAATTGTATGCAGATTTTGATGGGCAAAAATCAAGATCATCACAAACAGTATATCATCCCCATTTGTACATAATTGAGGAGAAGAGAGAACGTGGAAAATGAATAAAAAAAAGTAAGGAGGATAGGACGAATAGAAATACAAAAACAAAGAGAATATGATGAATTTATGACCAACAACTGTGTAAGGAGAGGGGAAAAATATAAACTTGTGAAAAAAATCAATTTTGTGGGTCCAAGTGATACTTATGATAAATATTGATCCGGTAATACTTTTAGATGAAAATTTTCATATTCTCGTTATTAAATATTCTGAACACTATGGTATACATAGAATTTCTATTAAAGATATGTGTATGTGTGTTTAATTTTTCACTTTTTGTTGGAATTTGTCACGTACAGTAAGAGTTTAAAAGTGAAGAAGTTGTAAAATGTGAAGTGAAATGAAAGAAATGTAAAGAAGTTAGGATGAATGGAAATATAAAAATATAAAGAAGATGATAAATTTATAACCAATAAATATGTAAGGAGTGGGCAAAAATATGAACTTGTGTAAAAAGTCAATTTTATGGATCTAAATAATGACACGTATGATAAATACTGATTCCTTAATATTTTTGGATAAAAATTTATAAATTAACGATATTAAATATTTTGAATACTATAGTATGCATATAATCTTTAGTTTAATGCTTTTACTTTTTAGTTTTTATACCTGCTATCATAAATTATATTTTATCTGTTTAAAAGTTTTGTTTGTGGTATTTTGATAAATTAATAATTATATTGCCCTTGATTCGACTTTATTATAAATTTATAAGGTTTGAATTACATATGAATTCATTTCTATTTATAAATTTATTCTTGAGTTTTTACTAGGTTAGAAATTTAATATTTATTTTATGTTTGTTACTAGGTTTTTGTTTTTTAACTAATTATAAGTTACTAAGTTAAATCAGAATTTTAGTTTCTATAGACTTGGAATTATTTAACTTAAAGGTATTAACATATCTCAAATATTAAAACTTAGGTTCTTACACATGAAACAGTTTTTCTTTATTCTTTATTTCGAACATTATGAATTTTTAAAGTCTTAGTGATAAAGATTCTTTATTCTAATTTATTTATACTTTAAAATTTAAATTGCGAAAAATTTGGAGTGATTTATGATATTTTTATTATAGTTCTTTTATGATTCTATATTTTATTTGTAATATTTATTATAATCGAGTTATGTAAAATTAGGATGATTACAACAATGCCCCAACTCCATAGAAGAGGCGTCTAGCATCACTAGACGTTATAGTGATGGGCTTCAGTTAGGTGGATCTAGACCCTATCCCATTTTATCAACATAGTCCACATGGTGGAGATTGGGATGATGCATTCATACAAGTGGGTCCATCTATTAAGCGTCCCCAGTAGGAGCTAGATCAAACTATGCTTGAATTGCATACATTTGTTCAACAAAGGAGGGATAGGCAGAGGTGGCAGTAGTAGATATTAGCATTTATTATATTTATGTTTTATTGTATCTACTATGTATTTACTTTTCATGTAATGACCTAAACAATAGTGCTAAATTGTTTATATTGTGTTTCATTAGTTTTTAGTTATGTTGTTAGTAGATGATTGGTCTAGGAAGGTTGTTTTGGTTGAACCATTGTAGTTTGAAGCTGTTGATTTTTGGTGGTAGAGGATCGAGTATGAGAATGTTTGAATTGATTTTACAAGTGATTGTAATTTATTTTTATAGGTGAATTTTATATGAAATGACTTGTTGTATTAAGGATACATATTGGAAAGGCAATTGTTGCTGCATTATTTTCCATATCAATGAGTTTGACACTTCTATAGTGACTTCAGCTCTTGAAGAAAAGAGGTCACTGTAGTGCTACAACTTCATCTCTTTATGAGACGAGATTAGTTACTTACTGCCTTATCTTTTCAAGAGACGAGTTTAATTTGCCTAAAACTGATATTACTTTTTGTCATAATGGCATTTTCATAATTTTTTTAAAAATAAGTACTATTAATTTCCTTTTTCCAAGGCCATAAAGTCTAATATGAAGTATTTAAAGAAAATTATAGATATTTTGTGCCTCGCAAGTCCACCCAGGTAAGAAAGAAAATTATGAACCACGTTTTGAAATAAAAATTATAAGTATAGCATGCTTAGGTTTTTTTCTTTTTTTTTTTAATAAGGAAATATCTAGAATAGTTATCCTTTTTTCTATTTAAATCTTCAATCTTTTTTCTTTTAAAATGAATTATCGATATTTTCTAACTTTTACAAATTAGGAGTATGGTTTAACTGATTAGCTTTTCCTTCCATCAATAACACATGGCAAATCCATGAGGGTTGTGTTATTATTGACCGAGTATTATTTTATTATTGAACCAATCTATTATGTTTTTTTTTAAAAATGGATATGAAAGTTTCGCTTAGACAGAATTAATCTTCTTTCAAGTTCGTAGTAGGTGGCTAGGGTTTCTGTCAAACTTCTCTGTGTTCTCACGTGTATCACTCAAAGAAGTGAAAGTTAATTTCTCTCGAACAAAAGAGGAAAAGAAAACAGTGAGGCTAGGGTTTTCAAAAAAAAATCCACCGATCTGTTCTATTGAACTCCTCAGACTTGAGACTCCAAATTACTTCAAGAAATGTGTTTCTTCTTTCATACAACATGCAATAGAAATCATAGAGAGCAAAAGATATTATGTATCTTAGATCTGTATCTAGATGCAACAAATAGATCTGATACAATAAGCCAGATCGTATCTCATTTAAGACTCCATGCGAACAGATCTCGGAAAAAAACAATGAGACTCCAGCTCCAGATCTGGTATGATATTCCTTCCTGATGTCTGTTTCCGATTCAAGTAATCTTGATCTCTTGATCTGTATGAGACAGAAAAAAAATATTAGCAAACCCTAGCTTGTTTTCTCTCTGTGTTTTGTGAGTGAACGATGAACTCTCAAGGAACAGGATGCTTATTGGATTTCGAGCTCCAGTCGACTCCAACCTCAATCAAGAGGGTCAAGAAAAATAGGGATCCCCCATTACTTCCAGATCTTGTTATTTATAGATTTCTGTTATCTGCTATATTACAGCTATCGTTGAAAAGTTATCCTCTTTTATTTGTTATCTTATCCATATTGCTGTCTGATGTATGTTGAGGATAGTAAATTGTTGTAACAGAATAGCTATTCTCATTTCCCACTGAGAATGTAATCTTTTAAAATCATAGGTGGTCCCTTAAGTCTGCTGGGTCTAATGTTATTCATAACATTTACACCCTGGCGGGAAAAAGTGACCTTGCCCGCAAGGTCAAAATCTGGAAAATCAGATTGAAAGTCTGATAAATCCATCCAAACGGCATCCTCAGGGGTATAAGACTCCCACTGAACTAATACTTGATCCACCGAGACCCCATTTCGTGAAATTTGCCGGGTAGCCAATATTGCTACAGGTTTAACAATGGGATGATTTCCCAGAGACTCCTGAGGTAAATTAACCATAGGCCAATTAGTTCCAAAAGCTTTCTTTAACAAAGAAATATGGAAAACTGGATGAATCTTGGAAGATTCTGGCAATTGCAATTTATAAGCCATAGACCCAATTTTCTCCACAATGCGAAAAGGCCCAAAAAATTTTTGCGAAAGTTTGTGAGTAGACTCCCCTGACAAAGAAGTTTGTCGATAGGGTTGTAGTTTAACGTAGACAAACTCTCCAATATCAAACTGCTTGTCAGACCTTTTCTGATTAGCAAATAAGCTCATTCGATCTTGTGCTGCTCTCAAATTACTTCTGAGATGACGTAAAATCTCATCTCTAGAAGCTAATTCCTCATCCACCGCTTCCACCAATGAAAACCCTCTCACATAATCTGGAATTGTGGGTGGCTCTCGTCCATAGACAGCTTGGAAAGGAGTAAATCCAGTACTAGTATGACAACTAGTATTAAAACAAAACTCTGCCCAAGGAAGAAATTTTGGCCAATTTTTGGGAGCATCCATGACAAATGCTCGAAGATAATGTTCGAGACATCTGTTGAAAACTTCTGTTTGGCCATCTATTTGGGGATGGTAAGCTGAACTCATCCTCAAAGTAGTACCACTCAATTTAAATAATTCTGACCAAAATTTACTTGTGAAAACCTTATCTCGATCAGAAACAATCGATCGAGGTATGCCATGATGCTTTACCACTATATCAACAAACAATCGAGCAACTTGAAATGCAGTACAAGTTGCTGGTAAAGTTCCAAAGTGGCAATATTTAGTAAGGCGATCTACCACCACCAAAATAACAGAAAAACCCTGGGAAAGCGGTAATCCAACAATAAAATCCATAAAAATGTCTTCAAATACTTCCTGTGGAATTGGCAATGGTTGTAATAAACCAGCTGGTTTAGTAGTCAAATACTTGATTTGTTGACAAACATGACATTGTCGAACAAAATTTTCAATGTCTTTCCGCATAGATGGCCAAAAAAAAGATTGAGCAATCCTCTTAAAAGTTTTCAAATTTCCCAAGTGTCCTCCTAATGGTGTCGCATGAAATTCAGTAAGAATTAGAGAAATAAGAGAAGAACCTGGTGGTACAAAGATCCGAGTACCCATATACAGAAGTCCATTCTTCAAAACTAAGGGCCATTGCAAAACTTCACCTTGAATCACCTTGTTGTGCCACTCCTGAAAAGAGACATCAGAAGTGAAATCATGCTTTAAACGTGTTATAAAATCATAGGATGGAATGGAGATGGCAAAAAAAGAAGGCTCATCTATTTGAACACGTGTTAAAGCATCAGCTCCTCTATTTTCACTGCCAGGCTTGTACTGCACCTCAAAATCAAATCCCAACAACTTAACTAAAAGTTGTTGTTGGTCTGGAGTCTGAATGACCTGATTCAAAATCTCTTTGAGGCTACGTTGATTAGTACGAATAATGAAATGTCGTCCCACCGAATACTGTCGCCATTTCTTAACTGCAGCTACAATGGCCAATAATTCCCTCACATATGTGCTAGCTTTTTGTAATCGGCTAGGGAATTTCTTGCTAAAATAAGCAATGGGATGAGAATCTTGGTATAGAATAGCTCCCATTCCTTGGCCTGATGCACCAGTTTCAACAATGAAATCCTTAGTGAAGTCGGGCAAGGCTAATACTGGGGCAGTCACTAAAGAATGCTTTAACGACAAAAAAGCCTCAGTAGCTAGATCAGACCATTGAAAGCTGTCCTTCTTAAGGAGATTTGTCAAAGGAAAAGCAATCTTAGCATAGTTCCTGACAAATTTCCTGTAATAGCCCGTAATACCAAGAAATCCGCGAAGTTGTTTAATATTAAGAGGCTGTGGCCATTCCTGAATTGCCTTGATCTTGTCTGGATCAAGGAAGACTTGGCCAGCCGATACAATATGGCCTAGATAATCGATTTGAGTCTGGCTAAAAACACACTTGGAACACTTCAAAAATAAACTGTTGTTGCGTAAACAAAGTAAAGCCTGTTCCACATGAGTCAAATGATCGTCCATTGTCCTGCTATAGATCAAGATATCATCAAAGAACACTATAATAAATTTTCGTAAATAAGGACGAAAAATAGTGTTCATAACTAACTGAAAAGTAACAGGGGCATTGGATAAGCCAAAAGGCATCACGAGAAATTCATAATGTCCATCATGAGTACGAAAAGCGGTTTTGTGAATATCATCAGGAAACATTCGTATTTGATGGTAACCAGCCCTTAAATCCATTTTGGAAAAAATAGTGGCTCCGCCAAGCTCATCCAAAAGTTCATCAATAGTGGGAATAGGAAACTTATCTTGTACTGTGGCCTGATTGAGAGCTCGGTAATTGACACAAAAATGCCAGGAACCATCCTTTTTCTTAACCAGTAAAACAGGGGAGGAAAAAGGACTGGTACTAGGCCGAATGACTCCCTGTTGCAACATCTCATCTACCAATTTCTCAATTCTGACTTCTGAAATTACGGATATCTTTACGGACAGACATTAATAGGCTCTGTTTCATTCTTAAGATGAATATGATGTTGTACCTCTCGCAAAGGTGGCAATGATGAAGGAGTCTCAAAAACATCATTGAATCGTCCCAATAATGTATCCAAAGCACTGTTATGAGTGGTACAAGATGATGAATCATACTCCTGAGCCACAATTTGAAAACAACAGGCCACAGAACTGTCTTAAACCAATGTCAACAGTTGTTTGGTTGACAATTCTTTACAATTGATGTCTGATAAACCTGTCAAACAAATAGGGATGTCATGCCAAACAAACTGCATACTCAGCTTAATATAATCTACCGTTACAGGCCCAAGTAATTTGAGCCACTGAATGCCTAAAACCAGCTCGGCCCCTTGAATAGGTAAAACAAAGAAATCCACAGAAAAAATGACACCCTCCAATAAAAGAGGAACCTGTCGACAAACTCCAGAACAAACCAAACTATCCCCATTTCCAATTAAAACAGAGAATTGTGGGATAACCTCAACAGGCAACTTCAAACGTTTTGCCACGTCAACTTGAATAAAATTGTGGGTACTACCAGAATCAATCAAAACATGTAAAGCTTGACCATGTACTGACCCTTGAAACCTGAGAGTTTTAGGAACATGATGTCCTGATAAAGCATGATAACTGATCTCAGCTTCCCTTTGTGAAGGAGTTTCCTCTGATAAAACAGAATCAGAGGATAAACAATCTTCAAAACTTTCTTCCACCTCATCAGTTGGATGAATCATCAAAAGAAATTTAGACTTACACACATGGCCCTTATGATATTTTTCATCACACGTATAACACAATCCTTTCTCCCTGCGAGTGGCCAAATCCGCTTGTGACATATTCCGAATAGCCAAAGTCTTTTTAGTAGAAGTAGAAGGACCTTAAACAGAGGTAGTAGTTTTAGAATGAGTTCCAGAAGAAAAAACGTGAGGTTTCAAAGAAAAAGACCTGGTGTCAGTCAGTGATTTGACCAAAGTAGAAGAGGAGGAACATTGAAGCAAACATTGTAATTTGTGTTCCTGTAATTTGGCCAAACTCATAGCTTCTAAGAGAGAAGTCGGTTTGAAAGACAAAACTTCCTGTTGTAAAATTGGTTTTAATCCATAAATAAAACAACTAATCAAAAATCCTTCAGATAACCTAGTAACTCTGTTGGAAAGCTTCTCAAAAGCTATTTGATAGTCGGAAACAGTACCAGTCTGTTGCAATTTAGCTAATTGTCCCTGAAAATCTTCAAATAAAGAAGGTCCAAATCGAATGTTGATAGCAGACAGAAAAGCTTGCCAAGTAGAAACCAGGCCATTCTTTGAGAGCCACTGAAACCACTCTAAAGCATCACCTTCCATAGCAAGGGAGACTAATTTCATGCGATCCATATTAGAAACATGATGAAAATCAAAAAATTGAGTAGCTTTAAAGATCCAACCAGTAGGATCACTGCCCGAAAATTTAGGCAATTCAAGTTTCATGCTCTTGAAAAAATTAGACTCCTTGAAATCATGAGAAGATGATGAATTCGAAAAAGAAGACTGATTCTCATGAATATCCCTATCCATCTGTCTTTTGACAAATTGCACAACAAATTGCATGCTATCATCCAACTGAGACATACGAGAATTCATAGAGCTTAATTGAGAAGTTAATTCTTCAATACGAGTAGCATGAAGAGTTACTTCCTCATTCAACTTCACCACACCTCTAGTACCATCAGCCATAATAACAAACGACGAGAGCACCAAAAATGTTATTATTGACCGAGTATTATTTTATTATTGAACCAATCTGTTTTTTTTTTTTAAATGGATATGAAAGTTTCGCTAAGACAAAATTAATCTTCTTTCAAGTCCGTAGTAGGTGGCTAGGGTTTCTGTCAAACTTCTCTGTGTTCTCACGTGTATCACTCAAAGAAGTGAAAGTTAATTTCTCTCGAACAAAAGAGGAAAAGAAAACAATGAGGCTAGGGTTTTCAAAAAAAAATCCACCGATCTGTTTTATTGAACTCCTCAGACTTGAGAATCCAAATTACTTCAAGAAATGTGTTTCTTCTTTCATACAACATGCAACAGAAATCATAGAGAGCAAAAGATATTATGTATCTTAGATCTGTATCTAGATGCAACAAACAGATCTGATACAATAAGCCAGATCGTATCTCATTTAAGACTCCATGCGAATAGATCTCGAAAAAAACAATGAGACTCCAGCTCCAGATCTGGTATGATATTCCTTCCTGATGTCTGTTTCCGATTCAAGTAATCTTGATCTCTTGATTTGTATGAAACAGAAAAAAAATATTAGCAAACCTTAACTTGTTTTCTCTCTGTGTTTTGTGAGTGAACGAGGAACTCTCAAGGAACAGGATGCTTATTGGATTTCGAGCTCCAGTCGACTCCAACCTCAATCAAGAGGGTCAAGAAAAACAGGGATCCCCCATTTCTTCCAGATCTTGTTATTTATAGATTTCTGTTATCTGCTATATTACAGCTGTCGTTGAAAAGTTATCCTCTTTTATTTGTTATCTTATCCATATTGTTGTCTGATGTATGCTGAGGATAGTAAATTGTTGTAACAGAATAGCTATTCTCATTTCCCACTGAGAGTGTAATCTTTTAAAATCATAGGTGGTCCCTTAAGTCTGCTGGGTCTAATGTTATTCATAACAGGTTGATGATATTTAATATGAATAAATAGTAACCTAAATACATAATACTTGAATAAACTAATAAAAATAAAATAAAAAGAAAAGGGAAAAATTAATAAAATCTAACCACTCAGATATCTAGCAACTAAAGGTAGACAAAAAAAAAATTCTATTAAACCAAACCAACTTTTAAATTTATTGTTGATTTGAAAGGGTAAACCAAACAAATCCGATTAAAAAAATGATAATATATTATTTTTAATTGTAAACTTTCTTTTAGTGATTGATTAAATGTTGTATATAAATATATATATATATATTTTTTATTTTCATTGTGATATTTATTATTCGATGAATATTAGTCAATATTAACTTGTTCTTTTTTAATTTTTTTTAAGCTCAAGATATATTCTCTAGTTGGTGACTTGATATTGTTTTTTTTTTTTTTGTTATTTATTTTAACTCTATGGAGTATGGACTCTTTTTTTTTTTGTTTTTGTTATCAATCTTATTATGTATTAATCATTCAAATATGTATTTTGTTAGCAGAGAACTTTAGTTGATGGATGATTGTTGCTAATAGATAATATTTTTTTTTTGCCTAAATTTGTTGGTAGATGAGTAATTTGATAGTTTTATGGAGGATTATAGGTTATGACTTATTATGTATTAGTTAGTGATGATCGTCTGGTGACTGAATGATTTTATGAAGGACTATAAATTATATGTAAGAAATTGTGGCCAAATATGTGATATTCATATGGAGAGTTGTAAGTCTTCATAATAGATGACTTGACGAGAAAATATCACTTGTTGTCGTTTTGTAAATATGTATGATCCTCTTCCTACCCTTATATATATGCACAACAGGTGACATTAAATTTTTACATATTTCACTCTTATTTTTCACTATCACAAAATCCATCATGACAAATTGAGGGAAATGAAGAGAAATAATTTCTTTTGGTAAAATAAGATTGAATTGGAGGGATAACGTGTTTCTTGAGGAAATCACGTGATCTTGTTCTTTGGTATTCAAATTAATATTACAGCCATTGATAAAGTTATGTATTTATCTATGCAAAAATCATGAAGTTCGAAAATTTTGAAAATAATTTAAGAAATTATCATTCATAAAATCATAAAATAAATTTCACATGTGGTATAAGAGCATGCTTTATCAACTCATTTTTTTTTTCCATTATTGTAACAGAGCATTCAAAACGTTTGAATTGCCAATTTCAATGGATTACATGAGACTATACGTTCGGCCACGGAAACGATGCATGAAGAATTAAATTCCCTTATATGGCCGAAACATTAGAGCAACCAAGCCAGGAAAATATCCCCATGCATAGAAATAGGAAGTATGGCTAACAAACACATATCATTGCCCGGTGGAAAGATATTGTTAGATGGAAATAGAAAGTATTTTCCTTAAAGATATTGTTAGAGGTTGATTATAACGGTAATGTTGTTTAATGAATAATGGTGCCAACGTTATTCTCTTCCATCGATACAAATGTGTTCCCTAGAACAAATATGGATGCTGTTTTGTGTAATCAACCACAGTTATCTCATATTAGTAACCGTTAAACTTATGTTATTGTTTTAGATTAATAATTAAAGGACACATATTTAATTGATGTCATTGAGAAGAAGTTTAATAATAATGCATACTATTCCATAAATGAAAATCCATATGCATTATAAAATAATATTTTGATTGAATGAAACAAATGCGATTAGTTGTTTAGTCATCAAAATGGCCAAAACATTGAAACTATGAATTTCATTGTATAAAGTTTGATTTACCCATAAATTTATCTGCAAATGACATAATAGATGATATTTTGGGTAAAATGAAAGTTATTATTATAAGAAATTATAAGTCATCTAAAGATCATTTTTGTTCTAATAATGCATGTGTCTATGGTGAGTATGCTTTATTTGATTTATTTATATATCCAAATATAGCAAATATGTTGAAATGTATATATGTTTGTTCACATTAATGGTAATATATTATCAGTCTCACCCAAAGGTAGATTTTGATATATATAAATATATATAATTATGTTATTCCATGGATTGTTTGAATCCGAATTTGCATGATTATTCAAGGTCTTAATGTATACCATATGATTAATTATTATAGTATTTGTTTTTTTTTTTTTTTTTGCTAGAAAATGAATTTCATTCACTAGAAAAAAATTACATTGATTACAATCATTAATAGTAGAAAAATGACAAACGAAGAGTTGGGAGTATGATTACCCAACTAAATAAATTGGACCATCTCTTATATAGTTAAATTTTCCCACATAAGGGATATAAATTCTCCTAAGAAAATAAAACTCAATCAACTAGCGAGTAGAATAAACCCCATATAAGGGATAACAAAATCTTATATTACATAAAAAAATTTGCTTATTTTAAAAACTACAAACAAAATAATATTTGCTTGATCTCCATGCTCTTCAAACCGCCCAGATTATTGATAATGATGGAAACAATATAATACGGTCCAAATCTAGTGTTAGAGGTGGTAGATTTGTGACTCTTCAAATAGATTGTGATGGATTTATGGAAATAATGTAGTAAATAATAAAAAGAGATATTGAAGAGAGGGGCTACCACATGACAAACCCCTTCGACACTAGGGCTTATAAGAAAAAAAAAAAACTCAAAGAGAGAGAGAGAGAGAGAGAGTATAAAACCTTACATTTTATGTTAAACTTATACTTCAATCCTAGAACTAGAAGTCAACCAAAAATCCTAAAGTCAACTAGGTCAGTAATGAACCTTAATGAGTTTAGATCCGATAATACCACTCTATAAACCTTAGAGCAATAAAAACGAGATAATCATATATTATAGTCCATAATAATGTAATAAAACATAAAAAGATCAGATTTGTCAAAAATTTAGTTTGTTTCTTTCCCGAATGGGATAAGTTTTCAAAATTAAGGTCGGACATGCAAAACGGTAAAAATATTCTGATAATACCTTAAGACTCGTAATAATATGAGGATTCATAAAATATAAGTTTTATAATTTTTTCATACCTAAAAATATCATATATAGCACATTTACACGTATTTCCTTTACTATGAGTATTAGTTTGTCATGTCTATTATTCAAGTTACTATTCTACACTATTCATTACTATACACTCATTTCTTACAATTTTCATTTTCAATACTGCTTTATACTCTTCATGTCTTATACATTACTTACTTTTAATTAACAAAATACAAATTTAATTAATTTTCACCCATCTATACTCAATGGCTGTTGCACCTCTCTCTCTTCTTCCATCTGTTTTTTTTTTTTTTTCATTTTCATTTAATTTTAATCACATTAATTTCCACTCTAAAACTCTATAAATACCCCTCCCTATTTCATTCTTTATACACACTTTCTTATTATAACAAAACTTTTGTAATTTTTCTTCTCAACTCTCTCTCTTTTCCCATTTGTTATCGTAAATTATCCCCTTCCTTGACCATACAATTTCCACAATTTTTCTTTCATCCATCCATCACCAACCATCTTTCATCACCATATACTTTAGGTAAACCTCTAAACCCCTCTCTTTTCTTCATGCAACATAGCATGAACACCTTATTATTTTGTTTTCTAAAACTCTATGAGCATTATGCTAGGGATGAGATCATGAAAATGACAACTTGTTCATGCCATTTTCATCACCATGTTTAATTACAAATGTTATTATGTTTTATTATTGCTCCTAATCTAACTCCTATATGTTATTAAGTATAGTTATGTGTATATATATTCTTATAGCTTATAAGCTTACTAGCATAACCTTTTATTTATACTTTTATGTTTCTTGCAATTTATTTATTTATTTTTATATAATTTATTAAGACTAGCCATTCTAGTCTTAGACTTGTTCTCATCAAGTCAAAACAATTTTTTTTTCTTTTATATGATTTGTCCATAATCTAAGTCCAGGGAGCCTTGATGCCAATCTAAGACTTTCATGATTTTCTTCTTTTATTTTCTCACTTTTCTTTATACGACTAGTCCATCTCTTAGTCCGGGGAGCCTTGATGCAATCAAAGACTTTTCAATAATTAACTTTACATATATGCTTAGTTAATTTTCTATATCTCTTATATTCTAAAGAAGTTTTTTTTTTCTTTCATTATACAACATAGCTATAAGCTCATATTCATGCATAATTATAATGTTACTATCTTAATAAAATGAGTTCCTTTGTTTTATGAAAACTAAGACTAAACTCTTTATAAAAATAACTTTTGGCACTTATGAAAAATTCCATTAAAACTTAGGATTATGATTCAACAACATTTTTAAATAGCTTCATCATAAAATTTAGTGTTGTTATTATGCAAAGTTTATTTAAGAATTAATTATGTGGTTCCATTATTCTCTTTTATTGAAACAAATTTATTATTAAACCTTAATGTTGATAATTCTTTGTTAGGCAAAATATTCTTAAAAACTTATTTATAAGACTTATACCTACACTCTAATAAATACTAAGAACAAGACAAAATTTTTAAGTCAGGTTAAAATTAACTCACTAGTTAAGAAACTACTTAGAAAATAATATTGTTAAACAACCTAAAGTAACAAGTTTTTAAGAGTATAAAAGCTTATTTTTATGAAGTGTAGAAAGTAGAAAAAATAATAGTTATGATAGAAAAAGCACTCATTTAAAATAAACTAAAAATCTTTGTTTTCATTTTGCAACCTGAAAAGGAAACTTGAAAAATGCCATTCTTTAAACTTCTAAAAAAGCTTGTCTTATGAAAGATCATAATTTGGACAACAAAGCTACAATCATATATGTAATGTAAGTTTATATGTGTATAAAAAGGATTTTTTTAACTATATAAATACCTATATGCTTACTATGGGATTTTTGGATAATAAAAAGCTTGGAAAATTTTCATTTTGAGGGTTGGGAATTTCGTAACAGTTCTGAAATAGCGATGAATTTCCTAATTTATATTCTTATGTGTTATTGAAGTGATATATATATATATATATGTATGTGCATGGATATTATAATTAGTATGTGTGTTAAATATGTGTTATTTTGTATGTGTATAGTATAATGAAATTAATATTATTGTATTATATGTATTAATGTGTGTATAGTGTAATGAATAAGTGTGTCTTTTGTAAATTAATATGTATTTGTTATGTTTAGAATTTAATAAAACAAACTTTTGAATTGTTTAAGAATGATGGCAGAATTTTTACAAAGTTAAAGTCTACTTTTTAAGCTCAAATCAAACCCAAATGCATTTCAAATTTAACCAAATTAACCTTAGGTCAAATATACCCCTAAAGTCAAACATTGGATTAGTATTGACTTCATTTTGGACTAATTACGGACCCTTTTGGTAGCCCTAATCACTTCATACGAATTTTTCTTTTCTTTTCTTTCTTTCTTCCTTCCATCTCAAAACCTTAAGCCCTAAGCCAAAATCAATTATAAGCTTTTGGATTCAAACATTACTCGAAGCCAAGACTTAATCATGTAAGTTAAATGCAAGCCTAATCTCTTTATTTTATGTTCTTCCTTGTATTTGGTTGTAAAGCTTAGGTTAGAATGAAGTTTATGTACTAATTGGTGTTAGAATGATTTTATGCATTAATGGTAGTTTAAATAGGATTACATAGCAAGAGGAGTTGTAGTGTATGTCTTATATGAAAGTTAACATATGAGGATGAATGTATTGGGAAGGTTTAAGGATTGAGTAGTTGAAGTGTGATTGGTGTTTGATGATTAGAAGTAGAATTTATGTTGTTTGGATAGTGTTTAGAATATATAACAAGCTTTGGAAAGCTTAGATTAAGTTTGGAGAATTTTTGAAGTGAATAAGTTTTGTAATAAAACAAGGGAAGCAAAACATTTTTGTATAGGTTCAATTTTGAGCATACGTCGGCATCTGGCACTTCAACGCCACCGGCGCAGAGGCGGTGTTGGAAGTGAACAGAATCGATTTTTTTAAAGCCATTTGTAACGCTGCCAGCTTTTGCTAGAAAAGTTTGCCAGTGTTTAGTTTTTTAAATCGTATGTCGGCTACTGGGGTTCTAAAGCTGCTTACTTAGAGGCAGTGTGGAACGAGAACAGAATCATAATTTTTAACACCGGCTGAAGGCTGCCAGCGTAAGATCCAAAGCTGTCGGCATACACGGATACGCTGCCAGTGTTAGAGGTATTCACAGGCGTAGACCAACCCAGTGTAACTCTTTGAAATTTTTAGGAATTTAGAGTTGTATTCTGCACCGGTTCAAAGCCGCTGGCGTAGACTGAAGGCTGCCGGCGTATCCTTGAACGCTGCCCGTGTTGGCAAGTGTTGAACTTTAGTGTGTTGCGCATCGGTTCAAAGCCGCCGGCGTTTAAGGCCGGTGTATCCCCTGCACTTTTCATTTTCAAAAGCTTTCTTCAAAATTTTATAAAGATTGGTATATGATCAATTAATATTTGTTAAGTGTTCTATGATATAATAGAATATTTAAATGCTCTATTATGACATTGTATTAATGTATTTGAGTTTCTTTGATTATTTATATTTGCAACTAGTTAATTAGTGCTTAAACTAAGTGGGAAATTTAATATTATTTTAAACAGTGATAGATCCTCGCTCAGCCAACCCCATTAGTTCCCGAGCTATCTCAGGTACGCAGTAACTTGCTTGTTTCTTTGCTAGGTTAGGCATCAAATCAAATTACTCTAAATTAAGAAAATTTTATTAATTGATGGTGATTGTCCTTGTTTGCCATTGAATTTGGTTCGGAGAGCGATACCTTGCTTAGATTGGGGGCAGGGTACTTTCTCGTTATTGGATAAAATTATTTAGGAGATATGAGTATCCGAGCTACTCATATCAACCCCCTGAGCATCGTGATGTGTTACTCAAGATCCCCTAGTATTATGGGTTACGTCGAAAGGTGGGGCTGCTACTCTGTATGAATAGTAGAGACCACTCAGGAAGGCGGACGTAATACTAGATCCTTATTGCCCGGAGTTTGAACACTCCCATGATGAAAGATTAACTAAAGATTGAGTAATAAATCATTGGTTGTTGCATTTTACATTTAGATTAAGTATGTGTGAATCACTTTGCATTTGTATTCGTTACTTGTGTACTGGGCCTTTGGCTCATATTTTAACCATTTTAGGTGATGAATCTGATGAGTTTTACATGAATATGGGGTATGGAACCGATTTCGAGATTTTCTTGATGATATAGAGGACTAGATATGACCTTAGACTTGGTGGAATCCAATTTTTTTGTAATAGAATAGTTATGTTAGTCTTGTGGTTGTATTTAAGGTTTTAGTTGGATTTTGTGTGTGTAATTTTTGTTAAGGCTTATAAGAAGCCATTGGATGTAATATATGTATATATATATATATATGTACTTAGCTTGTATGACTTAAGTTGCTTCTTTTGCAAAATATGTTGATAATGGAGTAGTGTATTTTGTTTAAAGTTTAGAAAAATTATGGTTTCTATTATATTATCTACGTGGAATTAGATAAACAATTCCTCAAACAATTTTTTTAGACAACCTTGCATATAATCTTACAGATTATATGTGGTTGGGAAACTGTTATCGCTTATTTTAAATTTAGGGGTGATAGTGGGTCCTTACAGTTGGTATCAGAGCCGAACTTGATTAATTGTTTGTCTAATTGTAATAGTCGTTTAAGACTTGACCTAGACACAATTAGGTAGTACAGAAAAGAGTTAAGTTTATCCGAATAGTTGTGTATAATTGCCTTCTTGCTTGATTCATATACTTGTTAATTGTTTCTTGTTTGCTAATTGTTTATTGCTTGTTTGATGACTTGTTGAATTGTTCGTTAATTTATATATGAATGTGAATGTTAATTTGATAAGTTTTGCATGCGAGTAGAGATTGATATACATATGTGTGTTTGTTGAATATATGTATGCAATTGTAAAGATGGACAGGTTGAGGAGGTCTACAAGGCAACATTTGAATAAAGAAAGTATGCCACCACCACCACAATCATCGTCTACATTTGCTCCTACTTTGTCTTCTATACCGAGTAGTGAGACTACTCCATCGCCTGCATCGGCTTCAGCTTCACAAGTTCCTTCGCCGACACAGATTCCTCCACCTCCACCTATGCCACCTATTTTTCCTATGCTGCAAATACCCACTGGTGATCCAAATTCCATGTATAGTATGATGAGGGACATGATGACAATGATGCAGCAGTATCAGATGATGATGTATCAGCAAACACAGCATCTCATGCAGCAAGGTAACCAGTAGGGAATGAGACCAAATGAGGCTGCTCCTGTAAATGATCAATCCAACCAAATCAAGTTACATGATTTTAGCAAGATGGTCCCGGAGTTTGATGGAATTAGTACTGATCCTACAGTAGCTGAAGGTTTGATAGACGAGCTCGAGAAAACATTTGCAGCTAGTAGAACACCGGAAGATAATAAAGTTGATTTAGCAGTTTATATGATGAAGAAAGAAACTTACAATTGGTGGAGATTAACTAGTGGAAATCTACAACAACCCATATCATGGAATGCATTCAAGGATATATTATTCACCAAATATTTTCCAAACTCAGTGAGAGAAAGGATGATAGCTGATTGGTTGAACTTGAGACAAGGGAGCAAAACTATAGATGAATACTATAGTGAATTTTATAGACTTGTTGCGCTTTACTGGAGGTGATTATCGGGATGAGAGAATGAAAGTTTAGAAATTTCAGAATGGATTGAATGCAGAAATTCAAAGTGAAGTCAAGAAATTTGAGTTACATACCCTATTAGATACTGTGGCTAAAGCTTTGCTAATGGAGCAAATTCAAAATGATAGTAGAATTAGAAAAGCAAAGAGAAATGCATTTATGGGAAAGAGACCTGCTTCTACTTCATCCTATAATAATTATCGGGGTGTTAATAAAGGAAAGAAGCTTTTCATGGGACGACAATGAAATCAAAAGCCGACATATAAAGCTTCTACACTTGGATTTGAAAAGAAATGCTTTAGGTGTTATGGTCCTCATGAGTTGTCCAATTGTAAGTGGACTCCCAATGCATGTTTTTCATGTGGTCAAGTTGGACATAAGTTTAAAGAGTGCAGGAATCCGAAACTACCACCAGTTTTCTATGCAAAGATCGACCTGATATTAAGAGTGGAGTTGATATAGAGAAGGGAAAGACAAATGCAAGGGTTTTCACCTTACAACAGATTGAAGATACACCCTCAGTAGACACCTTGGCAAGTATACTGAGTATTGCTAGTAGGGATGCATATGTGTTGATTGATACTGGAGCAACTCATGCTTGTATTTTTGAAAATTTTATGAATGATTATGAGCTTGTTTCTGAAATGTTGATTGATCATATTATGTGTGTGACTACTCCGTTGGTGATTGAAAATAGGCATCCCTGTGTGTGTAAAAATATAAGTGTTGTGATTTCAAATGTGAACATGCCTATTGATATGATAGTATTGCCTTTATTTGATTTTGATGCGATTTTGGGAATGAATTGGCTAAATCATTGTAAGGTCACGATTGATTGTAGTAAGGCAGAGTTAAGTTTTGATTTAGATAAGGGGAGATTTACATATAGGTTGGAAAGGCTGAGACCTAAAAGTATGAACTCCATGAAGTTGTGGGAAAAACCAATTGTGGCGGCTATGAATATTGAAGAAATGGATATCAAAATGGTACCAATTGTAAATGAGTTTATGGATGTATTTCCAAAGAAGTTACCTGGACTACCACCAGATAGGGAGATAGAATTTGGAATTGAAGTATTACCTGGAACGGTACCTATCTCTAAGGCTTCGCATAGAATGGCTCCTGCAGAGTTGAAAGAGTTAAAGCTGCAGATACAGGAATTGCAAGATTTGGGTTTCATTAGACCAAGTATATCATCATGGGGTGCTCCTGTATTATTTGCAAGGAAAAAAGATGAGAGTTTGCGCATGTGCATTGGTTATAGGGAATTGAACCGGGATACTATTAAGAACAAATACCCTTTACCTAGGATCGATGATCTATTCGATCAGTTGAAGCGAGCCATAGTGTTTTCGAAGATCGACTTGAGATCAGGATATTATCAACTTAAGATCAATCTCAAGATATTCAGAAGACAGCTTTCAGAACTCAGTATGGGCACTTCAAGTTTTTGGTGATGCCTTTCGAGTTAACCAATGCTCCAGCCGCATTCATAGATTTGATGAATAGAGTCTTCAAGGATTATCTGGATTCATTTGTCATAGTATTCATTGGTAATATTCTGATTTATTTCCGAAGTAAGGAAGAGCATCAAGAGCATTTAAGACTTGTGTTACAAAGACTTCAAGGGAAGAAACTCTATGCAAAATTTAACAAGTGTCAGTTTTGGTTGGAAGAAATATCCTTTCTCGGGCACATTATTTCAAAGGAAGGTATTTCAGTTGATCCAATAAAGATTGAAGCTATTTTGGGATGGATAAGGCCTACTAATGTGAGTGAGATTAGAAGTTTTCTTGGATTGACGGGATACTATCGAAGGTTTGTAGAGGGATTTTCGAAAATTGCCTCCCCATTAACAAGATTAACAAGAAAGAATATTAAGTATGTGTGGGATGACAAGTGTGAGAGGAGTTTTAAAGAGTTGAAAGAAAGATTGATATCAGCTCCTATTCTGGCACTGCTTGTTAGTGGAAAGGAATTCGAGGTTTTTAGTGATGCGTCTATCCAAGGACTCGGTTGTGTTCTCATGCAAGATGGAAAAGTTATAGCTTATGCATCGAGGCAACTAAAACCCCATAAGAAGAATTATCTAGTGCATGATCTTAAACTAGCAGCAGTAATTCTCGCATTGAAACTTTGGAGACACTATTTGTTTGGAGAGAAGTGCAAGATTTACATGGATCACAAAAGTTTGAAATACATATTCGCACAGAAGGAGCTTAATATGAGGCAAAGAAGATGGCTTGAGTTGATTAAAGATTATGATGTGGAAATACTTTATCATCCTGGCAAAGCTAATGTAGTAGTAGATGCACTCAGTAGGAAGAAGCAAATGAATAATGCGACTTTGATTTCAAATCAAAGAGAGATTCAGATGGACTTCATGAAGTTAGAACTTGAAGTTACATTAGAGCAAGTTGATGTGATATTGGCTCAATTATCCTTGCAACCAACAACTTTGGAAAAGATTAAACAAGTCCAAAAGGAAGATGATGAAGCTAAAAGAATAAAGATTACCATTGGTGAAGGGAAGAGAAAAGAGTTGAGGATTGATGAGGATGAAGTTATTAGAATGGGAATTGACTCTTTATGCCATATTAGTTGAGAGAAGAAATCATGAAGGAAGCTCATTCATCTTCATATTCCATCTACCCGGGAACCACCAAAATGTATAGATATTTGAAGAAAAATTTATGGTGGAAAGGTTTGAAGAAAGATATTGCTCAATATGTTTCCAAGTGTTTGACTTGTCAAAAAATAAAAATAAAGCATCAAAGACCCAGAGGAGAAGTTCAACCTTTATCTATACCCGAATGGAAATGGGATGATATCACTATGGATTTCATATCAACCTTACCTAGGACTATTGCCAAATATGAAGTTATTTGGGTGATCGTGGATAGATTAGCAAAATCGGGTCATTTCATACCTTTGAGGGTTGGAGATTCCTTAGAGAAGATGGCACATATTTATATCAAAAAAATAGTGAGACTACACGGGATTCCGAATACGATTACTTCTGATCGAGATTCTTGCTTTGTCAGCCGGTTCTGGAAAAGTTTACATACTGCTTTAGGTACTCAACTTCAGTTTAGCACTGCATTTCATCCACACACAGATGGGCAATTAGAGTGAACAATTCAGATAGTGGAAGATATGCTTAGAGCATGTGTCTTTGATTTTGTTAATAGGTGGGACACTTATTTGCCACTTGTTGAATTTGCCTACAACAATAACTTCCAAGTAACGATTCAAATGGCGCCCTATGAAGCTCTTTATGGTAGGAAGTGTAGATCTCCACTGTATTGGGATGAAGTTGGTGAAAGAGTTATTTTGGGTCCTGAATTGATACAACAAGTAGTAGATAAAATTCAAGTGATAAAACAACGAATGAAAATAGCTCGAGATCGGTATAAAAGCTATGCTGACACAAGGAGGAGACCATTGGAGTTTGGAGTTGGTGACCATGTGTTCCATGTGTCACAGCTCCGAAAGTGTGTATCAGATCCCGAAACCATCATTTCTACACATCACCCAGAGGTTCAACCGAATTTAAGCACGATTGAGAAGTCGATCAAAGTCTTGGATAGAATTGATAAAGTGTTGAGGAGAAAAATAATTCCTTTTGTGAAGGTCTTGTGGACCGGACAAACCGAAAGAGAGGCAACGTGGGAGCCTAAGGATGAAATAAGGCAAAAGTATCCCGAGTTATTTGAATAGTGTTTAAGGTAAACTAAGTTTCGAGGACGAAATTTTTTGAAGGAGGAGAGAATGAAATAGCCCTAAATTTCCTAATTTATATTCTAATGTGTTATTGAAATGAGATATATATATATATACATGTATGTGCATGGATAATATAATTAGTATATGTGTTAAATATGTGTTATTTTGTATGTGTGTAGTATAATAAAATCAATATTATTGTATTATATGTATTAATGTGTGTATAGTATAATGAATAAGTGTGTCTTTTGTAAATTAATATGTATGTGTTATGTTTAGAATTTAATAAAAATAACTTGTAAATTGTTTAAGAATGATGGCAGAATTTTTACAAAGTTAAAGTCTACTTTTTAAGCTCAAATCAAACCCAAATGCATTTCAAATTTAACCAAATTAGCCTTAGGTCAAATATACCCTAAAGTCAAATTTTGGATTAGTATTGACTTCATTTTGGACTAATTATGGACCCTTTTGGCAGCCCTAATCACCTCATATGAATTTTTCTTTTCTTTTCTTTCTTTCTTCCTTCCATCTCAAAACCTTAAGCCCTAAGCCAAAATCAATTACAAGCTTTTGGATTCAAACATCACTTCAAGCCAAGACTTAATCATGTAAGTTAAATGCAAGCCTAATCTCTTTATTTTATGTTCTTCCTTGTATTTGGTTTGTAAAGCTTAGGTTAGAATGAAGTTTATGTACTAATTGGTGTTATAATGATTTTATGCATTGATGGTAGTTTAAATAGGATTACATGACTAAAGGAGTTGTAGTGTATGTCTTATATGAATGTTGACATATGAGGATGAATGTATTAGGAAGGTTTAAGGATTGAGTAGTTGAAGTGTAGAATTGAAGTGTGATTAGTGTTTGATGATTAGAAGTAGAATTTATGTTGTTTGGATAGTGTTTAGAATATATAACAAGCTTTGGAAAGCTTAGAATAAGTTTGGAGAATTTTTGAAGTGAATAAGTTTTGTAATAAAATAGGAGAAGCAAAACATTTTTATATAGGTTCAATTTTGAGCGTATGCCGACATCTAGCACTTCAACGCCGCCGGCGTAGAGGCAGTATTGGAAGTGAACAGAATCGATTTTTTTAAAGCCGCTTGAAACGCTGCTAGCTTTTGCTAGAAAAGTTTGCCAGTGTTTAGTTTTCAAATCGTACGTCAGCTACTGGGGTTCCAAAGCTGCTGGCTTAGAGGCGGTGTGGAACGAGAACAGAATAATAATTTTTAACGTCGGGATGAAGGCTGCTGGTGTAGGATCCAAAACTATCGATGTACATGGATATACTGCCGGTGTTGGCGGTATTCACGGGCATGGACCAACACTGTGTAACTCTCGAAAATTTTTAGGAATTTGGAATTGTATTCTACACCTACTCAAAGCCGTCGGCGTAGACTGAAGGCTGCCGGCGTATCCTTAAACTCTGCCAGTGTTGGCAAGTGTTGGACTTTAGTGTATTGCGCACCGGTTCAAAGCCGCCGACATTTAAGGCTGGCGTATCCCCTGCACTTTTCATTTTCAAAAACTTTCTCAAAATTTTCCAAAGCTTGGTATATGATCAATTAAATATTTGTTAAGTGTTCAATGACATAATAGGACGTTTAAATGCTCTATTATGACATTATATTAATGTATTTTTTGTTTCTTTGATTATTTATATTTGCAACTAGTTAATTAGTACTTAAACTAAGTGGGAAATTTAATATTATTTTAAACAGTGATAGATCCTTGCTCAGCCAACCCCATTAGTTCCCGAGCTATCTCAGGTACGCAGTAACTTGCTTGTTTCTTTGCTAAGTAGGCATCAAATCAAATTACTCTAAATTAAGAAAATTTTATTAATTGATGAGTGATGATTGTCCTTGTTTGCCGTTGAATCTAGTTCGAAGAGAGGCACCTTGCTCAGATTGGGGGCAGGGACTTTCTCGTTATTGGATAACATTATTTAGGAGATATGAGTATCCGAGCTACTCATATCAACCCCCTGAGCATCGTGATGCGTTACTCAGGATCCCCTAGTATTACGGGTTACGCCAGAAGGTGGGGCTGCCTAGTTTGTATGAACAATAGGGACCACTTAGGGATGCGGACGTAATACTAGATCCTTGTTGCCCGGAGTTTGAACACTACCATGATGAAAGACTAACTAAGGATTGAGTAATAAATTATTGGTTGTTGCATTTTACATTTAGATTAAGTATATGTGATTCACTTTGCATTTGTATTCATTACTTGTGTACTGGGCCTTTGGCTTATATTTTAACCATTTCAGGTGATGAATCCGACGAGTTTTACACGAGTATGGGGAATGGAATCGATTTCGAGGATTTTCTTGATGATACGGAGGAGCAGAGATGACCTTAGACTTGATGGAATCCAATTTTTTTTGTAATAGAATAGTTATGTTAGTCTTGTGGTTGTATTTAAGGTTTTAATTGAATTTTGTGTGTGTAATTTTTGTTAAGGCTTATAAGAAGCCATTGGATGCAATATGTATATATATATATATATGTACTTAGCTATGTATGACTTAAGTTGCTTCTTTTGCAAAATATGTTGATAATGGAGTAGTGTATTTTGTTTAAAGTTTAGAAAAATTATGGTTTCTATTATATTATCTATGTGGAATTAGATAAACAATTCCTTAAACAATTCTTTTAGACAATCTTGCATATAATCTTACAGGTTATATGTGGTTGGGAAACTCTTATCGCTTATGTTAATTTTAAGGGTGATAGTAGGTCCTTACAAGTTCTGTACTGAACTATTTTGGAACCCAATTGGCTTTCTATGATAAAAATATCCTTAGAAATAGATAAATCTTTTAAAATAGGTAGAAAATAACAAATAATATGTGAAATTCCGAGTTGAAATGAGCAAGTTATAGCCATTTTAAGTTGGAATTTCACACCATCTGAATTTTGACGAACATATTAAGTTAGAATTAGCAAGTTAAAGTAGAATTTCTACGAGATACTCATTTTAGGTATTTCTCTTGTTTAGGTGATGTGGAGGGCAACTTTCCCCAAAGTGAATTTGTTTCCTACATTTCATACTTATGTTTTTGCTTGTAGAATAGTGGCATTAGAATTATGAAAAGATAAAATGAGAAACTGCTTGTGCTTTATATAAGTGATTGAATTCATGTTAAGTATATCGAGGCAAGAATGGTCTATAATCTAATGATTGATTTAGTATAGCTTTGATATGTCTGCTAATTTTATTATCACTCTTAAAATATCTAATGCCATGCTATGAGTACTTAATTAAATGGGTTCATGTATAACACGAAGTGGGTGACACTGCATTCATTACTATACATTTAGTGGGACAAGAGCATTGTAGTGGGGCAAGCAAGGGTCCGAAAATCTACATTAATTTTCAAAGACGAGTAGTAGCCCAAATAAACTACATTTTAATGGTAAGTGGTAGCTCGTATGAACTACATTTTAACAGCTAGTGGTAGCCCGAATGATCTACAAAATCTTTATTTGTAAACTATGGTCTTATGGGTCTCGAAACACCTAACCTCGAATGGAGGGCATAAATTCATTGAACATATGATTTTTTATTAATCATGTGTATTATTTGTTCACATGTTTATTGCATTTCATACACTTGTATGATTAACTTTTTCGATTTTGGTTATACGAGTACTTTATTATGGAAACATTTTTCATTAATCAACTAAGCTTATACCCCCTTAGATACCTTTTGTAGCTCCCCTTTTTGTGATTGAAGCCATGGGAATATTTTACATGGTTATTGACCTTTTGGGATCCAAGAGCTTTTGAAAGAAGCCATGGCCTAAGAAGTAGACTTAGATTTCTAAGGAAAAATGTAAGCCCTGGAAAATTTTAGTAAATAATTCTAAGATAAACTTCGAAAATAAACCCTAAAAATCACTCCGAATTAAAACCGAACTTCGATAAGCCCCAAATCCCGAATGAATCCAGGGATTTCCGAATCGTGAGAAAAATAAGAATCCTTAAAAATAAAATAGGAACTCAAAATACTTCAATTCCAAAACCGCTATGCACGACAAATTCTATATTTAACTCCAACGTACAAAATCGGATAATATAGAGCCTAGAGACAAAGTATTGAAAAGTAAATAATGATTAACCTTCAGAAATAAAACTCAATCAAAAGAATTCCAAAAACGTTGAGAGATATTAAATACTTATAAAAAATCAAACTCAAAATAAATTTCTCAAATCAGATATGTTATATAAACATAAAATATCAGTTTCCAAATTGGTAAAGGTATAAACCGAAAAGTCAACCGAAAAACCTAAGTCCACGAAACTCCCAAGAAACCCTATAGCCTAGATGCGGCAATCCCATATTCCTAAACCAAGGAGTCGGAATAAGAGAAAAAGGTGTAGTTGGTTTGTATTAAGTATAGGATGCTCTAAAAGATGAGATTAACGAACTTTCAATCTAATTCCAACCCGGTCAGGTACAGACTTCGAAAAGCGTGCCCCGAAATTCGAAATATTAAAAATATGTTATTAATGCCGTTAGACTCATACTTTTATAAGGATCTCTAAAACATTAGTTTTATAAATTTTTGATAACTAGAATTTCCTGATTTTGCGATTTTATTTGTATTTCTTTACTACCGGTAAGTAGCTAGTCTTTCGGTACTATTTACTATTATTCATTACAAAATTTTATTGTTCTTATAATGTATACCTCAGTTTTCCTAGTAATGGAATAAACTTCAGAAACTAGAGAACGAAACCCTACATCGGTCTAGTTCAAGCTTAGTGAGAGAAGCTTAGAAACCCTAGATCCGACTTTCCTTCGGTTTCATAACAAAAGAAGTTTTATAAGATGAATTAATGTGAATTATTGTTTTGAGGTATATTTCCAACCTTAGAAAGTTATAATTTCGGAAAAATTTCCATTTCGTGCCTTTCCAAGCTCAATTATGGAAAAACGAGCTCTGGGACCAAAAACTCAGAAAAATACTCCGGAATATTCATTAGAACCAAAATTTTATAAGGATTTCAAAAATATAAATTTCATAATTTTTTGAGCTATAAAAATTATAGTTATAGCCTTTTTCTCGTATTTTCTTTACAACCGGTAAAGTAGATGTCTTGTCTACTATTCACATGTACAACCTACATTACACACTACCCATACCCTATTCTTATATCCTTACAACTACTCAATTATATTTTCTTTTTCAAGAAATTTTTGTCTCTTATTAAATTATCACTTTTATTACATTATATTACACAAATTACAAATTTAAACAATTTCAACTCACTCCCTCTCTCCTCTCCATCCAAGCCGACACAATTTCCCTCTCAATATGCCCCAAATTGATTTATTTTATCTCTTTTATTACTTCAAACAAACCCTAAATTCACTAATATAAATAATCCTTAACTTTCTCTCTCCTTCATTTTCATTTTCATTTGTCTAAAAATCACAAAACACTCTCTCCACTCCCCCTCTATTGCCGTGAGCCTCCTCCCCATTTCACACACACACAACAAGCTCTTTTTTTCTTCATTTCTTCATCAAAGCCTTCCTTAGGTGATGATTTTTAAGTTTATTACTACTTAAACTTGTAATGGCAAGACTATTCTTGTGTGTTTTCACCTTAAATCCCAATGAGCAAATGCTAAGGATAGGAAAACACTAATACAAGAATATCAAGCCATCACAAGAAGTAGATCTTGTGTTTAATGAAATTTTTGTTGAAATATTATCATGTTCATGCATGTAAAGTAGAGATCTTGCATGGAAAGTTTGTGTTCATGTCATTAAACTCATGTTCATGCACTATAAGTGGTAGATCTAGTGTTTAGACACTCATACTTTTATTGACATTTATGTTCATGTGGATATTTTGAGCTTTCATGCATTAATGATCATAAAAGATTAGCCTTGCATGCATATAGATGTGTTAGATGATAGATCTTTATGGATATAGGACAAGGAACTTGAGAAAAAAAAAAAAGACTTTGTTAGAAATATCCAGTGGAAAATTCGGATGGTTTTTGAAACCTATTTTAAAAACCCTTGAAACCACTTTGAAACTCATATTTTTCATGAAAGAAAGGTATATGTAATAGGTATCTCTAAGGAATGATTTTCACAAGTTAAAATGAGTTTAGGCATGAGTAATGTGTAAAACAAGTAATGGAATTAAAATGGAAAATTTTGAGTTAGTGATCAAATTGTGAAATTCGTAATTTGAGATGATGCACATGTAATCACCTAGTATTTGAGCTCAAATTGCAAGTTTTATGTGTTAAATGAAGTCCTTAGACAATAGATATAGTAAAGCTTTAAATTTTGATGCATTAAACAAGTTTTCTCATAAGGAATATGCAAGAAATGAAAATTTTCAAAATTCGGATTTTTGTGGAAAGCTTGTTTAGAAACATATTTGCAAGGTAAAAAATGTGAATTTTTATGTAGAAATGAAGGTCATGGATAGTATAGATGATGAAGACTCATTTTTCATTTAGATAGCAAGTAAATTTTAAGAATAAAATCCTCAAACCCTAGAAAATGCAAAATTTGAAAGAATAGATTTTTAAGAAGTGATTATTGTGGAGTCTTGTAATAATTAGGAGTTCTAGAAAGTTTCATTATCAAAAATCATCAATACCATGCCTATATTGAACCCATTACATGTCATTCATATTAGGAATTCATTCATATTCCATCTATACATGAACCATCAACTAGGAACATTGTGATTAAGTGCAAAACAATTTTTCGTAGATGGAAACGTTACAAAACATATCTGATCCCTCTGTTCTGTGACCTTAGTGTTTTTAAAACTTGAAAATAATATTAGAAATAGATAGATCTTTCGAAGTAGATAGAAATTAATATAAAATTTGCGAAATTACGAGTTAAAATGACCAAGTTATGGCCGTTTTAAGTTGAAACTTCCGCAAATAACGAGAATTACGATTTTGTCTAGCTTAGATGCATAGCTTAAATTAGCTAAGTGATGAAATTCTCATTAGGTTGTTCTTATTTAGTAAGTGATCCCGAGAACGACGATACCCTACCACCCGACTACTATTAAGAGACCGACGTTCCATGGCTGAGTGAGTTTCACTTCTGATTTCAATTATTGCTTGTGATTATAATGATAGTTGCACTAGTTACTAGGTAAAGATAAAAGGAATGATTATGCATGATGGCGTTAGTTGGGAATTATAATTGTCTGTTGTTGATATATGAAGTTGAACTTAAAGAATATCGAAGCCGGGTGATAAGTTATTGCTTGTATAGAGATGAGCTAGAATTGATTGTCTGCGAATATTGCTTGGCCACCTAAAAGAATTGGATTAATCGAGTATTGGACTTCAATTATAATTTGAACTCATTCATATCACGATGGGGATGGAGCATTAGTATTTGTTGGTTTTTCGTGATCCATAAAACGAATATGTTGGTTAATCGTGATCCATAAAGCGAGTTAATATTCAGTTGACCGTGAGCTAAAACGGCGTCGTACCGCAGGATTCGTTAATCTGCTAACCCGGGATGAAGGGCGCAAGTCCATCCACATATGATTTCCGATTGGTCATATGTTTGTTAAATTCACGTGTTTGATGCATTTCACTCGATTGAATAATCACTTGCTTGAATATTATATCTTAATTGCAACATGGAAGTGTTCACTCACTAAGCTAGTGTAGCTTGTACTCCAATAGTTTGCTATTGCAGTATGAATACTTATGGCTATCTCCGAGAAGCCGAGAACATTAGGTACAATTTTTAGATATTGAGGAGCTTTTTGATGAGGCTGGGATCTAGAAGTAGTCGCGGACTTCCAATCATGTCTCCTAAATTAGCGTTTGAAGGATAATACAAGGGATTTTGTGAGCCTGAGAACTTTTAACATTGTTAATGGGGGTATGCCCCCTAGTCCATGTAATAGAATAGTTCTATATGAGATGGTTATGATTAACGTTCTTGTTGCTGTGTATGTCTCCTTAAACTACTACGAAGCAAAGCATGGTCTCTGTACATTGAGAGTGAGCCTTATACCCGATGTTCAAACTCGTGGGAAGACTAAGGTTGCCTTACTTGAGTTTAAATATTGAGTGTGGCGGACTGTCACATGTAGGGTACTCTTTGGGGCGTGACAAAAACTCTTTTGTATTTATTTTTGAAGAATTAGTTTATAGAATGAAGTATATATTTTAGTGGCGGTATGCTCCGTTTGATTTCTGTAGGACTCCTTATATTATGAACCGAGTTATAATGTTATGATTTCCATTCTTAATTACTATTATGCATATCTTCTTAAACTACTTATTTTAAAGTATGGTTCTCTATGATCATGAAAGTATACCTTACACCCGATATCAAAGTTTTCGTATGACTAAGGTAGTCATACTTAAGCTTTAATACTGAGTGTAGCGGACTGTCATGTTTAGGATAATCTTTGTGCGTGAGTGTGTGTGTGTGACAGAGAGAGAAAGAAAGAGAGAGAGAGAAGCTGTAATATAAATAGATACTTATTAATAAGTATTGTAGTATTTGTTTATGTTTCTTTGCACTCTCATGCTTCATTTGTTCCAATAATCAATGGATCGAACTTCTTAGATTGACATAAGCAAGTTGAATTTCACTTTGATGTTTTGGATCTTGACTTATCCTTCCAAATTAAGAAATCTGCTGTCATTACTAATAACAGTAGTCATGCGGAAAAGCATATGCATAAACTTTAGGAGAAATTAAACAAATTAAACTTGATGTTTATGAAAATGGCAATAGCAAACAACATCAAAGCTACTCTTCCCCAAACTTATAATGGTAAAGAATTCATTAAATTTATGGAAGAGCATTCTCAAACCACTAATAAGTCTCTTACTAGTATATTAATGAGTAATCTAACCAAGATGAAATTTGATGTGTCTCATCCTATACATGAGCATGTCAACAACATTAAGAACTTTAGGAATGACTGTAGATGACTTTTTTTTTTGGCATATTTCATACCTTTTTAAATAAGTTATAATACTGTAAAGGATCAGTGGAATATTAATGAATTGACTAGTATGCTATATCAAGAGGAAACAAGATTAAAGAGCCAAAAGACTCATTTTTTTAATCTTACAAGTCATCGAGAAGTTACAACAAGATCAAAGAAAAGAGTTGGAAAAGGCAAGAAGAAAGGTTTATATGACCTAGATAAATCTTCTAAAGATGCACAAATTTATAAAAGGGAAATCAAGTATCACTTTAGTAAAAAGATTGGACACTTGTAGAAAGACTGAATGAAACTCAAGGTTTGGTTTAGAAAGAAAGGTAAGTCTTATGCTTTTACTAGTTTTGAATCAAACCTTACATAAGTTTCTTATAATACTTGGTGGATTGATTTTGGCTCAACAACTCCTATTTCTAATATGATGCAGTGATTCTTTATGATCCAAACTATAATGCCAAATGAGAATTTTGTGTTTATAGGGAATGGAGAGAAAGCTTTAGTTGAACAAATTGGGATCTGTTACTTGATTTTAGAGATTGGGCATCACTTGGATTTGCTTAAAAACCTTTATGTTTGCACATTTTTCATAATCTAGCTTCTTTATCAAAACTTGGTGTAGTGGGTTTTTTCCATTAAGTTTAGATTTGAATCTTTCAATTTGTATAAAGATAATAAACTGTATGGTTTAGGAATTTTATATGATGATCTAAAAGTTTAAACTTGATGATAATTTTGTTGAAACCTTAATGACCTCACATCTTAATATTAGAACTATACATAATTTATTTAATGATAATTTACTTACTTATGGTATAAACTTTTACATCACATATCTAATGAAAGATTGCAATGATTAGTAATGAGTGGAATTCTTCCTACTTTAGACTGTACATGACCTTAGAATGTGTACTAATTGTATTAGAGGAAAATAAACCAAACGTACTAAGAAAGAAGTCATAAGAAGTAGAAAACTTGTTGAAATTATACACATAAATATGTGCAAACCTTTCGATGCTCCATCTTTTGGTGGAGAAAAGTTTTTTGTCATCTTTATTAATGAATTTCCACGTTATACTTATGTCTATCTTTTGCAAGAAAAATGTCAATTTGTGGATGTCATTAAAGTATACATTAATGAGGTTGAGAGACAATTAGATAGAAAAGTGAAAGTAGTTAGATCCGATAAGGGTGGTGAATACTATGGGAAGTATGACAAATGGGGGCAATGTCCAGGTCTATATGCCAAATTTCTCAAGAGGCATGACATATGTGGTTAATATACTATGCAAGGCATACCATAATACAACGGTGTTGCAAGGAGGCACACTTATACATTATTGGACACGGTTAGGAGTACGTTAAATAATTCATCTTTACTTATATCCATGTGGGTTTATGCATTGAAAACTATAGTATATTTTTTAAATAGGATTCCTAGTAAGGCAGTTCCAAAGACCCCTTTTGATTTGTGGACTGGAAGGACGCTTAGTCATGGGATTTGAACCATATCTCATGAATGTAAAACTAAATACTTAACTAATGGTCTATACTTATTGTAATGTCATTTTTCACTCTTTGTAATATACATATTATATAAATAGTTTTAAAAAATTGAAAAATTAATGTTTCCCCATACAAGGGGGCTGGTGCCCCGCCTCCCCCCTTAGATCTGTCCTTGGTATATGGCATGATTTTGCATAATTAAAATAATTTTTTATACTTGTATATTTTTCTCCCCTTTCGTTATCATAAAAAAAAAAACTTTGTATTAATTATTTTCTCTCTCATTTTATTGCAAATAATGTAGTTAAATATTTATCAAAGATAATTTTCCTAAGTTCATCCTTTTTTAATACCAATTTTTTAAGGATAAATTATATTGAAAGGTCATAACATTTATGGGTAATTTCATTTAAGGTTACAACGTTCCAAGTGGCTCATTTGAGATCATAATATTTAGAGAAGTGGTTTAATCGAGGTCACCATTGACACATGCCAATAAGAAAAAAAAATTAATTAAAAGTCAAAAGATCAGCCACCTTGTGGCTTGTTATCTATAGTGACCCAAATTGACTTATTTCCTAAATGTTGTGACCTCAAATGAACTACTCGAAATGTTGTAATCTTAAATGAAATTTACTCTCAAATATTATGACCTTCCAATGTAATTTACCTAATTTTTTTTACAAAGAAAATTATATTCAATTCCCATTGTCCATTTAACAAAAAAATTTATCGCCCTAAATATTAATGATGAACTGGTATATGATAGGTAACATATGAAACCTTATGTGTACCTTACTCTATAAGATGTAGGGTACTAAATCTTATATTTGGAACCTATCCCATACCAACTTACATCCACCCCATATTTTGTACTATATGTAAAACATATAAGGTAGGGGAAATAGGATACATTGTGGAACCTTTAAATTTTCTTTGCTTCTTTTTTTTTTTCAAATTTTGAGGTTATCATAATATACTATATATAGTTTTATGTAACATGAAAATTACCTTGCTTTCAAAAATTCACTATAGCAAAATTACCTTTTAAGTGTGGAAAAAAATTAAAAGTGATTTCTCAATGTCACAAATTATGTGACATCTATATTTTGTTTATGCAATAGCAAAAAAGATGTGGAAAAAAAATTAAAAGTGATTTCTCAATATCACAACTTATGTGATATCTTTATTTTGTTTATGCGATAGCAAAAAGGCTAATATAAAAATTGAATTATACAAGTTACAACAAAAAACATATACAATAGTATAAAACATTATAATATGAAGACACTTTTATACTAACTTGCCTGAAAAATATGATTGACACTTTTATAAGGCAATTTATCTCTTCAATTAATATAAAAATGTAAAGCATCAAAACATCTATGTCTTGAGCTTTATAATGCAACTTATATTTTGCTTCATTTAATATTCAATATGCCTGCATTAATAGAACTTATCTTTACAAAATGAAGAAAATATTAAAACAAAAATTTAGTAGTGTGGAATATGAAACAATGCAATAGAGCTAAACCATTGCCACAAGGAAAACAAGGAACCAAATATTAATACAAAGAAGTATCCCCACCTTAAATAATATTGATTTTAACAAAAAAAATTAGTAAAAATAAATGGTATTATTCTATTGTTAATATTAATCTATACAGTTTTTATAGGATGGGTACAAGGTATCATGGAAATTATACCATATATATAGTATAGTACAAGTTCCAGTTGTACCCATACCCTACCCTGTGGAAGCAGATTCCAAAAATTCTATACATGAAATCTACCCATTAACTATACACTTGAAATCTATCCAGTCAAGCAGGATCTAGGTATGTACCCTATAAGATAGGATTATTCAGTCAACCCTATTAGATATAATAACTTAATATCAATTTGTTAAAATTGAAATTATTTCTCTATTCAATTTTCATTTATCTTCCCCTACAATAGATTTTTAATTTATTAATTATACTATCGCTTAATATGATATCAAATGATATTAGTCTTTTTTATATATAAAAAAAGAAAAACACTTGTTAATTATGTTTATCCATAAACACACTTAAAAAGCAAACAATTAAGAGAGGTGATATTTCAAAATAAATTAGTTAGAATGAATATACAAAATTTATATCAATTCTCTATTTCAATGAGGCTTTTGCTAATTCAATATCATCTTCATATATACTTTGCCCCATGTTTCTACAATCACTAATAAAACTGTCATACATTTTAGGAACTCATACAAGCTTAGGTCATTTGAAAATTAAGCTCATTAATTTAAATCATTCACTTGATCTATGCTAAGGATGCATTTCTTGTGGAAATAATATTTGTCAATATGACCAATATTATTACAAAAGAATCATGCATATGTAGAAGAACTATTATACCTTTTATTTACCTTTTTATTTTTATTATGTAGAGTACATCTTGGAGTACTTTCTATCATACCTTCTAGAATACCTTTTGTCAAGATACTAATCATCTTGTACAAAACTTTCTAAGAAACTTTCTAGCATAATGCTGATTTTGTTTGTTATGCTCATAAGACCTTCTGGTAGTGTTCTTAGGTTTCTTATTTTGTATAATTTTTATATTTTTCTTCAATTTTTTATTTAGCATTTCTTTTACATTAACAAAAATTATCATTTTCATATCTTAAGATAATTCATCAACTTCATAACCATGTCCAGTTTTTGTACTATCAATACGTTGAGAACATAACATTAATTGTTACTTCTAGTCACCTTCATTAAGTTTATTAAACTTATTATCTATGTTTTAATTCTAACTGTTAATTGATTTATTGCTTCTCTTAGGATAAGATTTTCTTTGTTGAAATTATCTTTTGTCAATTTCAATTTTTCGTCATCTATATGAAGAACTTCATTATGCATTTTAAAAGTATCGTTTTCATTGGAAAACAACATGTTCGTACGATTTGAAGCTTCTTTGTTCATTTTTTCAATGTTTGATTTCATTATCCATTTTTGAAATTTTTGCATTAGATTTTTAAAGGGCATTTAAAAGTTTTTCTATCTTAGCATACACATGATCAAGTAAAGATTCATTTTCAGAATCAGTATGTACCTCAGATTTCGCTATAAAACACAAGTTTACCTCTACTTTATCTTCTTTAGTATGTTTTGCATCTATCTTGAGATTGTCCAAATCACTCCACATATCTAACAAACTTTTTTGTTTCTTCTTGTACTTCTTGAACTACTTTATATGGCATGTGACACTCATATTTAATATGCCCTAGCATTTTGCACTTGTAGCATATTAATTCTTTCTACTTATTTTTTTCTTTCTCCTTATAACCATCTGCGACATCATAATTATTATGGTTCAAATCATATATATATATATATATATGTATATTTATAACTATCTAATTTCTTACATTTTTTATAATTTGTTGAGACATCATGATAATGATTTGATATCTCCATCATCATTGCTTGATTCTTCATCAATAGAATCACACACCACTTCCTTGGATTTAAGTGTCACCGTCTTCTTATTATTTTCAAGTTCACTAGTGTGCTTGGTAAAAGACTTGCAAGCCATAAGTTTTTCCCTTAACTGACTTAATATATTCAAATCTTGAGCTTCTTCAATCACCATTTTTTTAGTGCCTCATGATGTAGGTAAAATTCTCAATATCTTTAGAGCAAGGATCGGGTCACTAATCTTTTTACGAAGAGATAAAGGTTGATTGATGGCATTAGTAGACCTATTAAATGCACCTTTAATGCTTTCTCCAAAATGAAAATTTTAATTCATATTATGATGTGGGTGTAAACTAAAGGGAAATAAGTGTATTACGATTGCTGAATTTGACAGGAAATTCTCTGAATGCAGAGAAATACTAAAGCTTGTATACAAGCAATGGAGTAAATTTCATTTTTGATTTCTGTATTCCATGGTAGATTTTCATTACACATAAATGGCGTAAGGAAATAACGGCATAACAGATCACATGGGAATCTTGCCACGTCACCCAATACCCATGTGCTATTACAACAGAAAAACATAATCTAAATGGAAATAGCATAAACCGGAAATTGAAATAGCTAAATAGAATTATGGGTTTGCTAATTTATTTTATCATCAAGCCATTACGGCCTAACCCACACTACGGTCCACACCAACCCACGGCCCGAATCATAACACAGCGCATCCTAGAACCAAACACACTACAGACACAACACACTTCCACTTAGTTCAAACTCCACACAGACACTCTTCTCAAATTCGCTTCTCAAACCCTACATCCTCGTTCCACCCACATCATCACCCCGTCTTTGTGAAACCCTTGACCACAAGGGTAAATCCTTAAACCTAAGCTCGAGATCAGAGTAGAATTCCCAGGCCGCTTCAGTGGTCGGCTTTCCCTTCCATTGTACCAATACCATTGTGTCTGCAGACGGTCCACGCTTAACCAACCGACGATCGAGGATGGCTTGTGGCTCCAACGGATCTGGGTCTTCGATGAGAGGAAGAGTCGTGGAGGATCTGTCCTGGCTTGGAATGTAACGCTTCAGCTGGGAAACATGAAAAGTCGAGTGTACGGTGGACTCCTTCGGTAAGTTCAACTTATACACCACTGCTCCGATCTTGTCAATGATCTTGTAGGGACCATAATACCTTGTTTGCTGCATGTTTGCTGCATGTTTGCGTAGGCTCTGCTGTTGATAAGGTTGGAGCTTCACCAAGATGAGATCCCAATCTTGAAAACCCTATCACTTCTCTTCCGGTCAGCGATCTGTTTCATCCGCCCTTGGGCTCTTCATAAGTGAAATTTCAACATTTTTATAGTTTCTTCCTTGTCTCGCAGTAGAGTGTCAACTGCGTCATTCCTAGAGTCCCCTGGAGTTTAGGGTAAATGCAGTGGAGGAGGGTACCCATAGAGGATTTCGAAAGGAGTGGAGTTGGCTCGTGAATGGTAATTCGTGTTATACCACCATTCTTCTAGAGATAGATATTCATACCATTTCTTTGGATTTTCCCCAGTAACACACCTTAGGTAAGTCTCCAAACATTGATTTACCACCTTGGTTTGTCCATCAGTTTGGGGGTGGTATGTTGTGGATAGACGTAGTTCAACCCCTTGCAGTTTAAAAAATTCGTTCCAGAACTGGATGATAAAAATTGGATCCCTATCACTCACGATGGAGTTTGGTAGTCCATGCAGTTTGTAGACAATGTCTAAGAAGACCCGAGCCACCTGTAGAGCAGTATATGGGTGAGTTAAAGCAATAAAGTGGCCATACTTACTCAGTCTGTCAATCACTACCATAACTACTTCTTTGCCATGTGATTTAGTTAAACCCTCCACAAAGTCCATACTTATATCAATCCAACATCCTTCTGGAATGGGCAAGGGTTGCAACAACCCAGGAGTAGCCACATTTTCATACTTGTATCTTTGGCATACATCACATTCCCGCACATATTGTCTAACACATCTCTCCATTCCTGGCCAAAAGTAAACTGAATTCAGTCGTTTAAAAGTGGCTTGTGACCCTGAGTGTCCTCCTAGCACTCCATCATGATAGAGTGCCAACAATTTCCTTTTCAAGTCTTCATCTGGACCTACTACTATCCTTCCCTTCTTATGAAGTATTCCTTGTGTGTAGGAATAGTTGGGGACAGCCTCTCCTGCTTGTAATTTGTTAGCTAGAGCTTGATAACCCTGGTGTAACAGAATGCTATTCTGCACTTCAGCCAATAATTCGGGAGCAGTAGTAACAGTATGAGTGAATGCCTTGAGATCAGCAAAGTTCACCTTTGATAGAGCGTCAACAGCTCTATTACTAACCCCACTTTTATAGTGGATCTCATAATCCATGCCCAAGAATTTGGCCAACCATTTCTATCGACAAGGAGTAGTCACCCTTTGTTATAGGAGATATTTTAGGCTCTGGTGGTCAGTTCTGATTATCAAGTGTCTTCCCACTAAGTAGTGTCTCCATTTGTCTACTGCATGCATTAGGGCTAACATTTCCTTTTCATAGATTGATAAACCTTTCTGCTTTGTTGCCAATGCCTTGCTCAGATAAGCTATGGGATGTTTGTCCTACATAAGGACAGCCCCTAGGCCCTCATCACTAGCATCCACTTCTAGTATAAAGGGTTTTGAGTAGTCGGGAAGTTTGAGAATTGGAGCTTGGGTTAATGCTTCCTTTACCAGATTAAAGGAATTTTCGGTTGAAGCATCCAAGAGAAATTATTCTTTTTCAACAGTTGAGTGAGAGGTCTAGTTAAGGAACCATACCCCTTGATAAACCTTCGGTAATACCCTGCCAGCCCCAAAAAACCCCTTAATTGCTTCACATTTCTGGGACTAGGCCAAGCGGCCACAGCCGCAACTTTCCTGGGGTCAGTAGTAACCCCTTGCTTCAATATTAGATGTCCCAAATATTCAATTTGTGTCACCCCGAACACACACTTACTCTTTTTAAGAAATAAACTCTCCTTCTTTAGTGTATTCAACACTGGTCTAGGGTGTTGAGCATGATCCTCTAGGGAAGTGCTATATACCAAAATATCATCAAAGAAGACCAATACAAACTTCCTCAAATAAGCCCAAAACAAGTCATTCATCAATCCTTGAAAGGTGGAGGGGGCATTGGTTAAGCCGAAAGGCATAACCATGAACTCATAGTGTCCTTCATGTGTCTTAAAGGCAGTTTTATACACATCATCAAGATTCATACGAATTTGATGATATCCCGACCGCAAATCTAGCTTGCTGAAGTAACTTGCCCCATGTAGTTCATCAAACAAGTCCTCCACTAAAGGAATTGGGTATCTATCCTTTATGGTCAACTTGTTTAATTCCCGGTAATCCACACACATCCTCCAGGAATTGTCTTTCTTTTTCACAAGCACCACGGGTGAAGAGAAAGGACTATGCTAGGTCCAATCGTGCCTTGTCTCAACATTTCTCTAACCATCTCTTCTAGCACATTTTTCTGAGCAATTGAGTGCCTATATGGCCTCAAGTTGACTGGTTGGGCTCTTTCCTTCAAATGTATCTTATGATCATGCTCCGTCAATAGTGGGAGAGATTTAGGCTCCTCAAATAAATCGTGGAATTCATCAATTAATTCCAGTAGCTCAGGGTACGTAAACTGCATATTTTGACCCCCAACATCCAAGTCCCCTACTCTTACTAGCCAACATTGTAGGTAAAATGTGGAATTCCCTTTATCAAGCAATTTGGTGAGGTCCTTATGGTCAATGGCCTTCATTGTCTCCTGATTCCCTTGTAATCTGCACCACTGTTTGTCATGGAAAAATTCCATCGTCAAATTTTTGAAATTCCATTTGATATCGCCCAAGGTGGCTAGCCATGGCATCCCTAACACTATGTCATACCCCTTAGGTGGTAGAACATAGGCATCCAGTATGAACACCCTCCCTTGTAAACTCAGTTCAAAATTTGGAATCCTTTTGCAGGACTTCAGGCATGACCCATCAGCAAGCACCACTTTTAGTGGTTTGGTGCAGTGGGTTCTACAACCCAGCCTTAGCACTACTTGTTCATCCAGGAAGTTTAAAGAACTTCCACTATCATTGAGGGCATTGAGGCTCCTCTTCTTGTAATGGCCTTGCAATCTCATGATACCCACATCATTATCTCCTCCCAATGTGCAAAGAGTAAACTGAGATAGGTCTTCTTCCAAATCGGCCATTTCATTTGCAACTACACCCTCACCACTGCTCCTATCCTCCATTTCTTCCACTATCATGGATCTTAGTCCCTTGTGCTTGCACTTGTGACCTGGTCCGAAGGGGTCGTCACACTAGAAGCATTGCCGCTTCTTTCTTTTTTCCTCTAATTCTTCAGGGGTCAAACATCTAGTATTTCTAGAAGCATAGGCTACTGATGTACTGGTGCTTACATTTGAATTTCTGTTTTGGTTAGGTTTAGGGCTTTGGTTGGTGAAGGTTGAGGATTTGGTAGTGTTTGGGGTGTTTAGTGTTTTGGGATAGCTAGGGAATGACGTGTGTGAGTTGTTGGAAGAGGTATATGTGGCTAATTTGTATAGTCTCAGTGGGGTTCTAGTGGCTTGAATGGTGGATTCTTGTAATTTAGCTAAGGATATGGCATGTTGAAGTGTTTGGGGTGTAAACATTTGAACTGGAAATTGAATTTCAGGTTTCAAACCACATAGGAAGCAGCTTATCTGTTGTGGTTCGGGTAAATGGACCAGGGCTGACAAGTACTCGAATTCATCTGTGTAGTCTTGCAGCGAATCCTTCAGATATAAATCCTTAAAATCTGCCATTGGGTCCTCATATTGCCTTGTACCAAATTTTGTTTACAGGCCAACAACTATCTCCTCCCATGTAAGTGGGGTTGTGCCAACACGATTCTGACTAAAATTGTGATACCAATGGAGTTCTCTATCTTCCAAATACATGGTCGCCGCCCTCACATGATAGTGGTGTAGTGTTGAATCCAAATCAAAGAAATGCTCAGCCTTAATCAACCACGATTTCAGGTTCTCACCATTGAAGGTAGGAAAATCTAACTTAGTAGATTTGATTGGCAATTGATATGTAGTTTGCTCTAGTAAGAAAGGATTGAGTTCGTTTTTACCTGATGTTGAACCTTCTGTTTTTTGTGCAGGTGACATGGGTGAAGCCAATATGGTCTTCCTAACCTCCCCTACTTGCTGTGACAGGTACTTCAATGCATGACCATGTTGATCTAGAATATCTTGCTGCCTTTTAAACAGCTCTGTAACAGTTTGCATCCAGGATTCTTGCTTATCAGATTGTGTTTTCTCCCATCTCTCTTGTTTTTCGTTTTGCTCTTTAACCATGTTACGAAAGGCTTCATCCATTTTTTTGGAGTCTCTGGTTTCGACCATTTAATTTTGCTCTGATACCAATTGATGTGGGTGTAAACTAAAGGGAAATAAGTGTATTACGATTGCTGAATTTGACAGGAAATTCTCTGAATGCAGAGAAATACTAAAGCTTGTATACAAGCAATGGAGTAAATTTCATTTTTTATTTCTGTATTACATGGTAGATTTTCATTACACATAAATGGCGTAAGGGAATAACGGCATAACAGATCACATGGGAATCTTGCCACATCACCCAATACCCATGTGCTGTTACAACAGAAAAACATAATCTAAATGCAAATAGCATAAACCGGAAATTGAAATAGCTAAATAGAATTATGGGTTTGCTAATTTATTTTATCATCAAGCCATTATGGCCCAACCCACACTACGGTCCACACCAACCCACGGCCCGAATCATAACACAACGTATCCTAGAACCAAGCACACTACAGACACAACACACTTCCACTTAGTTCAAACCCCACACAAACACTCTTCTCGAATTCGCTTCTCAAACACTACATCTCCGTTCCACCCACATCATATTATTAAAATAAAGGATTAATCTTGGTATCTTTTATCATTTTAGATCCTTCATATGTTATACTTAGAGTATCCCATATTACTTTAGCAAAAGAACAAGATGATATCAAATAATATTTTGAAGCTGCAATAGTGGTTAAAAGCAAGTTCTTAGCCTTGTTATTCAATTTCGATCTTTGTCATGAGATCGTTATCTTGAAGTATGGAGAACCTTACCTTAAGATCATTATCATTATCTTCTCTTTGACCATATCGTTTTAATGGCCTAAAATATTTAGAATCTTCAACAAATATTCATTCTAATGAGTCTAATATGATATGTCTTGTTTTTTGACCTTCTGCATTACCTTTTAAAAAATTGATATTCCTTACTTATAACACTATTATTATATCTTCAAACCTTTTTGACAATCAACTTTTGAAATACTATTAAAAGCAGTTCAGTTCATCAAGAGTTTGAGATGAACCACTTCAAATGTAGTTTGGTCTAGTTTGGTTCGATTCGAGTCTATTCCAACTGCCTATAAAAGAATTAAATTTCTAATAAATACTATTAATATTCATTGGAGTTGCCAAGAAAAAAAATGTTTAGATTGAGAAATTTTGTGTAATAGTTAAAGTCACTAGTCATTATATCAAGTTATATATTTAATAGTTTCATATAGAAATATTATCTCATCCTAAAAATACTTTTCAATGTGAATTTGAAGTAATATATATCCTTAATAAATCTATAACATTCACTATGAAAATCATTCTTTTGTATTAATTCCATGTTTATTTATAATATTCTTCCCTTATAACGTATTTAAATATTCATTGCACCAATTAAATGATTGTGCATACTCTAAACTCTATTATACCACTTTATTTTTAATTTGAGGCATGTCTACTAGTTTTAGAGAGAATTTTAAGATTAATAAAATAGGAAAACATAGCATGAAATTTTTGAAAATAATAATAATAAGGAATATTAAAATTTATGACAATCTTTTCTATAGTTTTAGGAAAATTTCAAAATCAATGAAATAAAATAGGAAACTGTATAGAAAAGATTTTGAAAATAATAATAAATGATATCATGATTTATGGAAATTTGTTCTATTATTTTAGGAAAAGATTTATAGAATAAAAAATTAGTGTGTCAAAGACATGCAAAGTATTAAAAGTTATCTTTTATGTTAAGGAATTAAAAGCTTATTTGGTACTTTTTAAGATGAGTAAGAGATTGCTTGTTCAATGTTATTAGATATATAATATATTTGACGATGTATTATGTAAAATATATAATACAAATTATATATACAACATTTATATATATATAAATAATATTAATGTGGTTAAAAATATATTTTACATTTCATAAATTGGAACATAATCGTAATTTCTCCTAATAAATCTAAATTGAAATCTTACTCAATTTCAACATAAGAATAGTATTAGAATGTGGAACTGTAGTTCCATTTCAACTTTATTCTAACATACTACATACATACATGATATTAGAGTAAAATATCATATATAACCTTAATATCTAATATTTAAGAGTTATAAATAAATAAAATGGCTCTTATTTTATTTCTTTTAATGTGAATATGTTTTTTTTTTTTTGGGTTTAAATGGTTTGGTTTAGTTCAACCCCTCGAACCGAATCGTAATAGTTTACTCTTCCTAAACTGAACCATAAATAGAACCAAAATATAAAAGATCCACATTTTGTAGTTCAATTTGATTCGATTCAATAAATTACAACTTATTAAATGTAGAAGAATAAAAGAGAGAAATGGAAAATGTACTTAGGAAAGAAATAAGGAAGAAAAGGAAAGGAAAGAAAAAATGTGAGAGTCGATGAATGGTTTTACTATCTTAGATTTTTACTTTATGTGTTTAAGATCTTTCTTTAAAAAAAGGGAAAAAAAATATATAATTATTTTTTTCTCTTAAGAATATTATTTAATATACTTTTTATAGGATAAGATTAGGTACCCTAAAACTTGTGCCTTGTATATATTAAAGTATAGCCTTAAAGGTTAGTGTAGGGTATAATCACCACTTTACCATATTCCACCGTATAAACTCATCAAAGGAACTTTATGATTTCATCACACATCGCACTCCATGCAAGCATAGTAGATAACCTCTAAAACCAAGCAATGATTCAATCTATTTCCATCCTTAAACATCGAAGCCCAAACAAGAAGCCTCCTAAAGTAGATTTGTTTTCCTCTTGTTTTTTTTAGTGGGGGACAAATGATGTTAGTCATTTTTTTTTATTAGGCTTTAAAGCCAAAGTTTGACACTTACTGTAAAATATAAAAATAAAGATGAAAATATAATGAATTATGAATCATGAGATGATATAGGATGAGTTTAAGGTCAAAACAAGTAAATTGTAAAGTTTAAGTTTGGTTGTAGGACAAATATTAAAGTTCGGATTTTTACAATTTTTGATAGATTGTACGCCGCCTCCTGGAGAATCTACGCCGCCGGCTTAGAGACGATGTAGGATGGGAATAGTAGCATTTTTCTTAACACTAGATGGAACGCCGCTGGTGTGTATAGGGTTTATTTTAATGCTGGCTAGGAACGCTGCCGGCATAGGGTTTTTCTCAAAGCCCCGATGAACGCTGCCAGCGCTCGTGTAAATTTTGCCAGCGTAGGGTGTACACCGGTAAGATCTACACGTACGCAGCCAGCGTATGGCCAAATTTATATAAATACGAGACGCGAAAAATGGTTTTGACAGAAACATCATTTCATATTTCACCTTCGTACAAGAGAGTTTTGGAGTGTTCTTGGAGATCTAGGCTTGGAGAATCATCCGGAGGGTGTTTTCGATTCAAAGTAAGTAAGTTTAATCTTCTCTTATGGATTAAATACGAATCTGTATGAGTTTGCTTAGGGTTTTGTGGTGTTCTTGAAGGAAAAACGTGGCATAGATTTAGATCTTGGATTTGAACTGCCTCGGTTGGATAAGAAGTGAGTGCTGTAATTAAAACAAGTAAGTATAATGTTTTCATATCATATTTATACGAATTTCACGCAACTTTTAAGGATTTTGTGATTTGTTTGCATGAAGGAAACCCTAGATTTGGTTGGGATCCGAATTTATGGATGTGAGTTGGATTTTGGTGATCTAATCAGTAAGTTTCATCTTTTCTTTGATGGAGTTGAATAATATATGATTAGATGATCATTATGTGTTCTTATTGTCATATAATATTAGGGTTTTGAAGGATTATCAAATTCTATATATTGTTGTGGAAGATTAATCGGGTTAGACGGTGCAACTTAATGATTTTCTTTGTCAGGTTAGGATTTCAGGAGTTATAGTACATTAGAAATTGTTTATATCGTGTTTTTATTTGTTAAATATATAAAGGTATGATGTTGATAGGAATTTGGAGATTTGAGTTTGTTGTTGAATTGTTAATATTGATTGAAGTATTGTGGAGATTCGGGAGATTTGGTTGTAGTTAAGTGTTGTCTGTAAACCCCGGTTTTTCAAGTAGCTAAGATAACCCTAGAACCGGAAACCAAAACCCTAAACCGGAATAACTCAAGCCTGGAGTGAGAACTAGGAACCCTAATTCCGGCCTTTCCTCGGTTTCCAGTTAATAAACTTTTCTAAGAAAATTTACTTTTGATTATAATTCTTGAATGAATTTCAAACTAAGAAAATAATTGATTTCAAGAAACTTTCAATTCCGGGTCATCCCGAGACCCATTATAGAAAAACGTGCCCCGGAACTAGAATTTCAAAAATATACTTATGAGTACTCATTAGAACCGAAATAAAATAAGGATTTCAAAAATATATTTTTCATAATTTTCCGGTTTATGAAAAATACAGTTATAGCCTTTTTATTCGTATTTCATTACTACCGGAAATGAAAAATTGTCTTGTCATCTATTCTTTACTATTCATAAAGTACACCTACACTACCTATTAGCCACCCTACAAGCCTAAACCTTACTAATCACTCAAATCAAACCCATTCTTCCATAACTTTTGTCACTTCATATCTTACAAAGTATGACAAAGGAAGCAAAGATCAAATCAAGGCCAAATCAAATGGAAATCATCAAGTTTCTCCCCCCCTTTAGCTTCCAAAACCGGCGCATATGGCTCCCCTCCCATGCTCCTTTTTATTTTTTTTCTCATCCATTAAACCTAATTACACTTCCTTTATAAGCCATCTTTACTCTCTCTCTTCCCATTCTTTCACTTCTCAAAAATTTCAAAGTGCAAAAGCTCTCTTCCTCCCCTTATTTTTCCCCTTTGGCCGAAACTTGTGGAGCCACACACACACACTCTCAACTTCTCATTTTCTCTTCTATCTTACATCCATTTCAAGTAAGTTATGCTCCACTACTTCCAACTCATAAAACCTTGTTATGGCTAGGTGATTTTTGGTTATCTCAACTCCATGTTCCCATGATCTTGTAGTAGGAATAATGAGATAACAACACAAAAATCCCAAACCATTTCATGGTAGATCCATCTTTTAAAGGAGCTTCCTTATCAAAAGCTTTAACTTTATCCATCAAAAAGTCTTTTAAACAAAGGATCTTTTATAAAAATATGGTTTTTATGTTTTTAAAAATCATTTAAGCTTTTGATAAAGTAGATCCATCATCTTGTTACTCATGAGCATGTAGGCATTTATAGTTTCATTATTATTTTGTTCATATGTGCATAAATAGTCTTTAACACTTTTGTCTTTAGTAAATGACTTTCTAGTGTATAGATCTATATATATATGGGTCCATGAAGTCAAAAAGGAAAGTACTTTACAAGAAAAAGACTTTTGAAAATTCGGATGACTTTGAAAACCAAGGTCAAAAACACTTTTAACAACTTCTAAACTTATATTTCTTTAGAGAAATAAAGCCTATAGGTAATAGATAATGTTTAGTAGTATTTTTCATGAGTCTAAAGGAGTTTTTACTAAAGAAAATGTTGAAAACAAGAAATGAAGTCCATAGGAGTTTTGAGTTAAAAGTTATAAAAACCAAAATTCGTAATAATGGATGTAGGGTTAGAAAACACTATTTTTCCAACTTCAAAAATGATATTTTCTTAAATAAATGAAGTCCTTAGGATATAGGTATAATAGATACTTAAAGTTTCAAGTATAAAATATATTTTTCCTAAAGGAATCAACTTGAAAATGGACTTGTGTAAATTCGGATTTTTGGAAACCCCATAGTAAAAGACCCACTTAAAAGTTTGTAAATGTAGATTTTATTAAAGAAATAAAGGCCTTAGGATATAACTAATATAGGGGTCAAATATTCTTTAAACAAAATAGAGTTTTCCTAAAGAAAATCCATACAAAATGTAAATGTGATCAAGTGTAGTAAATTAACTTACTAAGCTTTGAGAGGAAATGGGTTCTAAGGAAAGTTTGTTTTCTAAAAATCGTTAAATCTAAAAGTTATAAGAACATAGACTCCTTAAGGTCCACATCAACATTCATGATAGGGAAAATCAATTCCATTGCATTTAGCATCATATTACACTTAGGAATCTCAAATGCATTCATCAAAACCGCATTTTTGGAATCAAGGAACCCGCTGTACAGATCTGATCCCTCAATTCCGAGGCTTAGATATTTTCAAACTTGATTTAAACTTCATATTTGGAAAGCTCTTTCGAAGTAGATAGGAATCGGTATATAATTTGCGAAATTCCGACTTAAAACGACCAAGTTATGGCCATTTTAAAACGGAACTTCGGAAATGACGCGAATTCCGATTTCACTAAGTTTACTTAGAGTTTTAGTGTCCTAAGTTGATAGAATACTTATTAGGGTAATTTCTTATATGAATAGGTGAACCCGTGGACGGTGACGAGTTACCTCCGGATTATTACTACTAGAAGACCGGAGTACCGATGGCGGAGTGAGTTGTTCTTCCCAATTCATTTATTGTATGTGCTTGTAAAGTAGTGCACTAGAATGTAGGTCAATTGAATGGAATATGAATAATGGGGATTATTGGGAAATTATATGATTGTTGTTGATATGAGAAACAAATTAAGAATATCGAAACCGGGTGATAAACTTTGATTGTATAGTTAGCTATGATGGATTGTCTGATAAATTGATTGATCGCCTGAGTAAATTGGCTTAATCAACTACTTGAGTAAATGATAATTTGACATGTGCATATCACAAGGGGATGGAGCATGAGCATTTGTAGGTTAGTCGTGAACCATAAACGACATCGAATAATCGTAGGTTAGTCGTGAACCATAAACGACATCGAATAATCGTAGGTTAGTCGTGAACCATAAACGACATCGATAATCGTAGGTTAGTCGTGAACCATAAACGACATCGAATAATCGTAGGTTAGCCGTGAGCCATAAACGGGATATTGTCGTACCGCAGGATTCGTTAATCTGCTAACCCGGGATGGAGGGCGCAATTCCATCCACATATGATTTCCGGTTGGTCATATGTATGTTGAACTCATGTGTTTGATGCATACACTTGCTTGATTAATAACTTGGTTGAATTGTTGTGATATAAATGTTTTTTGTGGGAGATTACACTCACTAAGCTAGTTAGCTTACATCCCTACAGACCATTCCTTTTGCAGCTTACGCATCTATGGCTTAGGAAGAGACCCGGCTGAACAGGTACGAAGCTAGGAGTTTTCCCTAGAAGTTATAATTTTTGTATTAGACTTCCATAGAAAACTTCTAAGACTTGGATGACTGTAATGGACCGCTAAATATTCTTTTGCGGGGGAATGCCCCTTAGAATTATGTAATATTCTTTTATGTTCATGAATTATATCCTATTGCCCATGCATGCCAAATTAAGCTTTTATCTCCATTCGGACTTGTACTCTATTGTGTAAAGGTACGCCTTACATCTATATGAGACTTCCGAAAGACTAAGGTGGTAATTCGGGAATCTTATATGGCATGTGGCGGACTGTTACGTTTAGGGTACCCTATGGGGCGTGACAGTTTAAGTGGTATCAGAGCACTAGGTTATTAGGCATGACAATAGAGTTAAAATCAAACCTAGAACTAAGTAACTAGGATAAAATTGGAGTTAAAAGCTAGGCTAATTAATAGTTTTCGTGTTGTAGGTTTCCTTGGGTGAAACCCGAGAAAGAGCTAGGAACTTCACCAAAAGACTAGATGAAACCATGGTGGAATACCGGCTTCGGTTAAGGTTTTATGTGAAGACTTTGCATTGGTCCAGCGACCTAGGACAATAAAAGAGATGTATAAGCTATGGAAAGAGGGCCTTAGATACACAAGATGGATATCTGTGATAGATCAGTTAAGATATGATCCAATAAGGAGAAGAAGATGGACAATCATGGAGACTATTTATACCCTAGAGAGGGTGATGGTAGAATATGCGGGAGAACCCATGTTAAGAGAAGCCACATTTATTCTTAAGAATGAAGGAAGTCCCACCCACCCAGACTTTGGGAATTGGCATGGATAGGACCACTTTATGTACATGCCCGTGATGACCTGGATGATCATAGGGATTGGAATTTGGCAGATATCAGAAATCATTTTGTGTGGCAAGCTAGATACCTCGATCTTATCCCATTCCTAGGAGGAGCTCCAGCTCCACAAGTAGGAAACGGGGGAGTACACCTGATTAATGCCCCAGCTGTTGAGGAAGATGAAGGGAATGAAGGAAACAATGAGGGAGGAAAATAATGTGGAAGAATCTGAGGAGGAGGAAGACCCAGAAGAGGACCCAAACTGGATGGAAGAAGAAATACCTAGATCCCCTACCCCTCCAGTCATGGCTCCAGAACAACCCAACCACTACCCGAACCAGTTGTATGGGATTTCAATAGGGATCTGGACATACCCGATAGTGGGAGGGCAGAACCAGAATTCGACCCCACCGTATGGAAAGATATATACCCAGTAGGCGAGCAACCCCTGAGGTTGAGGCAGTAGCCCCTGAACCGGTAGCTCCAGAACCTGTGGAGGGAATGAATGAAGCTGACCCTTGGATAAGTGAATTCAGAGAAAGGTGGAGTAGGATGTGGGAAGAAGCAGGAAGAGAAGCAGAGAGAGAAATGGGAATTAGGAATGAATCTGATGATAGAGTTGATATGGAGGAAACAAATCAAGTAGGAGATCAAGAAGTGAGAGAAGAAGAAGCAGAAGAAGAAGAAGAGGAAGAAGAAGAGGAAGAGGAAGAAGAAGAGGAAGAGGAGGAACCAGAGCCTCTAGCCCGACCCGCTCAGAGAAGGAGGTTGACTGTTAGGGCCTATTTGAGTCAGTTCATCCGAAAGGATGATGGAGCATCTTCTAGTCGAGGACGACTCCCCAGCCCCACCAGACGACTCTGATTAGAATGAAGGATGTAGTATCCCATAAGTCCAATAGTTTCTTTTGAATAGTAGGCAATGCGGGATGCCAAATTGCCTTAGGATCTCTTTATGGTCTAGTATGTTGTTTTCCTTGTCTGTTTCCCTTTCCATGTCCTTAGATGTTATTAGATAGAAGTTGTCGGTAGTTCGGAAGAATTGTTTTGTGTTGTCCAATTTTGCAAGCTTATTTGAAAACAACTTTTGTACGGCACAAACAAGTCAATGAAGTTTATGTTGATTCCAAGAATGAAGTTTCACAAGCATCATACTTTTGCATTAGTAGTAGACTACATTCATTATACTTAATTGCATAATCATAATCTCATTCATATCATCATTTGATTCAGAAATTCTTTTATTATTTCTTATTTGGAATTCCTTTGATTGCTATGATTTCTTTACTTTGAGCCTTTTTGAACGACTTGGAGCTTTAAATTTTCTTTGAGCCTTTTTATGAATTCTATATTTCTCTAAATTATTTCTAGAATTTTCGAAAATCCTTTAGCTAAAGTTCTATAAGCCGCAAAACTCTAAAGAAGAAATAAAACTTATTAAGACAATATGTAACAGACGAAACCGGAGGAACCGAAACCGGGAGCAAGAACCACTCCCAAGTGAGGCTAGTAGTGCGAATCAACCAGATCAACCCCAAGCTAGCATACCTGAAGCTGCTCAGCCTGACCCCCAGGCAGCTATGATGAATGCCATTGGGAATTTGACAAATATGTTTGCTGCATTCATCCAGAATCAAAACCAGAACCAACCCCAAAACTCCGAACCAAGTCTAAGGGGTTCTGCACCTTTACCACCTCCACCACCCCCTCCATACAGGAGAATGCAAGAGGAGTTTCCCATGCCACCAGAGGAGCAATCATATAATGCTCGTTATCCACCCCCTCCACCACCAAGAGGTTACCAGAGGAGTTCCCTCCCTGATTTCATAAAGAGTAACCGCTACTTTGATGGGGCGTTTGGAAAGCCCGATGAGGCGGAAGATTGGTTGGCTCAAATTGAGCGTTCTTTTGCAGCATATGAGACCCCACCACACCTCCGTTTGGAGTACGGCACATACATGTTAAGATATAATGCACGTGTATGGTGGGAGTCTAAACGAAGGAGTTTGGCAACCCCAGTTAGCTGGGAGACCTTCCGAAGAGAGTTCCTAGGGAACTATTTCCCCGCCAGTCTTCGAGTAAGGTACAGCGCAGATTTCCTGCATGTAGACAAAGGGCAGAACGATTGAGCAGTATGAAACGAATTCAATCACCTACTGCAGTATGCTCCTGAGTCATACAAGAATAGTGAGGAGCTACAGAAACAAGGTTCCTGGAAGGTCTCGATGAGGACCTAAGGATAAAGATACATGAATCTGGATTGTCGACCTACCTTGAGGTGATCGAAAAGGCCCGTTTGATTGAAGGGGCCAAGAAGAGAAAGTATGCTGAACCGGACAAAAGAGTGTTCGGAAAAAGGCACTTTGATGCCTCCAGCTCGAGCTACAGAGGAAAAATTCAAGCCCTACCACGGTATTAAGGATAATTCTGGTGGGAGGTTTAACCAAACCAAGTCCAATATTTCCTGCTGGAAGTGCAAGGGAGGCCACTACCCAAGGCAATGTCCCCAGCTGAAGGACAAGTGTTTCTTTTGTGGCGAAGCAGGTCATCTGGTTTATGCTTGCCCAAAGAAGATGACTATAACCTGCTACCTTTGCAAGGAAAAGGGCCATGTAACCTCCGAGTGCCCTCAGAGGAAAAGTGGATCTACCCGACCTTACGGGAATCCAGGAAATGATAACGCCCAAAGGTCCGGCAGCAGAAGTGGAAGCCGTGCAGCCTCGGCCATGCATGGTATGCGGCTGTACAATTTTGAAGGCCAATGGATGATCGAGGATGATGAGGAGGAAGGCATGGAGCTGGCCGCGCTGGATCAAGACGGCGATGTGGATGGCGGCCTGGTGACAGGTCAGTAACAAGTTCCTTTTTAAGATAAAGTTCTTTGTCTTCGTAGCAAGTTTTTATAAAGGAAATTTAAAACCTGTGTAAGAGGAAAAGCTGAAATATGGAAACCCTGGAATAGATAGTTGTTGAGTGATTAGGACCAAGTAGTGATAAATGTTTATGGTAACAGGACGCATAGGAGTAAATGGGAATGAAGCTTATGTGTTGTTTGATACGGGAGCCACCCACTCCTTTATCACTACCAGCTTGGCTAAGCGGCTTGGTCTACCCATAGCCATGACAACCACAACCTTAAGGATTAAGACACCCACAGGTAGTGTTGTGTCGACTCGAGAGATAATAAAGGATTGTTTGCTAGAAATCCAAGGACACATCTCAACAAGTGATTTGATAGTCTTGGAGATGAGTAAATATGAAGTTATCTTGGGATGAATTGGCTAAGTAAGGTTAAAGCCATTGTGGACTGTCAAGAAAGATGATAAGTTTTGATGACCACAGGAAGGAGAGAGTAGACTTCCTTGGAGAGATCACGGTGCGAAGAGATCTTGGTTTAAGCTCCTTCGAGCTAATGATGGAAGACGAGGAAATTGTGCCAATAGAAGATGCCTGGATTAGAGAGGAAAGAGGAGAAAAGAGTGACATACCCGTGGTGAATGAGTTTGAGGATGTATTTCCTGAAGTCTTACCCGGTTTACCACCGAAAAAGAGATTGATTTTGAAATCACTCTAGCTCCAGGTACAGAGCCGATATCAAAGGCACCATACCGGATGGCTCCGGTGGAATTGAAGGAATTAAAGACCCAATTACAGGAGCTGTTGGATCAAGGATTCGTAAGACCCAGCGTGTCGCCATGGGGCGCACCGGTGTTGTTTGTAAAGAAGAAGGACGGGTCTATGAGATTATGTATCGATTACCGGGAGTTGAATAAAGTCACCATCAAAAATCGATACCCCCTTCCAAGAATCGACGACCTCTTTGATCAGCTCCAAGGGGCAAGTGTGTTCTCGCGCATTGATTTGCGCTCCGGTTATCACCAGTTGAGAATAAAGCCGGAAGATGTGCCTAAGACAGCCTTTCGCACACGGTACGGGCACTACGAGTTCTTAGTGATGCCGTTTGGATTAACTAATGCACCTGCTGCATTCATGGACCTCATGAACCGAGTATACAAACCGCTCTTGGATAAATGTGTAATTGTGTTCATAGACGACATCCTAATCTATTCAAAGACCAGAGAACAACATGAGGAGCATCTAAGAATGGCGTTACAAACCTTGAGAGAAAATAAGTTGTACGCCAAGCTATCCAAGTGTGATTTTTGGTTGGATAGAATATCTTTTCTTGGACATGTAGTGACGGGAGAAGGAATATCCGTAGACCCAGAAAAGATCAAGCTGTAGTGGATTGGAAACAGCCCGAAACGGTAACTGAGTGAGAAGCTTCCTAGGTTTGGCTGGTTATTACCGCAAGTTTGTAAAGGATTTCTCCAAGATTGCCAAACCTTTGACTCAACTGACACAAAAGAATGAGAAATTCGAGTGGACGGATAAGAGGGAGCAAAGTTTCCAAGAGTTGAAACGGCGCTTAGTATCAGCTCCAATTTTGGTATTGCCCGATCCTGAAAAGCCGTACACAGTGCATAGCGACGCCTCTAGGAATGGCCTCGGTTGTGTACTGATGCAAGAAGGGAAAGTCATTGCCTATGCCTCCAGGCAATTAAGGCCTCATGAGCAGAACTATCCCACACACGATTTGGAATTGGCCGCTGTGGTTTTTGCCTTGAAGTTATGGAGACATTATTTGTATGGGCAAAGATGTGAAGTGTACACAGATCACAAGAGTCTCAAGTATTTGTTCACACAAAAGGAGTTAAATATGAGGCAGAGACGGTGGTTGGAACTCATCAAGGACTATGATTTGGGATAAATTATGCCCGGGAAAGGTAAATGCTGTAGCTGACGCCTTGAGCAGAAAGAATTATGGAGAAGTGGCAAGCCTAATCACAGAACAAAAAGAGCTGATAAAGGAATTCGAAAGGTTGAGAATTGAATTCATAGGGCAAGACGTCGAAGTGGAGATAGCAAATTTGGTTATGGAACCCACTTTGATCGACAGGATTAAGGAAGCCCAAAGATATGATGAGGCGATAAAGAGGATCAAAGAAGAAGTACTCAAAGGGAAGTATAGTGACTTTACCCTGGATGATGAAGAAGTGGTTAGAATGAAAGGAAGATTGTGTGTACCGGAAGATGAAGAATTGAGAAAAGAGATCATGAGCGAAGCTCACAACTCCGGTTACACGGTGCATCCGGGAGGTACAAAGATGTATCAGGACATAAAAAGCCACTATTGGTGGAATGGATTGAAGAGGGATGTGGCAGATTTTGTTATGAAGTGTGCCGTGTGTCAGCAAGTCAAAGTGGAGCATCAACGGCCAGGTGGATTATTAAAGCCACTACCTATCCCCGAATGGAAGTGGGATCAAATTTCAATGGACTTTGTGTGTGGATTCCCGAGGACATCCACTGGATGTGATGCGGTCTGGGTTATAGTGGATCGTTTGACGAAGTCAGCACACTTCCTACCAATTAATATGACCTATTCATTGGACAAATTGGCTAGGATTTACATCAAGAGATTGTGCGACTTCACGGTATACCCGCAGGGATTATTTCAGACCGGGATCCAAGATTTGTTTCAAAGTTCTGGATGAGCCTACAAAAGAGCCTAGGCACCAAGTTGCATTTCAGTACTGCCTACCATCCTCAGACAGATGGACAGTCTGAGCGAACCATTCAGACCTTGAGGATATGTTAAGGGCTTGCATATTGGAATTCAAAGGAAGTTGGGATAATCATATACCCCTAATTGAGTTTGCCTATAACAATAGCTACCACTCAACCATTCAGATGCCACCATACGAAGCCCTATATGGACGGCGTTGTAGGTCCCCTCTGTTTTGGGATGATGTGGAAAAGCTAGCTATTGGTCCTGAATTGGTTCAAGAAGCAGCAGACAAAGTCCGGGTTATTCAACAGAAAATGAAAGAGGCTCAAGACAGACAGAAGAGTTGGGCTGATCTGAAGAGAAGAGAGCTGGAATTTCAAGTAGGCGATCATGTCTATTTGAAAAAACCCAATAAGAGCATAAAGAGAATGCGGGCTCAAGGGAAATTAAGCCCAAGGTATATTGGACCTTTTGAGATCTTGGAAAGAGTGGGAGATTTGGCCTATCGGCTAGCCCTGCCGCCAGGTTTGTCGGAGTTCATAATGTGTTCCACGTATCAGTGTTAAGGAAGTATGTACCTGACCCTGAGCGGATAGTGGAGTTGGAACCGATTCGGTTAAAGGAAAATCTCACCTACGAAGAACACCCAGTAGAAATCTTGGATAAGAAGACTCAGAAGCTTCGGAACAAAGAGATTAGATACGTTAAAGTGTTGTGGAGAAACCACACTTCTGAGGAAGCGACTTGGGAAGCCGAAGAGGAAATCCGAAGGAAATACCCCGAGTTGTTTGAGAATCAAGGTACGTCAGTTCAGTTTTGAGGACAAAACTCTTTTTAAGGTGGGTAGGTTGTAAACCCCGGTTTTTCAAGTAGCTAAGATAACCCTAGAACCGGAAACCAAAACCCTAAACCGGAATAGCTCAAGCCTGGAGTGAGAACTAGGAACCCTAATTCCGGCTTTTCCTCGGTTTCCAATTAATAAACTTTTCTAAGAAAATTTACTTTTGATTATAATTCTTGAATATATTTCAAACTAAGAAAATATTGATTTCAAGAAAATTTCAATTCCGGGTCATCCCGAGACCCATTATAGAAAAACGTGCCCCGGAACTAGAATTTCAAAAATATTCTTATGAGTACTCATTAGAACCGAAATAAAATAAGGATTTCAAAAATATATTTTTCATAATTTTCCGGTTTATGAAAAATACAGTTATAGCCTTTTTATTCGTATTTCATTACTACCGGAAATTAAATTGTCTTGTCAACTATTCATTACTATTCATAAAGTACACCTACACTACCTATTAGCCACCCTACAAGCCTAAACCTTACTAATCACTCAAATCAAACCCATTCTTCCATAACTTTTGTCACTTCATATCTTACAAAGTATGACAAAGGAAGCAAAGATCAAATCAAGGCCAAATCAAATGGAAATCATCAAGTTTTCCCCCCTTTAGCTTCCAAAACCGGCGCATATGGCCCCCCTCCCATGCTCCTTTGATTTTTTTTCTCATCCATTAACCTAATTACTTTCCTTTATAAACTATCTTTACTCTCTCTCTCCCATTCTTTCACTTCTCCAAAAATTCAAAGTGCAAAAGCTCTCTTCCTCTCCTTATTTTCCCCTTTGGCCGAAACTTGTGGAGCCACACACACACACTCTCAACTTCTCATTTTCTCTTCTATCTTACATCCATTTCAAGTAAGTTATGCTCCACTACTTCCAACTCATAAAACCTTGTTATGGCTAGGTGATTTTTGGTTATCTCAACTCCATGTTCCCATGATCTTGTAGTAGGAACAATGAGATAACAACACAAAAATCCCAACCATTTCATGGTAGATCCATCTTTTAAAGGAGTTTCCTTATCAAAAGCTTTACTTTATCCATCAAAAAGTCTTTTAAACAAAGGATCTTTTATAAAAATATGGTTTTTATGTTTTTAAAACTCATTTAAGCTTTTGATAAAGTAGATCCATCATCTTGTTACTCATGAGCATGTAGGCATTTATAGTTTCATTATTATTTTGTTCATATGTGCATAAATAGTCTTTAACACTTTTGTCTTTAGTAAATGACTTTCTAGTGTATAGATCTATATATATGGGTCCATGAAGTCAAAAAGAAAGTACTTTACAAGAAAAAGACTTTTGAAAATTCGGATGACTTTGAAAACCAAGGTCAAAAACACTTTTAACAACTTCTAAACTTATATTTCTTAGAGAAATAAAGCCTATGGGTAATAGATAATGTTTAGTAGTATTTTTCATGAGTCTAAAGGAGTTTTTACTAAAGAAAATGTTGAAAACAAGAATGAAGTCCATAGGAGTTTTGAGTTAAAAGTTATGAAAAACCAAAATTCGTAATAATGGATGTAGGGTTAGAAAACACTATTTTTCCAACTTCAAAAATGATATTTTCTTAAATAAATGAAGTCCTTAGGATATAGGTATAATAGATACTTAAAGTTTCAAGTATAAAATATATTTTTCCTAAAGGAATCAACTTGAAAATGGACTTGTGTAAATTCGGATTTTTGGAAACCCCATAGTAAAAGACCCACTTAAAAGTTTGTAAATGTAGATTTTATTAAAGAAATAAAGGCCTTAGGATATAACTAATATAGGGTCAAATATTCTTTAAACAAAATAGAGTTTTCCTAAAGAAAATCCATACAAAATGTAATGTGATCAAGTGTAGTAAATTACTTACTAAGCTTTGAGAGGAAATGGTTTCTAAGGAAAGTTTGTTTTCTAAAAATCGTTAAATCTAAAAGTTATAAGAACATAGACTCCTTAAGGTCCACATCATGACATTCATGATAGGGAAAATCATTCCATTGCATTTAGCATCATATTACACTTAGGAATCTCAAATGCATTCATCAAAACCGCATTTTTGGAATCAAGGAACCCGCTGTACAGATCTGATCCCTCAATTCCGAGGCTTAGATATTTTCAAAACTTGATTTAAACTTCATATTTGGAAAGCTCTTCGAAGTAGATAGGAATCGGTATATAATTTGCGAAATTCCGACTTAAAACGACCAAGTTATGGCCATTTTAAAACGGAACTTCGGAAATGACGCGAATTCCGATTTCACTAAGTTTCCTTAGAGTTTTAGTGTCCTAAGTTGATAGAATACTTATTAGGGTAATTTCTTATATGAATAGGTGAACCCGTGGACGGTGACGAGTTACCTCCGGATTATTACTACTAGAAGACCGGAGTACCGATGGCGGAGTGAGTTTTCTTCCCAATTCATTTATTGTATGTGCTTGTAAAGTAGTGCACTAGAATGTAGGTCAATTGAATGGAATATGAATAATGGGGATTATTGGGAAATTATATGATTGTTGTTGATATGAGAAACAAATTAAGAATATCGAAACCGGGTGATAAACTTTGATTGTATAGTTAGCTATGATGGATTGTCTGATAAATTGATTGATCGCCTGAGTAAATTGGCTTAATCAACTACTTGAGTAAATGATAATTGACATGTGCATATCACAAGGGGATGGAGCATGAGCATTTGTAGGTTAGTCGTGAACCATAAACGACATCGAATAATCGTAGGTTAGTCGTGAACCATAAACGACATCGAATAATCGTAGGTTAGTCGTGAACCATAAACGACATCGATAATCGTAGGTTAGTCGTGAACCATAAACGACATCGAATAATCGTAGTTAGCCGTGAGCCATAAACGGGATATTGTCGTACCGCAGGATTCGTTAATCTGCTAACCCGGGATGGAGGGCGCAATTCCATCCACATATGATTTCCGGTTGGTCATATGTATGTTGAACTCATGTGTTTGATGCATACACTTGCTTGATTAATAACTTGGTTGAATTGTTGTGATATAAATGTTTTTGTGGGAGATTACACTCACTAAGCTAGTTAGCTTACATCCCTACAGACCATTCCTTTTGCAGCTTACGCATTATGGCTTAGGAAGAGACCCGGCTGAACAGGTACCGAAGCTAGGAGTTTTCCCTAGAAGTTATAATTTTTGTATTAGACTTCCATAGAAAACTTCTAAGACTTGGATGACTGTAATGGACCGCTAAATATTCTTTTGCGGGGGAATGCCCCTTAGAATTATGTAATATTCTTTTATGTTCATGAATTATATCCTATTGCCTATGCATGCCAAATTAAGCTTTTATCTCCATTCGGACTTGTACTCTATTGTGTAAAGGTACGCCTTACATCTATATGAGACTTCCGAAAGACTAAGGTGGTAATTCGGGAATCTTATATGGCATGTGGCGGACTGTTACGTTTAGGGTACCCTATGGGGCGTGACATTGTCGATAAAGGATTTTAGGAGATACAGATTGGAATTTCCTGAAACTGAGAAAGGTACAACCAATCCTTGCATGCTATTTTTGTCTGTAACTTTAGTATTGATTGAATGCTTGTAGGAACAGAATTTCTTAATAAACTTAATCTTTATTCGGTTTAATAATTGTATGTTTTGGTTATGCTTGGCTTGACCAGTAAAGACCTGGTAGACAGTAATACTGGTGAGGCACCCTGATGATCTTGGTGTGAGGTTGTCCCTAGTGGATTCGGCCTTGATATGATTCCGGTAGAATTAGGTGTTCTGGATTCGGGGTGTTTGGGGAGTACCTACTCATCCATATATGTATATGATTATTATTTTCAAAGAGTTGTATGATTTTCAATGGGGTCTGAGTAACTCTGAGTTCAGGATTAGAGTATACCTAATATTGGATGGTGTTGTTGTTTTGGCTTAAGAAGATAATAATATGATTGTTTGCATTAGTTTAAGTTGCATGAATTGTATGCCTTTTGTATGTGCATATGCATTTGTTTTTGGATTGGAGTTATTGTACTGGCGTCGCCGCTCATTCTTTTAAATTTTAGGTATAGGTGAAGAAGATATAGTGTATGATCTATCCGGTTATGATTTATTCTTTGATAGCGGGGATGGCGATAGTGACCCGACTACCTAGCCGAGAGTTAGGCTTCATATACCAAGTTTCTAAGAAAAGATATGGTATGATCATTTGGGATTGTAGTTGGATTCATTGTTGGTTTTAAATGAAGATATTTTAATGTAAATAGTTTTTAGTTTATGTAGAATTTGTTGACTATGACGTCAACTTGGATTTTATGCTTGAACCAGGAGTTTATGTTTTATGAAGTATGAGTTTTTATTTATTTTTAATAGATTTGGTATCCTATGAGTTACCCTATGAGTATTTACAGGTGATGATTGTATTGAATTGTGGATAATAGAGCCTTTACGTATCCTATGTAAGAGGGGATACGTGGCGGGTTGTAATGCCTTATTTTAGGGCGTTACACTCACAATGTGACCCATAAAGGAAGGGAAGCTGAAAGGTCATGCCTGTCTAAAAGATAAAGATTAGCGCTCAAGTTGGATAGATGGCCAACCATGACAAGACATGGGAAGATGATAAAAGAGATGTGCCTTCTTAAGACAAGTAAGTTTGCCACTATAAAGCCGTTGATCTTGATATCAATGGGGAAACTCTATTAGCTATAGAAAAGACTTCTTGGAGAGATTTCCCTCTACACATATTATAGACCCACTCTTTTTTAAGTCTCTAACCAATACTTCCTTTTGATTATGCACTATGACAATGAGGATCTCTTTTATTTTTAAAAGCTTAAAGCTATGTTCCCCACACCTAGTACTTAGTACTTGTATTGGAACCACCCCCTGCACCGTTAAGCTCATGTTTGTTACTTGTATAGGTTTTCCATAATACCTCATGGAAGAAAACCCATTGAGCCAACCAAAATCTAATAGATGAGGATTACACACCAACACATATGATATTTCTCTTTAATAAGGACAATAATTTCTAAAGGAATTAACATTAAGAGATAAGTTCAAATAGAGGTTCAACATTTTGAGTCATCTAAAAATGGGGATTAACATCGCACAAAGTTGTATAAATAAGGAATTATTGCTATACAATTATAAAATATGCCAATATGGTCCATTTTTTGTGAAGCCAAGTCATTATCTACTTGTAATACTAACAAAAGGATTGATACCCTTTTCACATTATTAAAACATTAATATCTTATTTGAACTTAGCCCACAAACGTTGACCCCACCCCCCCCCGCCCCCCCCCCCCCCCCCCCCCACCCACCCAAGTTTAATTTTTTTATCCTTTTTAATAATTAGAGATGTTTACTTTTTAATATATTCAAAAGCAAGGAATTATGTTTAGAAATTATAGGTAGAAGTAATTCTCAATAAATAAATTCATGTTAGTTGTTATAATGTAGGTTGTGGTAATTATAATTGCACTTCATGGACTAACTAGTTATGCATGTCACACCTCCATAGGTACCCTAGTAGTATTGATGCATCATTTAACAAATTAAAGTCATAGACATTTGTATTAAACCATCTGAGGTTTCTAGAAAAGCACATGAGCATTGAACAACTACAATATCCCATGGTGTGGAAAGTTGTAACAAGATCGAAAGGTCGTTTAGAATAGAAATATTGCATACATATAGACCACATACAAAAATAGCATTACATACCTCTTACATTGAGTTCTTAACTATTACATCAAAATGATACAAATATTATTCTTATATTGTTATTTACTCAAAATACTATGCTCTTTCTCTAATCCAAGTCTCGATTCCTTTGCTAACTTATATTAGCACCAACTTTTGATTATGGATCAACTCTAATGATTCCTATAATCAAACAAATCTATGGGAAGGTAAGCAAATCATAGTGCAGTAAATAACCAAATCTCAACACTTATCAATAGAATCAAATATGTTTGTTTACCAAGCATATGTAATGTAATAATTGCCCATATATAATAGGTATAAGCTTAGATAATTGGAATCCAACAATGTGTAGATTTATGCCCTCCCATTAGGGTTTCATGAGCTAGTTAACAAGTAACTCATGTCAAGAAGAGATTACAAACTAAGGAAGAAGGAATATCATTTATCTTCTGCTTTTAATTTATATTTAAGTGCCTTAGAATTCAACTTAACCTTAGAACTTAGAAACTCCACAAAGTATTTGTCATTTTACATCAACACCATAGGCGATGTCCCTTTTAGGTGCTTATTTAGTTCCTATGGAATAGAATAGAACAGTGGTAGTCTTACGTAGGACTAGGATTTCATTGCTCTTACTGGAAAAACTAAGCATTACCATAGAACCAAAATGTCAATATGTAACGTGATTAAATGCAATCTATGCAGTCATGCAATGCATGTCTATTTAGTTTAATAGTCGAATATGATTAAGTCTAATTATTCAATAAACATACAAATCTCAAACAATTCTCAATACACATTTCACAGTCATTATCACGCAAATGGTTATCACTCTTATTATTGGAATTATTTCCAATCACTAGTGCATCATAAAACATGGATTATCTGCATCCCTATACACAACCAATTACAATTATAATTAGAACTTCCTCTATTTAACACATACAAACAATGCGAAAAGATCTGGGTTACTTGCTCGTGCATTTTTCCTTAACTACCGTAATAGTCTATGGAAAAATCTTAATCTTACTCTATAGTTCATATAAAATAACAAACATATATTACTAAATATATAACTAAGTAAGAATTCCAATTAGTTCCTAAGTGTTATAAACTCATATTGTAATTTCGTTAGTTTATTTCCCTTATAAGGCGCCATGTATATGTAGCCACGACGATTTTGCTAGCTGGTTAGCGGATAGGGGTAAATGGGCAGTGTCTTTTGTGGAGTTTTAGGGGGAGCGCCTTGGAAAGACAAACAAATTTGAAAATCTAGGTTCAAGAAATCCCTTTAAAAAAATGCAATTTTAATTGGGGGATCAATCACGAGTGTTACTATGACAGTAGTTAGACATGGCAATTGATCGCGATTATTCATATATCTTATAGTTTAAACCGCAGGGTCGTAGGCAAAGTTGCTATTGAAGCTGTAGGCAAACTTTACCACCCCTCAAAATCAAAACAACCACTCAGTGTTAATTGCGGCTTAGCATAGCAGGTATGACTTTGGCCATGATTTTTTTTGCGAACATAACAACAAACTCATTTTACTTCACTTAATAAACTAATTTCTCCGCAGACTTATCTGCAAGTTAAATCAAGGCTAAAGATTGATTTTGTATAAATACTTTAAACATAACTCTATCTAACAAATTTACTAGGCAAACTTAAATCTATCATTCTTTCATTTAACCAAAGTTCAAGTATGTGTGTTTTGTGTAGTTTTTCTCTAGTCTACTACATAAACTATCGTGTTTGTTTTTGTTAAGAAAAGTAATACTTATTCATAAGCTTTCAACAAATATACTATAACTCTAGACATAATCAAATTCACAAAGTAAGTATACATAGTTTTTATTATTTCTAAGTAAGTTTATTTTAGTTCATTAACTTATGATACTTGTGAAACTTAGTGTTTTACTCCTAAATAGTCAAATTTGTAAGTAAATTAGTATATTTTGACAAAGATAACTTACTATAACTTTAAAAATAAAAATTATCTTAGTTTAATTGATGTTTATGTGTTATTGCTTTACCTACTTCTTTAAAATACACTGAAGATAGCATTTAGGATGTGATTTCTTAAAAGTCTTCTGATATTGAAGGTGAGAATTTGAAAAAGTGGTTTGTGTTTTAGTTGTCAATGTAGATAAAATGAAAAGAGAGTTTCATGATAAAAATAGTAGCAAAAGAAGTTTGTGTTTATCTAGTTTTGTGTTTGATAAATAAGATATTGTAATAATTATATGAAATCATATTAGTATACAAGATTTTAAAAATTTTGTGTTTGTATAACTTTCAAATTGCAATTGCTTCTTTTACAACCAAGAGATAGTAAATTGTACTTAGTTTGAAAATGATTTTTTTTGCAATTAATAAAGAAAACTTCATGAAAAGTGAATAAGTTTTCCCTCTTCATTATAACTAATTATAAAACATATATCATACGATATTTTAAGCAGTTTTAAAGAAATTTAAGTGTAAATTATGAAAATTAAAGTTAAAGTCTATAATGTATATAGAAGAACAATTTATGATATCATATATATATATTAATTAATATACAAAAAAAATTATTAATTAGTTAAGACAATTATTAAAGACAAGATTCAGGTTTCAAATTTCATAAAAGTTTATTTTTAAAATTAATATTTAGTATTATATATATTGCAATTTATTTCTATTTCATCATTGACTAACCAATATACACTAAAAATTTAATTCCTTAATGTCTAAACCTAAGTAAAGAAAAATATCAGGGGTTACAATGCATCTTAAGGCAAAGAGGTCTAGAGTAAGCTAGATATTAAGTCTTACGTGTACTTTCTCTTGTAAGGTACTTGGTATAAAGTTATATATCCAAAACCTACCCCATGTCATATTGCACCAACCTTGTACCTTGTACCTTGTACCTTATGAAGCTCACTGGGTATGATTTAAAAAGAAAAAAAAAATACAAAGTTTCTTTCTTTTTCAAATTTCAAGTTTATTATAATATTCATAGTTTATGCAATATGTCAAGCTAACTTATTTTTATATATTTATTATAAATAACCTATCAAAAATTTTTAAATAATAATACAATATGTAAAATTTATTTATGTGCTCAAGTTAAAATCTACAACAAACACATGGAGAACTTAAAAATGCGATTCTAACAAAATTGTAAAACATTAGAAAATTCTAAAATTATAAAATTTGAAGACATTTAGGAGGCATTTCTGTATTTGTTAGCTTAAGAAGATAAATAACATTTCAAGGTAACTTATAAATTTAAGTAAATACAATTGAAGTTCTGTTAAAATAAAAAAAAAAGTACATCCATGGTAAAATAGTATAAGATTTTCTAAATAAAAATTTCTAAAAGGTAGTGGACAATGATAATCTTAAACAAAAGTGATCGTGAAATAAAGAATAGAGTATTAGTATTTATTTTTATTATTTTATAATTTTTTAATGGAGTATATGTTTCGAGGTAAGTTCATGGTAGCCTAGATCTTGTACCCTCCATACAATAGACAAGTTCAAGAGCAAGTATAAGGTATGAAGACCCCATACCCATATCCCACGTCATAATAATAGGCTTTAGAAAAACTATGCACGTGCCTTACCCTATGATCTGTGTTTTCCTTATTAATAATTGTAACTTTAACAATCATATTTTAATGTGGAACTTTCATGGTTCTATGACAATCCAATATGAATCTAAATCTTAAAATAACTAATAAAATTGGTCCCATTAAAAGAAAAAAAAAAAGAGCAGGACCATAGAGTTTTCCTTTTATTCTTAAGAAATACAAATTTTTCATTTCCATTTTTTCATATTTTTAAGAAATTATTCATGGTATAAGTGTATAATAAATCTAAAACTTCTTTCCATTTTTAGTTTTCTTTTTTAAGCGGAAGATTATGGTGTATTTTCTACTAGTATATCATTAAGAAAGAGACATGCACAAAAAAATAAAATAATAATATACGAAATGTTATATACTCGAAAAGCTCCTAAAATAAGACTAAATGTAGGGTAAACATACTTTTTCTTAAGGAGTCCTCTTATTCTTCTTCTTCTTCTTTTAATGTAAATAGGATGCTAACCTTTTTCCTCTTACTTTTTGGCAAAATTAAAAGAGACAAAGCATAATTAACATACTTTGGTTGAGGAGTCTCCGTCTTTTTTTTTTTTTTAATGTAAATAGGATGCTAAACCCTTCTTCTTCCTTTTCAGCAAAATTTAAAGAGAGAAAGCATAATTTCTCTAACCTTAGCTTCTTTCTTCCTTTTTCTCTCCATACATGTCGAAACCTTAGCCCTCTGCCTTCTTCACATGATTGTTCCTTTTCTTCAGGACTTTGTCCAAGAATTTATCACAAAATTAATCTTACATTTAAGTCTATGTTATTCTACTCTTCAATTGAGAAATTGATGAGAATAAAGATGATATGCTGAGGAGGAAAATCACTAGAATATCTTAAAGCAATAGCAAAAACGAACCTTTACTTATCTTGGAGATTATGCACCAAGTAAGTAAACACAGATATAACACTAACAAGTAGTTCATATTACTCACAACTACTCGCTGGTTTTAGGCTCCTTACAATTCGAAGATCGATAAGTGCAAGACTCACCACAATCAAAGGTGATTGACAAGAGGTTGAGTTTTTCTCAAAGGGAAAGAATTTCTTTCAACTAATAAATTTTGTCTTTTACATCAAGGAAACTCCTATTTATACTCATGACCTAATATCTAAGCAAGAAAGATGTCTAAAAGATAAAATAGGAAAGTAGCTAATAAAATCAAGATTGAAATCTATCTAAAGATAAAATAGAAAAGTAGCTAATAAGTGAAAGATTGAAATCTATCTAAAGAGTTGCTTTAATTCTTGCGTAAAGTATCACGAAAAGATCCGTGGGCATCATCTTGCAGGTCATAGACATAAGTAATTTGTGATGTCTACTATAATCAACTCTTCAAGCAAAGACTCAGTCATGTGTATAGCTAAGGACTCAACCAAGGGTATGAGGGCACAACTTCTATTATACAAAATCTATTATACTGTCACGGCATGAATCGAGTGCATACTTCCTCTGTTTTGATTACTTTCTTTTTCCCATTCATTCTTTAATTCCAGTATGTTATACTCGAAGTAATCGTACTTTACGTGTAATGCATAAGTTGAGACAAACTTCTCTTTATCTAGTTCTAAACAATCTATAATCACTCTCAACACTAAATTTTGTAATCTTCTACCTCTTTATAACGCCCTAACCTGAAAGCATTACAACCCGTCACGTCCCTCTCTTATATAGGACACGCAAAGGCTCTAATATCCACAATAATACATTAATCACCTATAAACACATATAGGGTATCTCATAGGATACGAAACTTGTTTAAACTAAAAACAAATACTTCATAAAACATAAACTCTTGGTTCAAACATAAAAATCTAAGTCGGCATAACACAACCAACAAATCTCACAGAAACTAAAAACTATTTACAACAAATAATTTCATTGAAACCAACATAAACATCCAACTATAGCTTCAAATGACCTAAACATGTCTCTTCTTTAGAAATCCTGATATTTAAAGCCTAGCTCTCGGCTAGGTAGTCGGGTCCATTGTCGTTATCCCCGTGATCAAAGAAAAACTCATATCTAGAAAGATCATATACTATATCCTCTTCACTTGTACCTGAAATTTAAAAGAATGAGCGGTAACGCCTAGTACAAATTAAGCTAATGCAAACTGCTATATTATTATCTTTCTTAAGCCAACAAAACAACACAGTCCAGTATTAGGTATACTTTGATCCCAAACTCGGAGTTACTCAGACCCCTTGAAAAATCAAACAACTCTTTGAAAATAATAATCATATACATATATAGATGAGTGGGTACTCCCCAAACACCCTGAATCTAAAACACCTAATTCTACCGGAATCATCTCAATGCACGAGTCCACTAGGGACAACCTCACACAAAGATCATCAGGGTGCTACACCCATATCACTGTCTGCCAGGTCTTTACTGGTCATAGCCAATCATACCCAGCAACAAGTTATTGAGCCAATTATCATTAGATTCATTATGAGTCTATTTCCTACAACCAAACACACAATACTAACTTACAAGCACAAACAAAAAAAGGATTGGTCGTACCTTTCTCAATTTCAGGAATACAATTCAAATTCTCAATTCCAATATCAACAACAGCAAAGACAACCCGAACTTCACAAACTCCTATATCAATACAAATAACAATTCCACAAACTCCAAATATCCTGTTACAACATATATATATATATATATACATCAACAAATATGAACACATTATCAATATATCCTAACAAACATGAATTCTCCAAAAACCCTAACCTGAGAAGAAATCTCCGCTATCTGCATCGTCTACTCCGATCAAACTTTACAAATTCCTCAAGAATAGCAATGAACTACACAAAACTCCACAAACACCAAATATTTCACCATAACCCTAATTTGCATAACATAAAGAACGTATAGGATTGTTTAACTCGTATTTTGTTTGAATCCATCATAAAGGAGATAAACTTACTGATTTGAATCGCTAAAACCCGACTTGCATTCATCAATCACAGATCTCAACATGTGCTAGGGTTTCCTCACAAGAACCTTCATGCAGCAAAAAATCCAACCAAACCCTAAGGAACATCCATGAAATTCATATGGAACACATAGGAGAACATTATACTACTTGATCAGACACACATGCACTCCAACGTTCGACTCCGGTGTAAGAAATTTGTCACTGTGGACATCCTACTCCGGTCTATATGCCGGCAGCGTACTCCTTTTAGAAGGCGGCGTTGGATCTGCAGAAAATTGCAAACATGCGCATTTTCAACAAATGTAAATCCAAACACAAATTAAACTCACTTAACTTATCTTTTAACCTTCCTCTTATCTTATATCATCTCATGATTGTCCATTCAATCTATATGTTACACTCTCAATCTCTTAATAGGACCTTCAAGTCAATTCCCATCATCTATGTAGGGTTGATGACAATTTGTCCCTAAATCTGATGGATCTCCTAAAACGTCATCATCATTGGAACATAAGGTGAAAGATCAACAATATTAAAGTGGCTGAAACCCTACATTTCCCTAGTAAATCAAGACGATAAGCATTATTATTAATCTTCTCAATTATACGAAAAGGCTCGTCTAATCTTAGTCATAGTTTTTGAGCTTCTTATTAGGAGCTATGTCATTTCCAAAATGAATCCAAACAAGATCCCCCGAATTAAATGATTGTAGTCTTCTTAGTTCATAAGCCTTTGCATGTATTTTTTTATTCCTTTGTGCTTGCTCAGCCCCACTAATACTTTCTTCTTTTGTGGCTGGTTTGGCTACTAATTCCATATGAATAGTTGGTTGCAACCATACACGACTTCAAAGGGAGACTTACTACTAGAACTATGTGTCGACCAATTATAAGCAAATTCCACAATAGGAAGGCATAAATCCCAATTGATAAGATCCTTATCAATTGTAGCTCTAAGTAAAGCACCAAGAGTTTAATTGACAACTTCCATCTTTCCATCTATTTGAGGATGGTGCAAAGTGCTATACATCAATTTAGTCCCTAGTCTTCTTTAGAGAGTCTTCTAGAATAAACTTAGAAATTTGACATCCCTATCAAATATAATGGTGTGAGAAACACCATGCAATCGAATAATCTTCTATAAAAATAAGTTAGCAATATACAAGGCATCATTTGTTTTATGCAAGGTAAAAAGTGAGCCATTTTACTAAAACGATCCAGGAGGACCATGACCAAATCTCGACCTCTTCGTGTTCTAGGTAGACCTAAAACAAAATCCATGCTAATATCACTCGAAGGTTGTGTAGGTAAAGGTAACGACATATACTCTCTCCAAGATTCTTCTTCCCTTTTACAAATTACATACCTCTCAATAACTCAATGAACATCCTTCATCATTCATTTCTAATAAAAATGTTAGATCAATAATTCCAATGTTATTTTCTCCTCTAAATGACCAAATAGTCCACCTACATGTGCCTCACATGCTAATAATTTCGAACATTTCCAATTGGAATACGCAATTTCCCATATCTATACCAAAATCCATCTATCAAATGATATCCATCAATGGCTACTCCTTCTACAATTCTAGTCATAATAGACCCAAAATTGGCATCCCTAACCTAATGATTCTTCAATAATTCAAAAACCAACATTTTAGTTTGTAGAGATTTAACAAGAGCATATCTAGTAATAGCGCATCAGCAACTACATTGGTATTCCCCTTTTTATACTTAATAACATAAGCAAAACTCTCCAAAAATTTTACCCATTTAGCTTGTCTTCTAGAAAGCCTCTATTGAATCTTAATGTTCCATGGTCGGTATAGACAATAAACTACTTAGGTAAAAAAAATAATGTTACCATAACATGAGTGCTCGAATCAAGGCATAAAACTCCTTATCATATATGGAATAATTTAATGTAGCCCCACTCAATTTCTTACCAAAATAAGTGATGGATCATTTTTTTCTACATTAATTCTACACCAATTACAACTCCTAAGCATCACATTCTAACTCAAAGTTCTTCACATAATTAGGTTGTACTAAACACAGAAGTGTTAGTCAACTTAGCTTTAATCTCATCGAAACTTTTCTATGCCTTATCACTCCATACAAATGCAACATTTTTCTTAGTGAGATTAGTGAGTAGACTCATAATACTACTAAAATTTTGATAAATTGTCGATAGAATGATGTAAGTTCATGAAAACTTCTAACTTCAACAGCAGATGTAGGTGCTAGCCAATCGACAATGGCTTGAATCTTTCCATCATCTACTTGAATCCTTGCTCTAGAAAACTATAATCCCAAGAATATTACTTTTGGTTGATAGAAAGAAAACTTCTTCAAGTTGCCGTATAACTTCTTAGACCTCAAGACTTTAAATACCACTCGTAAATGATTCACATGACTATTTAAATCTCTACTATACACTAAGATATCGTCAAAGTACACGACTAAAAATTTCCCTAGATATTCTCTCAACACGTGATTCATAAACCTCATAAAGATACTAGGCACATTAGTTAAGCAAAATGGTATTACTAAACACTCATACGAACCATGTCTGGTTTTGAAAGAAGTCTTCCACTCGTCTCCTTCCCTCATTGGCATCTGATGATAACTACTCTCAAGATTTACCTTTGAAAATAATTGAGCTCCACTCAACTCATCCAACATATCATCCCAAGGTGGAATGGGAGAACGATACTTGATGGTAATCTTATTAGTGGCTTGACTATCAATGTACACTCTCCATGTCCCATCTTTCTTTGGTACCAACAGGGTAAGTACTACACAAGGATTAACACTCTCTTTAACATCCCCCTTCTTCACTAATTCATCAACCTATGCTTTCAACTCTTTTGCTTCTTCAAGGTTCATCCAATATGCTGGGCGAACTCCAGGTTGTAAGTGTAAAGCAAGCTCTATTCCTTTTATAGGTGGTAACCTTATAGGATAATAATTGTTGAAACTCCGGAGGAAAGGAATCCTACTCTTGCATCTCCATCATTCGTCTCATCTATAACATATAGACTAGTTCTCCTGCCTGTATAACTTGGATTACATCACCTTTAGTTATAAAAAGTGAATTCTTCTTCATAATCCTGCTCATCTGTGATTAAGCCTCTTTCACTTCTGAGGATGACATAGGTTTTAAAACTATTCTTTTGCTATCCTTCTGGAAAGCATAAGTATTTCGATATCCATCATGAAGCACTTTATGATCAAACATCCATGGTCTCCCCAGTAACGGATGGGATGCACGCATGTGTAATACATCACATACTATTTCATCTTTATACTTCTCTCCAATACAAAAAGGAGCCTTCACCTACTGAGTGATACACAGAACAACCTGCTCACTTAACCAATGAAGTTATATGGTTTAAGATGTGGCATAGAGGGCCAATTTCTACTTATCCACAATACTTGCAGCAACCACATTAATACAACTCCCTCCATCTATGATGAGAGCACATAAATTCCCTTTTATCTTGCAAGTAATATGAAGTAGGTTTTCTCACTGCTCTTCTTCAATGGTTGGTGATACACTTAAAACTCTCCTCAATACATTAACACTCATGTATTGATTTGAGCGTTGCTCTTCATAAGTTTCAGCATCTATTTCCCTATAATACTCATCAAGGGTTGCTAATAGATCACATGACCCTTCAGACTCCCCATCTTCATCCTCATTAATTATCTCTCCTCTGATATTCATCATAACTCTTCGATTAGGACATTAAGAGTCAATTTATCCAAATCCTTGACACTTAAAACATTTAACCTAGCAATATTTCTCACCAGAACTACCAGTACCATCTTGTTTCTTATCCTCATTTGGATTAATGGTAGTTTGACCCTAGTTAACAACAGATTCGCCTCCTTTATCACTAGATTTGCTAGAATATCTCTTTTCACTCCTAGCATAAGAAGAATAAGATTTCTAAGGATTAGAATATTTACCTATAGTAGACTTATATAGATTATTCCTCCACTGTCTTTTTACTTTGAAGACTACTTGAATGGCCTCTTCTAGTGTGTCATAGCGTTGTAGCTCCAACATACTCGCAATCTCATACTTTAAGCCAGTAAAAAATCTTGTAATAGTTTGTTCAAGAGGCTCTACAGCTCCACTTCTAATCTTTAATGATTCGAATTCTCGAACATACTCCTCAACACTCTTATCACCTTGCCTCAAGTATTGGAGGCACATATAGACTTTCTATTTATAGTATGCAGGAACAAAACATTTCCTCAGTATTCATTTCATCTATGGCCATGTCTCATTCTTTGTTCTTCATCCCTCCTCTAGGTAGATAGTAGATTTTTCCACCACAATGCTGCATATCTTATAAATTCCACCTAATTTAACTTGTGTATGTTCTTCAACATCATAACACTTAAATAATGCTTCAACTTTGTCTTCCCAATTAAGATAATCATATGCGGATCCACTTCCTAAAATGATGCATTTGGAGCTTCACATGCTCCAACCCTCTTGGTGGTATAAACTCCCTATCATAGGCATTACCATATTTAACATTATTCCTTTTATCATCTCCTTGCCTACCAAGATCAGGTGGCGGTGGTGGTGGTGGTGGTGGTGGTGCTTCCACACAGTGTGATATTACATTAGGGTTTTGTAACAATTGTTGCATTGTTTGTACCAGGGTATTAACTGTGTTATTCAAAGTTTGCAACTGTTAGCTCATAGTCTATTCATCATTAGGCTAAACGCAATTATTACCATTGCTTGGAACTCCTTTGCTTCCACGAACTCCACTATTTACCTCCTCACAAAAATTGCCATGTACACTTTTGTTTGGCATCCTTAATCACATGTAATAACAACATTGGTAGAGATAACTAACTATACGTTGATCATTGATACCAATAAAGATGATATGCCTAAGAGGCCATTCACTAAGATATCTTAAAACAATAGGAAAATTAATCTTTACTTATATAGGAGATTATGCATCAAGAAAGTAAACATAGATCTAACACTAACAAGTAGTTGGTATTGCTCACAACCACTTGCTAGTGTTTGGGCTTGCCACAATCCAAAGATTGATAAGAACAAGATTCCCCATAATCAAAGGTGATTGATAAGATCTAGGGTTTTTCTCAAAGAGAAAGGATTTCTTTCAATTGATAAATATTATCTTTTACATCAAGGAAACTCTTATGTATACTCATGACCTCATATCTAAAACCGAAAACATGTCTAAAAGATAAAATAGGAAAGTAGCTAATAAAAGCAAGATTGAAATCTATCTAAAGATAAAATAAGATAGTACCTAATAAAATTAAGATTGAAATCTATCTAAAAAGTTGCTCTGATTCTCGCGTAAGTATCATAGGAAGATCCATGGGCATCATCGTGCAGATCGTAGACGTAATGTCCATTGGAATCAACTCTTCAACCAAACAAGCTCAGTCGCGGGTATAGTCAAAGACTCAACTAAGGGCGCGAGGGTGCAACTTCCATTATATGGAATCTCGAATACCATCATAGCATGAATCGAGTGCATAGTTCCTCTATTTCATTACTTTCTTCTTCTTGTTCTTTCTTTATTGTCAGCATCTTATACTCCAAGTAATCGTACTCTACATGCAATCCATAAGTCGAAACAAACTTCTCTTCATCTAGTTCCAAACAATCTATAATCACTTTCAACACTAATTTTGCAAGCCTCTAACTTTCAATCTCATAATAGCACCTTCAAGTTGATTCCCATCACTAAATAGATTCTTACCTTCATGTTGAAAGGGAATGGAATCTCAATAAGTACATAAAGGAAAGAGAAACCACATTAAGTAGCAAGGGTTTTGAGGTAGTCAGTTTTTCATTTTTTAAAGAAAAATAAGAGATTATGAAACTCATTTGATTTAAGATTAAAGCGTAGGGATAAAGTCAAGATCTTCAAAGGAGACTTGCGATGAGTTCAAGGTTAGATATTATCACCTCAAGTTAACAAAAAACTTAAACCTTTTCCGGTTACTAAGATGGACAATTCATAGAATATTGATCTAGATCTTGACCAATAAATCTCATAAATGGGTTTAAGTTAGATTTAGGGTGAAAGAGTTGACCTTAATAGCAAAAAAAGGATGAAAATTTTGATTTAATGTTTGATAGGGTCAATCTAATGCTTAGGCCCTGTCAACATAAGTGAAATTTGCACGAACAAGGTAGATTAGCCACCAACCCAATAGATTAACCAACCAATCCAAGTCTATTGCATGATTGTCAATCAATTAGATAACCCTTAGCAGTACTAATTTTTACCTAATAAGTACAAGAAATTTAAAAATAAGTTTAGAACATGTAATTTTCATTATATGTGACACTAATTGGTGTTACATTGAGGAATAGAAACTTTTTTGGGATTTTATCAAGAACATAAGATAATTTTAGTACATAGGTTATTCTTTGTTCTTGTTTGTATGAGCAAGATTGGATACTAAACTAAATACTATTATGACGTATTAAGTTTATAGTCAAATTGGATTTGTTTGATTAGGCAATCTTGGAAACTCTTAAATTTGATTAGTTGTGGCCTTGGAATATCTATATTCATTTTTTGGAATGGGATTTTAGAATCTAAGTGTTTGATGTTATAAGTGAAGTCCTAGAATTTGAAATCTTACAATTCACATAATGTGGTTTTGGAATTTATAAATCCATGTTGATGATGGGTTTGATTTAGGAGGTTAAGTACTTTATGAGTTATGCTTTTTTTTTTTTTCATTGACATGCATATTATATTAGTTTTCTTGTCTAAGTTTATGTACAATGTGGCATTTGTATGTGTGTATGGACAATATCTTTGTATAAGTTTTGTAGTTTATTTATTCATGATTAAAATTTTAATACAAATAAAAAGGATATTTAGATGTTTCAAATAGGATCATTATATAGTATATGTTTACCTATATTACCATTACCATGGGTGGATGACTAGTTTTGGTGTTTTTCTTTTTTAATCTTGAACCAGACCATTAAGTACAAATTTGGTTTAAATTAGAAAATTTTCAAATCATTAAATAAATGTTTGGCTCTATTTGGATTATGAATTAAATAAAAATTTTAATTAATTTTTTTTGTTAAAATTCTTTTACATTATTTTTGTGGATATTCAAATATTTAAATTACTTTATAGTGTTTATATTGCAAATTAGAATAAAATACTTTTCAAGTCCATTATGCTCATAATATTGCCCTCCATAAAATCATAAAGTCATCATATGTTATCCACCAATAAAATACATTCTCTAACCAATATATAGCAACTGTTATACCCCCATAAGTACGCTAGCAGTATTGATGACCCTTGTAATAACTTAGAAATCACAATATTCAAGTAAGCCAACTAGGGCCTTTTGAGAAATTATGCATGCATCAAGTTATGGTGTGGACAATTAAAATAGGACTGTGAGCTTGTTAAGATAAGAAATTTTGCATGCATATAAGTTCTTTACAACATGTCCTTTACAGAACTTAAAGTAAGATCTCAACCATAACCTTAAAACTTACAAGAAACATATATAAATTAAACCTATACAAATGATACACTCTTCAACTTTCATGCAAGCCCTGGTTTCCCCTTTGATGTCCACTACATTCCTTCATCTTAGGCATGGATCATCTCTATGGGTCCTTGAAAGCACATAAAGTTTGTGGGAGTGTGAGAAAACTATAGCTTAGTGAAATAACTTAACCAAACCATACCTCAAATAAATGCCAGACAGGTATAGTTTCAACTATATACAATGCAACACTCAACCATATGAATCATGCACAATTTGGATTATCAAAATCCAAACCAATAGGACCAGCTCAAGTAGTCTATACCCAAGAAAGATTAAGGACTAAAGAAGGAGAAGTTTTCCAAATTTATCTTATTATTATTATATATATATTCATGTGTAACATGATCTCAACTTCACCTTAGAACCTCATAAACTCCATACATTATTAACACCTTAAAGCCAACTCCAATTAAGGCGACGTCCTTCAGTGTCTGCTTAGTTATCGTAGGGCTAACAATCATATGGTAACCCCACTCAAATTCACTGATGTGATAAGGAATTACCATAGAATCGAAATATCAATACATGATGTGGGTACCATGCTAATGTAAGCATATTGTTATGTGATGCATGTCCATTTCATATAAGAGTCAGTTAGAAGTTATATTGGTGTTATTAGTGACCATACAATTTTTGAAGAACCATCAATCTGCCATATAACACGCATTCATCCCATCCCCATACATAGCCAGTTATGATCACATGAAGACATATGCAACTATATTACAAGCACAACAACGTGATAAGATCAAAGTTACTCACCTATGCATCCTGCTTAAAGATCATAGTAGTCCATTGGAAACTCTGGATCTTAGTTTATGAATCCTATAGAATAACAAGCATATATTACTATACTTACAACTAAGATAGAACTCTTATCAGAGCTTACGTATCCTAGATTCATGTTAAAACTTCTTAACTTATGTGTTTTCTTCATTGCATATAACTTGGATCGAGTTACGCATAGCTTAAAAAGGATCTTGGGGTCTATTGTAGGTAAAAAATAGGATGTATCTTGATAAACTAAGGGTTATGAGCATCCAAAAACGTCCGCAGCTTCAATCATAGGTCAAGTTGAGTGCTCAATTTGGGCTATGATCAATGTTGTGCTTAAACTTAATTTTTAACTTAAACACAACTTTACCCATCTCTAACCACGGGGCTAACTTGGCAAGATTTGAGCCGTGGTTGTGACTATGTTTAAACTTTGTTACCCTCAATTCTTGCTCAAAGTCCACCATGATCTTGACCCTCGGTCAAAACTAGATTGCAATGTCCAACAACCACAAAGAACATGTTAAAGATAAATTACTCTCAATTGCATGAATTAAAATATGCTCAATTGTTAAAGATTTTGTAGAAATTAATGAGGAATAGGTACTTAATCAAATAAATGTTATATTTCAGGTCTCTGACACAAATTTGAGCAAATGGAATGTCTTGAAACGAAGAAAATCAATGCAAGACAATTTAGATCAAAGAAGTTTGCAACACAGAAGTATACGCCGGCTATAGACTAGGGTACGCCGTCGACGTACATCCGGCCTTCAATGAAAAACCTCAACACGGGCGAAGGATTAAGTCTGCACCGCTAGCCTCAATTGTAGAATAATCCAACATGTATTGTAGGATTCAATGCCGGTAATTCAGAGGTCTACGCCGCTATCATTTAGCCGGCTCACAAAGCGAATAGTACTTTAATGGTAAACGCTAATACGCACACCGAAAGCGTTCTTTGAAGCATTTGAACTTCTTCAACTTACACCGGACTCTTGGGCTTATAAGCTACCGGCCTTCAGCCTGTGCACAAAGGGAACAGAATACAAATTTCAAAAGCTGTCGTCAAAGTCGTTGTGACACAGCCAGCGTAGAGTTCTCGGAATTTTCTGAAAATCAATGAACGCCGACTAGATCTGAATCTAAGCCGTTGGTGTAAAAGACGGTATTCCTTCTACACTGTCCTAATGTGATGAATAGTGGCAGCACACATTTTTTAGATTTGGCATTTATGCGAACACCAGTAGTATACACCGCTGGCGTAGGAAGCGTAACGGTCGGCATACAACATAGAACCTACGAATTTCTATATTTTGTTCTACATATTGCGCGAACAGAACTCAATGATTTGGATTCCAGAGCTTCCATAATATAAGATTAGAGAGATTTTTGTTCTAAGATGAGTGGCTAATTTCCTCATTTTCTAGCCAAAGGGATTATTGTGGTTCGATTCTTCAAAATTGTGAGATCTAAACAATTTGCATTTTATATATTTTTTATCCTGGATAATTGTGTATTCTCTGGTTGTCATCTTGTTATTTTGCTTGATTGTTACGAATTAAGATCCATTTGTTCAATCAACAAAGTGATAATTTGTCATTCGGAATAAAAAACCCGTAATTGTTTGTTTGTTATGATATTTATGACACAATGGCATGGTTAATTATGAAATATATGATTAATTATGTTATGAGAATATGCAATCTAATTTAAATAAGTCATGCCATTGATTGATTAGTGACAATGATTGTCTCTCTTGTTTTTTTTATGCTTCTGATAAATTAAACCTTAAGAACCTGTTTAGGGTTGTTTAGTTAGAAAGAGAAATTATTAAAGAACTTATTTTGATTATTGAATCAATAAGGAGAGATATGTTGTTAGAGCTTGTTAGCAATCATAATCAATTTGTTCGGATAATGAATATAGATTTTTGAATCAATGATCAATTCTAAGAATTGAATTGCAATATACCTTTGGCTGGAAATCCCTTTGATATTGAAAAACCTTATTAAATTATTTTCTTGTTTAATTGATTTTTAATGAAATTGAAAACTCAACCAACCAACCCCCCCTCCCCCCCACCATATCTTCTTATTCGCTAATCTCATAGGAATAGATACCACTAATCCCTGAGGTTCGACCTTGCTTATCACTAATTGTAAACTTTGAGAGTATGATATATATTTGTTGGATTCGACACCCACAAAAAATTTGGCACCATTGCCGGGGATTGGTGTTAGTTATTTATTCCTATTTTTATGAATCATTCTTCTCATTTTGGTATACTGGAATTTGATCTGGAGATTGAGAGGATGGTCTAAGTGTTGCGCAAAGAAGCTAAAGTGCATGATAAAGATGCTACAACATCATCTCCTAGATTAGAACAAGTTTTTGAGCCAATTTATTCTTCTTTTGAATCCTCCAAGGATGAATCTGAGAGAGAAGAAGAACAACAATAAAGAGAAATGGAAAACTAGGAGAAGATACTTAGAGAATTGGCTACATCGCATGTAACTCAACAACTTTTGCGCATTGAGTATCCAAAGCTGAATGTAGCATTTGCACTCAAATCTGGTCTGATTCATCTGCTGCCCATATTTCATGAAAAGGAAAACGAAGACCTACATAAGCACTTGAAGGAGTTTCATGTGGTATATTCAAGCTTACGACTACAGGGAGTGTCAGAAGAACAAATCAAATTGCATGCTTTCCCATTCTCTTTACAGGATAAAGCAAAAGACTAGCTTTTCTATCTGCCTTCCGGATCTATCACCACATGGATAGAAATGGTAAAGCAATTTCTGGACAAATTCTTTCCTACTACAATAGCAGCTGGTATAAGATGGGAAATTTCTACGATTAAACAAAGAGATAATGAGAATTTGCAAGAATACTGGGAGCAGTTCAAACAACTGTACGCCAGTTGTCAACAGCACGACATATCTGAACAACTCCTAATATAATACTTCTATAAAGGATTATTACCTTTAGAGAGGAAGATGATGAATGCTGCAAGTGGAGGGGCGATAGTGAACAAAACCCTTACTTAAGCTAGGGAATTGATTTCCATCATGGCATAAACATCACAACAGTTTGGATTTAGGAATGATCCTTTGACAAGAAGAGTAAACGAGGTAAGTGTCTCTTACCTTGAAAGTCAAATTTCCAATCTTACTTCTCTTGTCCAGCGGATTGCAATAGGGAATAAACAGCAAGTCAAGGCTTATGGGATTTGTGTCACTTCCAATCATCCCACAGATATGTGCCCTACATTACAAGAGGACTCTATAGAACAAGCCAATGCAATAGGAGGATTTCCAGGGCTGCCTCAAAGGAGATATGATCCCTACTCAAACACATATAATCCTGGATGGAGGGACAACCCAAATTTCAGTTATGGACCAAAAGCTCAAAATTTCTAACAACACCAATAAAGGCCAACAAATCTAGCACTACAAGCTTCTTCGAATTCAGCTATGTCTCTTGAAGATATTGTTAAATCACTTGATCTTAACACAAAGTAATTTAAGGAAGATACAAAGAGTAGTATTCAGAACTTAGAGATGCAGGTTAGTGAACTTGCATCCTCAATTAATAGACTAGAGAATCAAGGTAAATTGCCTTTCCAGACTGTTAGAAATCCCAAGCAAAGTGTAAATGCGATTACCTTAAGAAGTGGAAAGGAATTGCAAGACATAGGAAAGAAGCCAAACAAGAACCAAGAAGAGGAGACTAAAAAGAAGTGACGACCTCACAACCTCAGGATGATCAAAGTAGAGGGTCTTCAGCTAAAGTCCTAAAGAAATATGTGCCAATATCTCCTTTTCCTTCCAAACTGGCAAAAACAAAGAAAAAAGACCAAGAAAAGGAGGTTCTTGAGACTTTTCGCAAGGTCGAGGTAAATATTCCATTACTTGATGCTATCAAACAAGTCCCTCGATATGCTAAGTTTCTCAAAGATTTGTGCACTAACAAAAAGAAGCTGAAGGGCAATGAAAAGATAATTGTGGGAGAAAACGTTTCAGCCATATTGCAAAGAAAGCTTCCTCCTAAATGCAAGGATTCGTGTATGTTTACCATTCCTTGTAAAATAGGAAATTTTGGCATTGCACAAGCTATGTGTGACTTAAGAGCTTCCATTAATGTGATGCCTTTGTCTGTATATCAAAGTTTGAATGCTGGTTCATTAAAGGAGGCAGGTGTGGTAGTACAACTTGCTGACAGATCAAATGTTTATCCTAAAGGAGTGTTAGAAGATGTTTTGGTTCAAGTAAATGGGCTGGTCTTCCTTGCCGATTTTTATGTTCTTACATGGAAAATGATGATTCTGTTAATTCATCATTGATATTATTAGGGAGACCATTTCTTAAGACATCTAGGACTAAAATTGATGTGCATGATGGTACACTCACTATGGAATTTGACGGAGACATTATTAAGTTTAATATTTATGATGCCATGAAGGATCCTAGTGATATTTCTCAAGTTTTTGTGATAGATGTCATTGACCCAATAGCATAGAAAACGTTTGATTTGAATGATCAAGATAAGTTGAAAGTTGCACTTGAAGGGAGTTTGACTGTGGAGAAATTGAGGAAGAATGAAAAGAAGTTTCTGATATCTCCTGACTTGTAGGACGCCATCCATGAATTGGAATCATTGAAATCATTAAGGTATGGTGTGTCTTTTATAGAATTACCTTCATCTAGTACAAAATTCCTTCCTTCTATTGTACAAGCACCAAAATTGGAACTTAAGCCATTGTTAGATCATCTCAAGTACACATTTTTAGGAGAACAAGATACTCTTGCAGTGATTATTTCCAACAACCTAAGTCCTTTGGACGAAGAGAAATTGATTCGGGTGCTTCAAGAGTATAAAGAAGCCATAGGGTAGACTATTGTAGACATCAAAGGATTAAGTCCTTCCATATGCATGCACAAGATCTTATTGGAAGAGAATTCTAAGCCATCTAGAGAAGTTTAGAGACAATTAAACCCGCCTATGATGGAAGTGGTAAAGAAAGAAATCTTGAAGATTCTTGATGCAGGTATGATCTATCTAATCTACGGGTTTGACTGTGATTCGTAACTCAGAAGAAGAGTTGGTACCTACTCGAGTTCAAAATGGATGGAGGGTTTGTTTCGATTATAGGAAGCTGAATTCATCCACAAGAAAAGACCATTTTCCTCTTCCTTTTTATTGATCAAATGATTGAAAGATTAGCTGGTCACTCTCACTACTATTGTCTTGATAGGTATTTGGATTTTCATCAAATCCCTGTTGCACTTGAAGATCAAGAAAGACCCATTTGGAACTTTTGCCTACAGAAGGATGCCATTCGGACTCTACAATGCCCCAGCCACATTTCAAAGATGTATGGTTAGTATCTTTTCAAACTATATGGAAAATATCATAGAGGTTTTCATGGATGATTTTACTGTCTATGGTTGCACATTTGATTCATGTCTTACTAGCCTTACAAAAGTGCTTAAAAGATGCATAGAAACGAACCTTGTTTTGAATATACCCACACTTTAGCTTGTTTGTAATATGGCAAATTTTGGGCCAAATTTTTCAAAATTTTATGAAATTTGGAGATTGTACTAAACTTAAGAATAACATCTGAAAAATAAAGAAAATGATTTGTAAAGTACCTTACTCACCTGCTGTTGTGATTAAGATACTTAGTCAAAATTGAATAGTAAAATCTCTAAGAAACAAACTTACCATAGATTTAGGTTTAGAATTTGAAATTTGAGAGTCAGTCGAGTCCTTATGTGAAAAACAAATAGATTTACTTCTAGGAAGAGTTAACCCTTATAAACTCCTTTAAGTTATTTTCAAAGAACTTTTTAACATTTAGTAAAAGAAGTATATGATACTCTTATCTTAGTGATCCTTTATTAAAAAAAAAAAGTCTTGATATTGATATTGTATTCAAAGAAAAGGAACAAGCACAGTCTCTACTCCAATGACTCAAAAGTTGAGTTACGAGTATCCAAACTTGAATGTTAAAGTGAGGAAGAGTTCTTAAGGGTATTTTAAAACTTGGTCACTTGGGTGATGAATCCGGAATGTGCCGACTCAATGAACTCACTATAGCGATAAAAGAGGAAAGAAAAAAGTTCATTAATTGAACTTGGATAAAAAAAAAAAAAAAGATGGAGGCAAAAAACCTCCCAACAAGAAAATAAATGCTTGTATGCAAAGAAAGAAAAGAATGCAAAAGATCAAATAAAGATGAGATTTATAATAAAAAGGGAGAAATTCTAGGAAATGACTTGACGCTATATGCTTTTATTTTTTGTTACTTAGGAGTTTATACTTGTTAAAATTTAATGAAGTCTAAATGAGTGCTTTTCCTTATTGGATTGAGTATTTACTTTTAGATGGACGATTCTTTTGTTAAACACTTGGATTGAAGTTTGTTTTGTTTAGATTAGCTATTGAATTTTGATTTTAGTATTCTAATTGCATGAAATCAGTTTGTTGGAGTGGAAGGTATTAACGATGCAAGTCAAAGATATGAAGACATGCTTGGAATTTTGAAAAGTGAAGATAGCGCTCTCTATGATAGATTTCAGTTGAGTTTACTTGAGGACAAGCAAGAGTTTAAGTGTGGGGGAATTTATTAAAAACAAATTGTACTCAATTTCATGAATTAAAATATGCTCAATTGTTAAAGATTTTGTAGAAATTAATGAGGAATAGATACTTAATCAAATAAATGTTATATTTCAGGTCTCTAACACAAATTTGAGCAAATGGAATGTCTTGAAACGAAGAAAATCAATGCAAGATAATTTGGATCAAAGAAGTTTGCAACTTTTGGAACACAGAAGTATACGCTACCTATGGACTAGGATACGCCATCAACATACATCCGACCTTCAACAGAAAACCTCAACACGGGCGAAGGATCAAGTCTACACTGTCAGCCTCAATTGCAGAATAACCAAGCATGTATTGCAGGATTCAACGCTGGCAATTCAGAGGTCTATGCCGCCATCGTTTGACCGGCTTACAAAGTGAACAGTACTTTAATTGTAAATGCTTATACGTATGTCAGAAGCATTCTTCGAAGCGTTTGAACTTCTCCAACTTACGCCAGACTCTTGGGCTTCTAAGTTGCCGGTCTTTAGCCTGTGCACAAAGGGAAGATAATGTAAATTTTAAAAGCCGTTGTCAAAGCCGTGGCAACACAGCCAGCGTAGAGTTCTCTAAATTTTTTGAAAATCAATGAACGCCGGCTAGATCTGAATCTAAGCTGCCAGCGTAAAAGACGGTGTTCCTTCTACATTGTCCCAATGCTGATGAATAATGGCAGCACACATTTTTTGGATTTGGCATTTATATGAACACTGGTAGTATACGCCGCCGGCGTAGGAAGCATAACGGTCGGTGTACAGCATAGAAACCTACGAATTTCTAGATTTTGTTCTATATATTGTGCGAACAGAACTCAATGATATGGATTCCAGAGCTTCCATAATATAAAATTAGAGAGATTTTTGTTCTAAGATGAGGCAAATTTCCTCATTTTATAGCCAAAGGATTATTATGGATTCGGTTCTTCAAAATTGTGAGATCTAAACAATTTGCATTTTATATATTTTTTATCTAGATAATTGTGTATTCTTTGTTGTCATCTTGTTATTTTGCTTGATTCTTACGAATTAAGATCCATTTGTTCAATCAATAAAGTGATAATCTATCATTCGGAATAACAAACTCGTAATTGTTTGTCTGTTATGATATTTATGACACAATAGCATGGTTAATTATGAAATATATGATTAATTGTGTTATGAGAATATGCAATCTAATTTAAATAAGTCATGCCATTGATTGGTTAGTCAATTGATTGTCTCTCTTGTTTTTTTATGCTTCTGAAAAATTAAACCTTAAGAACCTATTTAGGGTTGTTTAGTTAGAAAGAGAAATTATTAAAGAACTTATTTTGATTATCGAATCAATAAGGAGAGATAGATTGTTAGAGCTTGTTAGCAATCATAATCAATTTGTCCAGATAAAGAATATAGATTTTTGAATTAATGATCTATTCTAAGAATTGAATTGCAATATACCTTTGGCTGGAAATCCCTTTGATATTGAACAACCTTATTAAATTGTTTTCTTGTTTAATTGATTTTTAATGAAATTGAAAACACAACGAAACACCCTCCCCTCCCCCCATATCTTCTTATTCGCTAATCTCATAGGAATACATACCACTAATCCATGAGGTTCGACCCTGCTCACCACTAATTGCAAACTTTGAGAGTAGGATATATATTTGTTGGATTCGACACCTACCGGAACAACAACTTAGCTTACTCTATCTTACAACTTAACTCTTCTCTAATAGATGCTTGCTTCAAAACATCGATAGGGATAAACTTAGCACAACTAGCTCTAGCAAATTCACTAAACTAACATATGAATTTCATCTTCTTATTTCTAATTCTAGTTCCAACATTAGAATTTTAGGGTAGCTTTACTTTGTTCTACTGCAAGTTCTGTTATATTTTGTTTAGTTGAGCTATGTTAGTTTTACTTATAAGCTTTTGACAAACATATTACACACTAGGTCTAGACAAGCTCATAAAGCAAGTTTTTACTTGTTTTTAACATTTCTCAATAAACAAGGCTCAGCTTTAGTTTACGAACCTGTAACATCTATTAAACTCAAAATTTTAATTGTTGATGGTAAAATGTGCACGTGTACCTTTGTATTTAATAAAGATATCTTCACTAACTTTTGAAAATAAGGTAAAATGAAGTTACAAGTCATACTTTTTGAAATTAATTCACTTCCTTCTTTCAAAACGTTATTCATGAAGTTTATAAACACTATCTTGGGAGTTTTTAAAGTTATGAAAGTGAAGGTTTGAAGAAACGATTTTGTGTGCATAAAAGAGAGTATGTTAGAAAAGTAGGTCTCGAAAATATTGTGTTCATTTTTTGAAAACAATGATGTCCAGTTGGTGTAAACTTTCAAATCTCTAGCTGCTTCCTTTTTATGTAAATGAAAAGAAATGTTGTTTAATTAGGTAATGTCATTTCAGTATTTAATGAAAGAAATTTTATTTAAAAAAAAAAAAAAGATATTATGCCCATGCTTTGAAATTTATGGTGGACAACTTGGAAAGTAATTCCTAGTAATTTTAGAAAATATTTAATTATAAGAAATGAAAAGCAAAACCTTTAATGTATGTAAAACAAATAGATTATAGTATCTGATATACATTAATTAATATACTACCAAAACATTTATTATTTCGGGACACAAAAATTAAAAACAAGATTTAAGCTTCAAAAGTTTTAAGTTATTATCTGGAGTCTTGTGTTCTCACGAACTACTTCTAAACTGTCTTTACTCAACCGAAGTATTGACGATTTTAATTCTTTAGTTTTAACTCAAGCTAAGGCAAAACCTGATGATTACACCAAGTCATAATTTATTATAGCCCATAAAACTATCAAGTAAATCATCTACCAGCAAATTCCGTAATATTAAAAAAATTACATCATCAACAAAAGAATATATATCATAAGCCTAGAAAACAATTTTAATAAGGAATAAGTTAATATTAATCAATGCTTATCAAATAATAAATTTCACAATGAAAACATAAGAAAATATAAAATCTTTAATTATTCATAATTAAAAAAAACTTATAGTTATGAGTATATTATTATTATATATTTCTAAAACAATTTGGTTCAATTTTACAGAATGATTTGATTTACCCCACCAAATCAACCATAAATTTATGAATTAGTTTGGATTAGGTTTTTATAAACCAAATAGTTCTAAAAAAACATATTTTTGGTTTGATTTTGTTCGGTTATGAGTTGGTTTAATTAAGTTGGTTTTTGCTCACCCCTAATTAGCATGTAACATATATTCACTATATAACATATTGCATTACTTGTCCTTATTTTATGTGTTGTTTTTTTTTAATTCCATATATATATATATATATATCATTATTGTTACATGTATCTATGTTTTACCGTTGTTATAAATGACTATTTTCTTACCTAATTTGTATACACACACTCTAAAACTATCAATAGAATATCATTAAATCCTTTCACTTTCATTATTCATTCCATGAGCTCACAATTTGTGGAGAAGCAAAATCACCTCTCCATATCTTTAAAATTCAAAATTTACTCTACATACCTTATTGTTTCATTTACACGATAACCATTCTGGGTTTTTTATTTTAAGCTTGAAGTAATTATTATTGTAGAAGTATTTTGTATGCATCAATTACTAGTGATATTTGAATTTAAAAAAAAAAATTAAAAAGTATCCATCTTCCATAAGATACGATAGAATTTATATCAATGACATTGTAGTCTAATGACATCCGATTTAGATTCTTATCCTTGAGGTACCAAGTTTGATTCCATGCATTAGCACATTGTAATAACCTATGTGGCCGTATTATAATAGTTATTGTAGCCAACCGAAAAAATAAAAAGGAAAAAAATATAGAGTCTACAAATTTTATAAGCCGCAGAGTGATTGCAATGGACTGTAGAGTGAATTCCAATTCTAAAATCTTGGAATTCCTAACCAGTTTATTCCATCCACATTTTATCCACTTACTCTTAATAGTTCTTAAATTCTGAATTTTTTTTTCAATTCCCCACTAGAAATTTGAAGTTGTGGAATGCCAATACCTATTTTAACTTCTACTTAGTAAATTTTACCTTTAAAGTTTGGATTACTACGTATTTTATATATAGTAGATCTTTTAAACGTTGATGTGGGACAATAAATTCATTGTTAAAAATTTAATTAAATATAATATTGACAAAACTCTAGACTTTTCCTTTTGATAATAAAATAACACATCAAAAGCGTACTGATTTTCATGTTGGGCCACATAGCAAAGGTATTTGTCACGTATTCCATTGAGACGGAAACAAGAAGATTGGTTCATATTTCCGACCAGCTTCAGCAACACATTTCCGTCCTGTCGCTTGACCATTGGATTGAATGACCCCAGTTGTATATTCCGTTTTGCTAATTCTGGTCATCGTAAGAAAGGCTTCTGCAACAATTTTGAGCAGCGAAATTTATTTTCTTTGTGTCGGTATAATTTGGACCCATTGAAGTCCACTTTTAGAACGAGCATCAATTCAAACGACAAAATAAAGTTCAAATTAGTATTCAATTCACATAGGTCTGTTTGGATTTTTTTTAGTTGTATCTGTACCTATATTTGAATTTGTATCTAATTTGTTTAATCTATTTATGATAAAGAAAAAAAATATGTTTTCATCAACATCTATTACTTGACAAATAGTTTGTTTGAAAACGTTTGCATGTCGTCTGCATGCTGACAAAACAATTTGTCTTATTTTTATTTGTATCTGATCTGTAACTGTATCTTATCAGTATTTGAGCTTTTTAATCTGTTTATGAATAAAAATTTCAGTTTTCCATATATATCTATTTATTGACAAACATCTGTTTGGAAATAACAAAAATAATATGCTAAGACAATAAAAATAAAATGGAGCAAACAAACCCATATTCTTATACATACATGCATAAGTATCATCATACCTTAATCTTAAATTCGATTAGAACTTACATATACACTTCAAATATAAGGTTGTTAAACCCATGATTCCACATAAAATCATAAAGAATGTGAAAAATCTGATAATAGAAACAAAATGTAAAAACGCAAGATTTTATGACCTACTTAAAATAGTTTAAAAAACTATAGATATACTTACAATAATGATGAAAAACTTGAAATATATTGGAAAACAATTTAACATTGTTTTCTCAAAAAACTCTTTAAAGTAGAGGATTAACAATCAGTTGTTTCTGTTTATTTATTTTCGGAAAAAAGCTAAGAACCGAATCAAACTTTTTAACTTATCTTAATTTTTTATTATCTAAATAAAATAAATAACTTTTATTATAAACTTTACAGATAGAATTAAACTTAAATAATACTATAAACGGTGAACAAGATGTGACAACCTAATTATTGATGGATTTATATAAGTATAGTTGTATTTTATATATTTTAGTCCATTTAACTCAAATAAATAGCATTAGTAATCACTGTTAAAATCATAACTATTGAATTTATCTCTCTAAATGAGGTAGACAACACAAAATTTTAAAGAAGACAATCTTATACATGTATTAACTTCAAAGGGTCTAGGAATTATTGGATTTACTATAAACCCCTAAATTTTTCTTTTAGAAAATAATTCTAAAGTTAAATACCCAATACCAAGACCCTGAAAACTAACTCAAGTTAAAACTGAATTTTAAGCAAGGCCAAATACGAAATTTCATAACCTTAAGAAAAAGTGAACCTTTAAAAATAAAATAAAATAATTCAATAATTATTTGATTCAAAATCCATATGTGAAACAATTCATTTATTTGATTCCTAATATATAAATTGAGACGTTATATCCAAATAATACTGAATGATAAAATATTAAAACATTAAACCCTTCGATGAATTTTAGAATAAAAATTTTGAATTACCATCAAAAGTCAAACCGAGTCAACCCATAACCCTAGATTTGACTAAATAATCCCGAAGATTATTAAATATTAAATGAATCATAAAAATATAGTAAAAGTTAGATTTTGAACTAAAAATATAAAATAATCATAAATCCCAAAATTTTATAATCCTTAAAGTAAATCTTAAAGCCAAATCTAAAATCAGATCCCTAAAAGTCAACTAAACCAACAACAAGCCTTAATGAGACTAGATCGGATAATCCCACGCTTGAAACCCTAAAACAATAAAAACGAGACAGCCTTAGGTTACGATTCAAAATAATGTAATACAAACTAAAAAGATAAAACTCGTCAAAAATTTGATCGTTCCAAACTTGAAGATGATAGTTCTCAAAAAACATGTCTCAGAGTTTGAGATAGTAAAAATATTCCGATAACACCATTAGACTATCAATAATATAGGGATTCCAAAAATATTAGTTTGAGAATTTTTGGTATCTAAAAATATCTGATATAGCCCGTTTATGCATATTTTCCTTACTACGGATAATTTATTTGTCTATCCTACTATTCATTGTACTATTTCTACTATTTGATACTATTCATCTATCTCTACTTTTTTTTTTAACTATCTATTCTTACAACCTATATGCCTATTTCTTACAATTTTCTTTTTCCATAAAAACTTCACACCACATATTACTAAATTTCTATTACACTTTTCTTCTAAAATTAATTTTTAATCACTCTTCTCTTTTCCTTTTTCCTCCTTGCCTTCCACTCTTTCCCTTGCTTCTTTCTATTTCTTTTCTTTTTTAATTAATTTTAATCACACAAAATTTTCTTTTTTCACATTTATCTATAAATACCTCATCTCCCTCTATTTCTTTCACACACTTTATTTCCTTACTAAAACTCTCTCAAATTCTCTCTATAACTATCCTATCTAAAATTCTCTTTCCAACTCTCTCTTCTTTTCATAAAACTATAATCCACATGCCACTACAAATTATTCATTTCTTTTTTAACCAACAAATAACCTTAGGTACAAAATTCCTACAATTATCTTTATGTTAATGTAACTTAACATGCAAAATTTTATTGTTATGATGTTATAACTTTATGTTCTATATTTGCTTTTAATCTAACTCCTATATATTATTAAATATAGTTATGTGTATATATATTCTTAGTCTAAAAGCTCACTAAACTAACATCTTATTATCATGCTCTTATTTTATTGTGCTTTTTCTTTTCTATCCTTTTTGGAACTTGTCTATTTTAAGTTTTGGAAAGCCTTGATGCAAGCTAAGGCTCCCAGTACTTGACACTATATATATATATATATATATACTTATTTGATTCTTATATCTCTTTCCTCCCTTATGTGTTCTTATTTTTTACACAGCTGATGCATGACCATAATGATGTTGTCTCAATAAATTTCCTCTAAGGAATAAATAGGAGTTCTTTCATAAAGAAAATACAACTATGTTCCTTACAAAAATGATTTTTGTCACTTTTGAAGAATCTCTACCAAAAATTTAGAATTCTGTTCAAACATTTAGACAAGTTTATAATAAATTTTATTGTTGTTATTATGCAAGGCTTTTTCAAAATTTAACTAAGTAACTTCATCACTCTCTTTTCAAAACTACTAAAATGAAATTATTATTTCAAACTTTAATATTGATAATTAGTTATTATGCAAATTTTTCTTAAAAACTTATTTATAAGATTATCATCAACTTCATAATAAAAACTAAGGACAAAACAAATTTTTTCAATTCAAGCTAAGATCAACTCTTAGTTAAAATCCACATAGAAATAAAATCAATATACAATTTAAGGAACTAAGTTTTAAGAATTAAAGTCATTCTCTTTTTATGAAGTGAAGAAACTATGAATGATAATTATAATAAATAGACACTCACTTATAACAATTAAATTTTTTTTTTCTTCTAACAACCCCCTAAAGGTTCATGTATTGAAAAATTATGAATTAAGAAAGAAGTATTATAAGCATAAAAGATTAGAACAAATCATTCACTTAATTTTTCTCATATACTAAAACTTAAAACATTTTGTTATACAACTTAGAATGATTTTTTCTTACAACCACATAAAGATTTATGTTTTGAAAATAATTAGTTAAACGAAGTTTATTATGAAAATAAAATATTCATAAACGCAAAATAAATATGAAATCATGATTTTCCTTGTTTAGGTTTCACATTTACAAAAATATAAGAATTAAAAAAAATTGTTTAAAGAGTCAAAACTTAGGAAATTCTTTAAAAGAAAATATACTTAGGTTTTCTATCACAAATATGTAAAACCATATTCTATAAATTAAATTGTGAAATAAGAATTTGTGAATGAATACAAGGCCTTTAAAGATTTTAATAAAATATATATATATATATATATTGAATTATGATTTTCTTGATTGTTGAGTCACATATTTACAAAAGAGCAATTCAAATCACAAGTTAAAGGATGACCCTTCCAAAAATTCTATCTTTCACAAAGAACGTTTACATATCTTATTTTTGAGACAACATCACTAGAATCATGTATATAATATGAGTCTATGTATATATTAAAGGATTTTTCAATTTTATAAATTTTTGTGTTTGCTATGGAATTTTTGGATGAAATAGAATTTAGAAAAAATTACAATTGGAAGCTGGAATTTTCGTCGTAGAACTATACCGACCCGTTTTCGATCTCAAATGACTTCAAATATTTAAATAACCTTAGAAATAGATAGATCTTTTCAAGTAGCTACAAAACGATATCCTGTATGTGAAATTCCAAGTTAAAATGAGCAAGTCATGAATTTCATATAATCCGATTTTTGACGAAAATCGTGAAATGGAGTTAGAAAGTTTGAGTAGAACTTCCATGAAATACTCATTTCGAGTGTTTCCTTTGTTTAGGTGATGAGGAATCCAAGACTTCCCTTCTTGAGAATTACTATGACTGAGAATATTGCGATATGGACAAGTGATTTTTTCCTCAGAACTTCATTATCTTGCTTGTGCTTGTAGATAGTTGTACTAGAATTATAAGTACAAGATAAAATGAATTTGTATGGGATTAGGAGTTTATATGTATCTGCTTTTAATATGTGTAACAAAGAATGCTAAGCATATCAGAACCCACAAATGATTGTTTAAATGCATTATTATTCTATGTTGCATATACATGTATGATGCTTGCTTGATCACCTTTAAGCACATCATAATTATACTCGGCTTTGATATAAATTAAATGGATACGCACTGCATCCATCAAGTTACATAATAAGGACTGCTACTCCTACGCGATGAATCAGAAGGGCTGGTCAAGCTCATTCTTAGGAAACTAAGGCATATCGGGGATATATTCCAAGGATGAGCAGCATCGATCAATCGCTGTGAGAAAGTGCTCAAGGACTAGCAGTGACGGTAGCAAAGATTTTCATACCTAAATTTCCCAACCTTTTATACGGAGAGCATAAATTCGTCATGTGTATGGTTTCCGGATACCTATATATAATTATTTGTAACATGTGTTTGTTGCATAGCATGCATAGCATATGTGTGAAAACTAATAAACTTGATTATATTAACAATACGAATAAAGAGGGAATAAGTCATTAAGCTCGTTGTAAGCTTACACTCCCACAGATTTCTGTTAAACAAGTATGCTTGAGATTGCATGTAAAGATCGGGACATCAAGGAAGATTGTTAGGGGATCTTCTTTTAGCTCCTATGATAGTAGTGGGAACACAAGATGAATTTATTTTCTTGCAACTCCTTTAGGAGTAAAATATAATATGTTGATATTTCGGAGATCACTAGACTATGTATTTATATAGACTTGAAGACATTATCGGAGGTATACCTCTAAGAATTGTAATTAACCTTATCTATATTTCATGTTAAGTATTTCTCTTGTCTTGTTACTTAATTATTATAAAAAAAAAATTGCATTACTCTGATGTGTTCCCTCTGATATGTTGTACGCCTTGTATATAATATGAAAGCCTTTGCATGACTAAGAAAGTCATTCTTGGGCTTTAATATTGTGTACGATGGACTGTCATATTTAGGATATCCCTTTGGGGCATGACATTTACTATAAGAAAACTCGAATTTAGAGACGAAATTTCTATTTCTACAAAAAAAATTTTGTTGTCAAAATCATCATTGCTAATTGTTTTCGTAGAAATATAACTTCTTTTTCAAATTTTCCATTGTAAAATTTCTATCTCTAAAAGTCAATTTTCTTGTAGTGATTTAAAATTGTTATAATTCAGGGTGAAGCTTAGGTTTTCCATAAACCAAAAGGAGACCTCTCAAGATACTTAACTAATATGCTTAAGTTTGTTTTGATTGTAAATAGTCAAGTTTTGGTATTTAGATTACAAGATCCCAATAATAATATTCTTTAACACCCTAATTTAGGGTCATTTACAACCCCCTACGTATCCATAGTAGATATGACATGCAAAGGCTCTGAATATATTATGATTGCAATAAACACAATAATCAGTCCAAAATAACTCATGTGTTAATAATCCTGAATATTATTCAGTTTCGCACTTGTAATAATAGTCAACAACATAAATATCTACTTATGATCTTTAAGAGTTCAATTAACATCCATTATTCCAACCATACAAAGACTACAATTACCACTAAAAGTTACTCCAGTAAATACAAAGCTCTCGATATCCTACAGAAAAACTTCATGCGATTAAGATCTCTCCTTTCCATTAATCTTCATATGCTCTCTAAGCATCACTTAGAGGACATTAGTGCTAACAGTATTCCTAGTCCACTAACCAATATTAACTAATGCTACAATGTCTTACATGATTGTTATCTATACCCAAAAAAAAGAAAAGTGAGCCAAATCTTAGTATGGTACCATCACAAGCATACACGAATGAGCATAGAAAAATGAGTTACACACAACCTTAATTCTAATGCACTAAGCAACCGACTATTATCTTTAATTTAAATCCAGCAATCAACACCGGGATAACTTAAGATTCCGACAACACACTTTATATATAACACATGTATATGATGTTAGGTAGTCTCCAACCTCCAAGAGTCCATGGGTCAAATCTTAAATCGATCCATAATCATTTCGAGGTGAGACTCTACTAAGGACAGCATCACACAAATATCATCGGGGTGCCATGTTAGTATTGCCGGTACTTCTAGTCCACTAACCATAGCTAAGCACATGCAACACAAAACCTTAATGACTAGATATTTAATTAGTCAAATTGAGTATCTAGCCTAATAAGCATAAGCAACAAACAAAGTAGCACACCTATCTAGAAATAGTTTTGTTCCTATCCATTATCTACTACCTAAAATATACACAAACAAAGTGTTCACTTCTTCTATTTTTCTTGCAATTTATTATATTTATATCACAACTGTTTCTCCACCATTATAACCTAGATCCCTAATTCTTAAAGTATACTTAGATTGTGAAATAAAATTTAGCAATTATAGTCATGATTAGACTAGAAAAGAATGATTTTTAGGGTATTATAACATGTATAAACTAGTAAACAAAGTTTTATAGCATTAAGCATCACTTAGGTGGAGAAAATAGGTAATGATAAAGTCCACATGGAGGTACTTAGGTGATACACAGGAGGCACATGAGGGAACCATAACTATATGTTTCTCCTTGTATTCTTTTCCAAGCAAAAAATTCAAATATCAAGACGAAAACGACCAGAAACACGAGTTTGTGTATATGTCATGTTATTTTTACATTCCCTCCTTGTTGAAAGCACAAAGAGAAATACGACTAGATACTTATAGCCATGTACTAGTCGTGTTTTTTGTGGAAAACATGAATTTCTACACTTAGAGAGGTATACAACTTGTAACATGAGACCGTGTATAGGCCGTATATGTCAATAAAATGTCCTATCTTGCCACTTTCATCTTATTTCTAAACCAACACTTGTTTAAACCTTTCTTAATCTTGTTTTATCACTTTACCATCCTTTTTCACATGTTTTGATCACTCAAGCATCAAACTACACATCAGTTGTGCAATCATAGCAAAACCATTGTCTAAAAGATGAAGACTTATATGAATCGGCATTACCTTTTGGAAATCCTTTGTTCTTTTCTTCCTCCCAACATTCTAAAGTTTTTACTCATTGATATTTTCTTAAGAATTTTCCCTAAAAATCATTGTCTTTTACTATAAACCACTACTATCAACATTTGGAACACCAAGATTTCATCATCCATGTGATCATGTTGTTGGAAATATTATGGAAATGAAAATATAGGCTTAATTATTGTAGAACTTTCATTTGGATATCTATAGGAGGTCTTCAAGGATTATCACTATGGTTTGGAAATTAGGGAAGAGTATTCTAAGATATATGTTGAGGAAAGAAAGTGTAGAAAGTGAAAACGGTTACCTATTCTGATTCTTTCATACATTAAATCAACCAATGCTTCTTTTAAACTTCCAGATAGATGGACAACTCTACCTATTGAATATTCTAAAGTCACTTCATTACCCATGATTATAATTATCTTATTTCAAGGTATTTCATTCCCTTAACACCACACACACAAAACACCACCACCCACCCCACCCCTCTTCCTTCCCTCCCCCGCACCCCCCCCCCTCCCCCGCGGCCAACGAAAAAAAAAAAAAGAAAGGGCTTTGGTCCTCGAAAGTTGCCTTAGGCACTTCCAAAACTTTTCAATTTGTTTCTATTTATTCTTATAATTTCATATTCTACACCCCTAAACCTCTTATTTGATAAGTACTTTACATGTGAACTTAGTTTAGTGGTAGAGCCACTCATTATGCCTAATGATTGATCACCTAATTAGCCGTTGAACTTTTCACTGTAGGAAAATCTCTAATCTTAGGTTTACAAAAGTTGTCACATCTTATTATCTAATTCTCCTAATAACTTTATATTAACTACATTCCTTGCCACATCAATTGAATCCTATTGATATTACCTACAGTAATTGTAGTTGCATGTACCTAACATTCCTCTAATCCTATAACATTTATTTACTTGCTATACAATTTACAACATGCTTCTTCAATTCCTAAGATGTTTCTTTCCAAATAGCTATTGTGGTATTATTGCCATGAGCACTCCAATTTGGTTTTAGAATTTTCTCAATATTTGACTTCCCTACACACTTTGCTTTTGGTATCTGATTATTCTCCATTTTCTTCCTTTAGTTGTGGTATTTTTCCTACCCTTATCCAATTTATTTCATAGTAAAAGATCCTCTTTTGTTGTATACTTGGATCTCCCTAACTACTAAAACAACTACCATATTCTTCAAAATAGTTATATGATGTGCTTTTGAAATATTAATTTAACTCATTAGTAATACCATTTATTGTACTTTATCTCTAATTACTGTCATTTCCCTTCAAACTTATATAGCCTATAGTGTCCTTGTAATTCCTTCACTAGCAATTGCAAAGTTGAAAATCCTAGGATTTATAATCCTCAACTTTAGATTCCAAATATTCAAATTCACATTGGTATAACATTTCAAATGATGCTATAATTTCAGTGCTATTCATGCTATCCAATTGTCTCTCTGAGCTTATAATGCTACATTCTATAACAGTCGATATTTTATGGTTTCATATAGATTTTTCTAGGAATCTCCTCAAGTGTTTATCATTATAACCAGATTTGGTTATCATTACTACTTGTTATCCTTAGATATGTCATGCCATGTAGTTAACCAACATCACATTTCACTCTTACAATTACTACTCTACAAGTACCTTCATGTCCATTAGCTTTAACTTTGTTAAGCCAACAATCGCATTTCTTAGTGCCAACCACCTATTAGGATTTTCATGCAAACTAGTTATACCTCTAATTCCTCATAATCAACTCCAATTATCCCTTTTATGCCTTTAAACTTCTATTCACTAAATGTCTCTAATACTGTCATCTTATCTCCATGGCATTCTTTGCTCTTCTCCCATATCACCTATCATTCCTTTATTATTATGACTACTCATCATCATATTAATACTAGTCATCTCAAATTTCACTATAAGTTACATTAAATACATTCCCAACTACAGTATTAGGATTTCGTCTACCCTTACTCTTGTCAACAACTTCTAGTCAAGTAGTCATTATTGTCCTCATACTTCGTTAAATACTATCTCTATCCTATTTCACTAGACAAAAGAAATGAATGAAAATACCATAAATACATATAGCTATATTAATTTGGTTATTGCACTCCCAAGTTAATTATTTAATAGGTATAATTGTAATTACACGTTAGATTAAGTGAATTATTTTAATTTACTATTTCACTTGTAATATTATCAATTATAATCTAATGTTTTAAATTTCTGCATCTATTAAGAGTTATTCTGCATTTTCTTCTTCATTTTAGTTGATTTTATGAGTTTACCACCACATTAAAAATTTTGACTTTCATCATAATTGAAAACTTTTGTTTCCTTGTTGTTACCATCAGTGATATAGCTATGTGGTTTACCGATCTGAGTACTTTGTTTTGTGTTAAAGTCATTTCTTATATTTCAATGATAACTATAATTTTATTTTGTCTTTAATTTATTGGTCTTCACTTATTTGATCATGTTATCATGGTTATCAAAATCACGATTTTACTATTCACTAGGTTTGTAGAATTAGTAGAATCGTACAAAATTGTGTAGAATCGGTATGAGTAGAATCGTACGTCTAAATTTATAATTCTACTTAAATTTTGCATCTTAATAATTTTTTCATATATTTTAATTAAGAAAAAATATATAAAATTATAAACTCGTAGAAACATATATTTAACTCACAATTTTAGATGACATGCAATTTATACATATATATGCACATATGACAACATATAACTACTTTCGTTGTTTTATTTGTAGTAAAAAAAAATTCTTATTCTTTTGCTTCATCATGATTTTGATTGTGAGAGGGGCAGACAACTATCAAGAGTAGTTAAACTAACCAGTAATAGTCCGACATACTACTTGACTCTTAAGACAAACTCAATGCAACTTGACCCAAAGCAAAAGGTTTGACATGACAAGATTGGACACAACAAAACTTGACACAACATGATAGAACTACAGACAATACTTACTCCACTTAATAAGACATTTAAAAAACAAAAACAAACAATGAACTTGTCAATCCCACCACATATTAAGAACCACTATTTCCTATTCATACAAATCAAAGATTCTCACTATTGCTTTTCTTAACCTTTAAATTTCATAAGTCCTCATTATAGAGTCACCACTACCACTATGGAATTTCAATGTGGCAACTTCTCATTTTCATCCTCTTTTGTATTTATTCAACTTGAAGGTCTCAAATTTTGGTTTTGTTATTTATAATTCACATTTTATAGGAGATGCCTATATTGGTCTATTTTAATTTCTTGTGTCTTTTGGTATGCATCTTTTCATTCGATTAAGGTTCCTTCTTAACTTTTCTTGTGATTTGTACTTTAACATCTATTCACTAACATAGGTGGTGTTTTAGTCAACTAATGAGGGATTTTAGTTATTTATTTCGTTTAAGTAGTTCCAACGATTGTAGAATTTTCAATTATGTCTATTGAGTGCACAATTTCTTCATGAAAGTTAGGATTATTAAGTATATATATTCAACTTACTTTAGTTGTTATCGTTTAATCAATAGTAAATTCACTAGATGTTATTAGCTTCTTCTATAAACATCTATATGCATTATGATAAGGTGTAAAAGGTCAAATGTTTAGTAAATGTAGCCTTTGATTATATAAATTATTTGTAACGCCCTAACCTATTGGAAAATACAACCCACCATGTGTCCTCTCTTAAACAAGATACGCAAAGGCTATAACATTCTAACACCAAAATTGAAAACATAAAAAATATAATCTCCACAACTCTCTCAGAAGATACGACAGAAAGTTCAAATCATATAAAACTTGTAAATAGCAATCTTTTCAAACATCTTGTTGTTCCAAACAATGTTGGCAAAACCAAAGCCAACAAATCCAAAATACATAAAATTTCAAAAATCCTTTTTAACATATAAATTCTTAACATAGTTCCAAATATTGTAAATGATCTCAAAATTCTTCTCATATAAGTCTATATCTGAATATATTCCTTAGCAGGGTAATCTGGATCGCTATCGTCATCCCCATGATCTACGTACAAGATCATAATCAGATAAATCAAATACTACGTCCTCATCACCTGTACCTGAAAAATGAAAGGAATGAGCAAAATCGCTCAGTACGCCAATCCACAAAACAAATGCATATGCACACGTAACATATATATCAAATGCAACTTAATCTAATGCAAACAACCAGATTATTGTCTTTATTAAGCCAGCAAATCAACACCGCTCAAAACTATTGTACATTAGCCCCAAATTCGAGGTAACTCAGACCCCATTAGAAATTAACCAACTCTTTGAAAATAGGTAACTATATACATATATTCGTGAATGGGTACTCCCCAAACACCCACGGCCATAATTCTAAATCACCTAAATCTGCCGGAATCATCTCAAAGTGCAACTCCACTAGGTACAACGACACACAAGGATCATCAGGGTGTCTCACCAGTATCATTGTCTACCAAGTCTTTACTGGTCAAAGCCAATGACATCTAGAAAAACAATTTAAGCCAAATAGAATTAAGTTCATTTATATATTTATTCCTACAAACAACAATCATAAAACTAAACCTGTAAGCGAATACAACAAACAAGAAAAGGTCGTACCTTTTTAATTTCAGGAAAATTCTCCAAATCCAAAATCCCTTATGAGCAACAACAGAAAATCTCCAAATTTCCTTTTATGGAAACGACGACAACAACTTCTTCTTCTACTAAACTCCTCAAATTCCCAAAAGAATAGATCTTTCTCCAAAGTCTTAATATGGAAATCAACAAGAACAGACGAATTTCTCCATAAAATCGAACTTTTATAGAATCTTTGATTTATAGGATAAGAACTTACCTTTAATTCTTTTTGAAACCCAAACCATAGGTTTTCTTCAATTATCATTAGACAAAAACTCCAAAAAGAACAACTTCCTCCAATACCCTACATTTGAGAAATTAATAAGAACGGACATGATTTGTCAAAAACAATCTTTTCATTTCAAATTTACGATAAAGAATATGTAACTTACTTGATTCAAATCTTACTCCTTGATCTATTCCCCAGAGAACAGATCCTAATTGAAAACTTGGGTTTCTCTAAAGAACTCCTTTAAAAACACAAAAATCGATGAGAAAGATGTTGTTTCCATATAAATATGCATGAATCTTGATTAGATCGACTTACTTGGATCAAAGATCCTGTTTTCCTTCAGATTTCCCTCTCAAGCGCTCTCTAAACCCTAACAGACGCTCTTTGGTAGAAAAGAAAGGAAGAACTTATGAGAAAACGAACCATAAATTTCTATTTATAATAAACATTTCGGGTAGAAAAGTTGGCACCTATGCCGGTAGCCTTTCCTTTAACGCTGGCGGCCTATGTCCTTACGCCAACGGCCTTATTGTCGGCTTTCACAAATATCATAAAAGTCTGAGAGTTTTACGTCAGCGGCTTAAAGACTAATTTTCCTTTATCAAAAGCTATTCTTCAAACATCTCTAGGTCATAGAAAAAAACATCAAGTTAATACTAAAGTGGACCATAAAACCCTCTTATTTTTTAACATATGACAACTTTTGCCCTTTATCATACTTTATTGAACATTTACTACCTTTAAGGATTTGTTGACCATCATCAATAGGAGGGATGATTATTATATATCTCATTTATTAGAAATGATCAAAATTTCTCTCTCCTTAATTGACAAATAACATTCCTTTGCCCTTCTTTATAAAATATTTTTCTGTATATTACATCTTTCCCCTACTAAAAAAACTTTCATCCTCGAATGTTACACAAATCACTATCTCCTTTTTATCCATGTATCCATCAATTCTCTATTACTCATTTTCTTCTTATTACTTATTCTTTACACCATATTGACACATCTCCATGCTTATATCTTCTAGCTAAAATATAATTCAATCAACGTTTCTTTAATTCTTAACTTTCACCACTCAATTTAGATTCACTCCCTCCGTTACTTCACAACACCTTTTGACTATAACTTAAACTTATTAACAATATTCATCAAGAAATCTTGCCTCGACTTCATTGTATTAAATTTTCAATCCAATTCCTCGAGCGATGTTGAGAAAGCTTAAAATCTTAACTATAGTTTCAAATTCCAAAGGTCCAATCTTACATTAACCCGGAGCTCCAAATGTCACTGTGTTACTTGTACTTCCATTTATTCAACTTAGTTTTCTTTTTTTCATCCTTATTATTCCATATAAAAAATAATTCATATCACTTGCATACCATTCATCTAATCTCAAAATACTCATTAACTAACCATACTTCTTCGAATATGTTTTCTCAATCTCCAATATATTTTCTTATATTTTCCATCAATATATACATGAAGATTAAAATTAATACTTATGTCCTTAAGCAAACCTTCAAAATCATCAAATAACTTCTATCTCGTCCTTTGAGATCAATACTCCTAACGTTCTAGTATTTCTTGATATCCAGATTACTATTGTACTTTGTCTCCAAAATTTTCACCATACAAATCCATTTTTTTGCCCCAAGATCATATTTCCTTCTTGCAACTGCTGTTTCACCTGTTCATTCATATCTTCATAGAATTTAACTATTCTCTAATTTATATTGATTATCTTAATACGTTTTCTCTATTATTCAACATGACCTTTCTCAATTATCTACATACTATATTTGCCAAGCTAACAATCCATTTGTTAACCATCTATAAGGATTTCTTGCCTCTTAATTACAACACTAGTTCCTTTCTAGTCAACTGTAGTCATTCATCTTTTTACGTCTTTGCCTGCTCAGTACCTTTAATATTGTCATCTTAATTCAATAATATCATTTACTTTTCTCTTATTTCCTTGGTCATATTGTCTAACTCTTCATCATCATACTGATATAGGTTATCTTCACTTTTATTGATTTTTCCCTTTAATTGTACTTTCAACCACAATTGAGAATTTCCTCTATTCTTACTCAAATTTTCAATTTAGCAATTTAATTCTTCTCTACTTTCCTTATAGATATAACAATGCACTTCAAGCTTATTCATAAACTAATCTCCATCTAGTATATTAAACTCCAATTCCCAAACTCATCCCAATATACATTCAACACACTCACAACATGCAGATACAATGATCCGAAAATTCATAAAATGTTACACCAATATCAAAGATTACTTAAACACCATACATGAGTATAGAGAGCTTACCAATAACAGTATTCACCTTAGATGTATCCCTATGCTGAACGGCATAAACCTTAGACAACGCCCTCTGTCCTTAACTCCAAGGTTGTTCTATTTAAATTCCTGAAACCACTGGCATACTAGACTCCTTACAATATATGGCCTTATGTCCTCATTGTCCACACTTAAAACAAAACATTCATGGAAGTACTCTCCTTAGTGCAAAATCTATGATTGTGCCCGACCTTACCCCATGAAAAACAAATATTTTCAGGCCATTTACAATCCTTGATTTCATGTGGTCCAGAGCATCTGGTACAGTTCCCCTTAGTATCTTAAATTACCGATCCTTCTTGATGAGTGATAGGCATATTTGCCTTCTCTTGGGTGAGGATATTAGAGGCTAGTCTCTTTCCTAAATAAACTTGACTTCTCTGAATTTCACTATTTTTAATCTTATTCAAATCCTACTCAATTTTCTTTGTTTTATTAACCACAGCTAAGTAGTTGGTCACATTCATCAAATTCACTTGATGCTGGATCTCATGTTTCCTTATAATATTATTTCACATGAATCTTCATACCTTTCATAAGATTTCATGATTCTCTTATATATATTTGTCATTCTCAAATTCTTTTCATCTATTCTTCCATAATGATTCTTCTCATTTTATTGTCCATAGATTTATATCCGTTAAGCCACTAATCACATTCTATACTACCGTCATGTATCTAAATTCTAATGCATCTTAATTATGTCACTAAATCCTTCTATTCCACTCCAAATATCCATCTTTTATCTCAAATCAAATTTTCTATTTAAAACTCTATTCGAACTTCATTTTCCTTTGTTGTCTTTGTATCACGTAGACTACACTTCTTACTATATTTGAAAATTAAATCACTAAAATTTCATGTCTACTAATGAAGTTATCTTAGATGATTATTGTAACCATATGTTTCTTGATATATTCATCTATCAATTATTTGACCTCCTAATGAGAAAAAAAAAATTAGGAGACATGCTCCACCTTATTTTCAAGAATATTTAGGGTAGCAAAATTCTCCTTAACCTCTCCCATCCATAGAGGCCTACTAGGCATTGGTTAAAACTTATAGACTGAATCCACAAACTTATTCAAACTCAAGACATTAGTATGCCTAGGTCCACATCCACCATTCCCATTGTTTCTCTGAGTCTCTTTTCTCATATTCCATTGTTGTTGAGAAACTACTCCCAAAAGTGTATTCACCACTTACGTGAGTTGTGCATCACTCACTGACACCTGTTGACATACAGGTGGGGCGGTGATTGTGGTAACTCTTCATGCACATGATCCAAAGGTGGCTGATTCTCAGGTGGCATATTCTCATGTGGTTCTTCATTAACTTCCTCTACACCATGACTGGATGAACCAGGATTAAAGGCTCTTCTTTTTGGAGGCATACTAAGATATTAAACATATAAACATAAGAACAAAGATAACATACTATCAATATTAAAACAATAGAGGTACTATAAGATCATAATATATATAAACTAAAGCATCCCTAACCCATTTGCTACCCCACTCATCAATGCTCACCGTCCTAAGGAGTCATAACTTAAGTCTAATATGATCATAACCTATTGCTCTGATACCAAATAAGTTGTATCATCCTAACCTGATGGCAATTATAACCCACCACGTGTCCGCTCTTAAATAGGACACGCAAAGGCTATAACATTCTAACACCAAAATTGAAAACATAAAAAATATAATCTCCACAACTGTCTCAGAAGATACGACAGAAAGTTCAAATCATATAAAACTTGTAAATAACAATCTTTTCAAACATCTTGTTGTTCCAAACAATGTTGGCAAAACCAAAGCCAACAAATCCAAAATACATAAAATTTCAAAAATCCTTTTTAACATATAAATTCTTAACATAGTTCCATATATTGTAAATGATCTCAAAATTCTTCTCATATAAGTCTATATCTGAATATATTCCTTAGCAGGGTAATCTGGACCGCTATCGTCATTCTCATGAGCTATGTACAAGATCATAACCAGATAAATCAAATACTACGCCCTCATCTCCTATATCTAAAAATGAAAGGAATGAGAGAAATCGCCCAGTATTCCAATCTACAAAACAAATGCATATGCACACGCAACATATATATATATATATAATATGAAACTTAATCTAATGCAAAAAACCATATTATTATCTTGATTAAGCCAGCAACTCAACACAGTTCAGAACTATTATACATTAGTTCCAAACTCGGGATAACTCAGACCCCATTAGAAATCAACCAACTCTTTCAAAATAGGTAATTATATACATATATTGGTGAATGGGTACTCCCCAAATACCCACGGCCATACTTCCAAATCATCTAAATCTATCGAAATCATCTCCAAATGCAACTCCACTAGGGACAACAACACACAAGGATCATCAGGGTTATAAACCCCAGTTTTCCTAGTAACCAAGTAGACTTCGAAAACCGAAAACCAAAACCCTAAACCGGATTAGCTTAAGCTTGGGAGAGAAACCTAAGAACCCTGGACCCGGCTTTCCTTCGGTTATAAACTAAGGAACCTTTGTAAAATAATTTAATCTGGAATATTGTTCTAAAGTATATTTCAAACCATAAAAGATCTTATTTCGAAAATTTTTCTATTCTAGGCCTTCCTGAGATCCATTATAGAAAAGCGGGCCCTGGGACTCGAAATTCGAAAAATATTCTGGAATACTTTTTAGAACCAAAATTTAATAAGGATTACAAATATATAAATTTTACATTTTTTCGGTTTATAAAAATTACAAATATAGCTTTTTTCTCGTATTTTCTTTACTACCGATAAATTAATTATCTTGATTACTATTTACTACTATTTACAAGTACAAGCCCATACCCTACCACTCACAACCATACCCTATTCTTACATCTTTACAACTAAACCATACCTTAACACATCACCTTCCTTACAATTACTTTTCCAATGCATTTCATTATACATTATAATTTGAAAAATTATACAAAAATTATTTTCTCTCCCTCTCTTCTCTCCTTTGGCCGGCGCACCCCTCTCTATTTCCCTCTTAATTGTGTGATTTTTCTTTCTTTATATAATCAACACAAACCCTAATTCAACCTACTATATATAATCTTTTATGCCTTCTCTCTCTTTCTTCATTTTCATTTTTTCAAAGAAATTGCACAAACCCTCTCTATTTCCCCTTCTTGCTATGAGCTCTAACACACACACAAACTCTCACACAACAAATTTCTTTCTTCATCTCCTCTTGTTCCAAGTTTTAGATAATATATCCTAACCATTTCTACCACTAAACCTTGTAATGGCAAGACCATTCATAAGTATTTTCATCTTTAAGTCCCCATGAACTCTTACTAGGGACAAGAAAATACTACTACATGAATATCAAACCATCACAAGAGTAAATCTTGTATTTGAATGTGTTTTTATATGATGATCTTCATGTTCATGCATCTAGTAGTAGGGTAAAGTAAAGATCTTGCACAAAAAATCTATTTTTATGTTTTCAAACTCCATATCATACATCCTAAGTCGTAGATCTAGCATTTAAATACTCATATTATACTTGACATTCATGATCTTGTGAATATTTTGTGTTTTGGTGCATTAATGATCATAAAGACCTTTGTCTTGTGTATATAAATATTGTAGTTTATAGGTCTTTAAGTAGATGAGACAAGAAACTCAAAAAGGAAATTTATTTATTTGAAATGATCAAATGAAAATTCGGATGGTTTCAAGACCATGCCTTAAAAACCCTTTTATCAACCCCAAAACTTGTGTTTTATGTGAAAAATGAAGAGTATAAGTAATAGATATTATAAAGTGGCTATTTTTATAAGTTGAGATGGGATTTGCTAAGAAAAATATAAAACAAGGAGTAGAAATAAAGTAGAAAATTTTGAGTTGCTTGTCATTTTAAGAAATTTGTAATTGAGGAGTAATGGCATGAAAACACTTATTTTTCAAACTCAAAATGAAAGTTTTATTTAAGAAACGAAGTCCTTAGGGAATAGAAATAATGGAGCTTGAAATTTTAAAGTATTAAATAAGTTTTTCTCAAAGAAATCACTCAAAAACTAATTTTACAAAATTCAGATTTAGGAATAGCCTCTATTTGAAAACATGTTTACAAAGTATAAAATGGGGATTTTTTTTGAAGAAATGAAGGCCTGAAAGAATAGATATAATAAAGACTCAATTTTAGCAAAGATAACTAGATTTTCCTAAGAAATAATTCCAAAACAAAAGATAATGATCAAAGTCATGAAACTAGTCTTCTTAAGAGTAAGTATTCATGGAGTCTTATAAAATAAAGAGTTTCTAAAATTTTCTTTTAATAAATATCGTCAAGAGCATGTATATATCAAGCTCATAACATGCTATTCATGATAGGAAATCATCAATATTGCATGTTGTTGATTCTCTATATATCTAAAGTTTTGATGATAACAAAATACTCAATGAACTAACTACTCTATTAGTGTGCCGAATTATATTCAGAATTTTATACAGAATATTGGTAAAATTGTTGAACAAATATATAAGGTTGAATGATAATTAAGTCTTGGATATGAACAAGTTTTTAGATAAGTTAGACAAGAGTTGTTATAGGATATGAAGATTTCGAATGATGTTTAGAAAGGAAAAAGGTACACAGAATGTTTTTCAGAAGGATACTTAAAGTATAAAACAATTCTAGAACACAGAACCTTTCACAGAACCTCTGGGAGAAACTCAAAGCAACCATTCTGAATTGAAGTTAGTTTCTAGAAACACATAATTTTTTATAGAACTTTTTCAAGAAACTTCGGCAGTAATTCTGAGTTAAAGATAGTTACTGTTCATCTTCTCAAACAAGATCTACATTTTTTTATGAAGAAAATCAATGATTTTGAAGACCTAGCTCCGAGCTAATAAGTATATTTGGATAGTATACTTATTAGTTCCACTAAAGTTGGATTATCCTACGGGATTAAAGAAATTGTCGGATTGATTATTTTTATCAAAGAAGTTTTCTGAAAATAAAGAACAGAAGCTACAGTTGATTAACGATGGAACGATTTCATGACAGAACAGTTATGTTTTCTGATTTTTCTCAAGATAAAAACAAATTCGAATTGGATATTATTTAGAGAATCAAAATAAGAACAATGTTATTTTTAAGAAGATGACACACGAAAATCATGTTGAAGACCGTGATATCAGCAACAGTTCTCCAGATTTATCTTCAAGATCAACGTTATCAGAACCTTTCAAACAAAAAACAAGTGGATTATCTCAAATCACGAAATTCAAGCTGATCTTATCTTACTTTAGCATATCAAGAATTCAAATTCAAATCTAGAACCGAAGAAAACAAGAAGAACGAGATTCTCTCTTGAAGAATATCAGCAGCGTTTGAATCAAATTAAGGATAAGAAGTTACAGATTTTCATCCGAGATTTTTGGGATATTTATCTTATCTTGAGCGCAACAATTTCTGAACGTTAGAAGGATATGAGACGTAGATAGAGTTAAAAAGAAGAACAAGACGCAAAACTCAAGACAGAAAAAGAAAAAAAAAAACCGGGAGCAACTTGACTCAATCATTGACCGAAAAATTCTTAAGAGTTGAAAAAAAAATTTCTTTGTTTTCTTCCCACATGTAGAATTGTAGCAAATTTTATTGCAATATTTACACTTGTCTTTTAGATAATCGAAGCAACTTGTTGTTGGCTTCAAGAGAGTTAGTTCAATTACTAGTTTAGACTCTGTAGATCGATTAAAGCTAGAGGATAGCTGTGAGAATCGAGCAGAGAGAATTGTACAAGCTTGTAATTGATTTTATTAGATATAGTGGAACAAAACCCGTAGGATAACGGGGTCCCCGGCTCAGAGTTGGAAGAGTGGACTGACGCAAAAGGCGGAACCACTATAAATATATGCTTGATCTTCTTATCCCTTCTCTATTTATATTTCCACAGTTTACTATATTGCTATTTAATTGTTTATATTGTTCTCTTAACTTAAAATCAAAGGGGACTGTTTTTAAAAGGCAAAATTTTAAATTTTCTGAAATAATCAATTCAACCCCCCTTCTTAATTATTTTTGGGACCAACACATGTATATTTGATCTGTAAAGTAGAAACATTTCAAATATTCACAAAACTATTTTTCGGAATTGGATTTCACTACTGATTAGAACTGATTAGAATATTTCAAGACCCAAACGTTTTCAAAACTTAGATATAATATTAGAAATAGATAGATCTTTCGAAGTAGATAGAAATCGATATATAATTTGCGAAATTCCCAATTAAAATGACCAAGTTACGACCATTTCAAGTCAGGACTTCCGCAAATGACGAGAATTACGGAATTACTAGTTTTGCTTAATAGTTTGGTTTAGTTAAGTGATAAAATACTCATTAGGATATTTTTTCCTTTTTAGGTGACCCCGAGATTGATGATTCCCTTTCATCAGACTATTACTACTAGAGGACCAGTGTTCCAATGACTGAGTGAGTATTTCTTCTCGATTCCATTTATTGTATGTGATTGTAATAATAGTTGCATTAGATTTTAGGCAAACATAAATGGAAATGTATGGTGGGGATAAATGGGAATTATTTATGTTGCTGATGATAGCAGAAATTGAAAATAAGAATATCGAGGCCGGGTGATTAACTAATGGTTATATAGATGAATTAGGATTGATTGTCTGCAATTATTGATTGATCACCTAAGGAATTGGCATAATTGACTATTCGAAATTGATAGGTAATATGGACTCATTCATATAACAAATGGGGATGGAGCATTAGCATTGGTTGGTTGCCCATGATCTAAAAACGGATTAAAAGTTGGTTAATCATGATCCGTAAACGAAATAATGAGTTGGTTAATCGTGATCCACAAATGAAATTATAAGTTGGTTGACCATGATCCAAAAACGGCATATTTTAGTAGTAACGCAGTATTCGTTAATCTGCTAACTCAGAATGGAGGGCGAAATTCCATTCATATATGATTTTTGGCTAGTTATATGTCTGTTTTTTCCATATGTTTGATGCATATCACATACCTGATTAATCACTTGCTTGTTTGATGTGTTATGAATGTAATATTAGAAGTTCTCACTCATTAAGCTAGTTTAGCTTACGTCCCTACAATTTTTATTTGTTGCAGCATTCGTTTTTCTGGCTTAGACAGATGCATTTTACGGTTCAGGTACAGGAGCTAGGAGTTTCCTTTAGAAGTTATATTCATTTTTGTTTAGACTTCCGTAGGAAACCGAAAGACTCTAGATGACTGTAATAGACCTCTAAACAATATTCTTTTGCAGAGGAATGCCCTTTAGTATTTGTAACTATTTATATGTGTTTTGATTTATATTTTAATGCTATTGAATGTCGATTTAAACTCTTTATCTCCATCGATTCGAGTATTCTATTGTCATAAAGGGACACCTTACATCTATACAAGACTCTCGACGGATTAAGGTAGTAATTCGTGGGTCTTATATGGCATGTGGTAGACTGTTACGTTTAAGGTACCCTATGGGGCATGATAAGGATGTCTCAATAGTATCACTGTCTACCAGATCTTTACTGGTCAAAGCCAATGACATCTAGAAAAACAATTTAAGCCAAATAGAATTAAGTTCATTTATATATTTATTCCTACAGACAACAATCATAAAACTAAACCTGCAAGCACATACAGCAAACAAGGAAAGATCGTACCTTTTCAATTTCAGGAAAATTCTCTAAATCCAAAATCCCTTATGAACAACAACAGAAAATCTCCAAATCTCCTTTTATGGAAACTCCAACAACAACTTCTTCTTCTATTAAACTCCTCAAAAACCCAAAAGAACATATCTTTCTCCAAAGTCCTAATATGGAAATCAACAAGAACAGACGAATTTCTCCATAAAATCGAACTTTTATAGAATATTTGATTTAAAGGATAAGAACTTATCTTTAATTCTTTTTGAAACCCAAACCTTAGGTTTTCTTCAATTATCATTAGACGAAAACTCTAAAAAGAACAACTTCCTCCAAAACCCTATATTTAAGAAATTAATAAGAACGGACATGATTCGTCGAAAATAATCTTTTCATTTCAAATCTATGATAAAGAATATGTAACTTACTTGATTCAAATCTTAATCCTTGATCGATTCCCCGAAGAAAAAATCCTAATTGAAAACTAGGGTTTCTCCAAAGAACTCCTTCAAAAACACAAAAATCTATGAGAAAGATGTTGTTTCCATATAAATATGCGTGAATCTTGATTAGATCGACTTACTTGGATCAAAGATCTTATTTTCCTTCATATTTTCCTCTCAAGCGCTCTTAAAACCCTAACAGACACTCTTTGGTGGAAAAGAAACGAAGAACTTATGAGAAATACGAACCATAAATTTCTATTTATAATAACATTTCAGGTAGAAAAGTTGGCACCTCCACTGGTGGCCTTTCCTTCAACGCTGGCGGCCTATGTCCTTACGCCAACGACCTTGTTGCCAGCTTTCACAAACATCATAAAAGTCTAAGATATTTACGCCGGTGAATTTCACACATAGGCTGGCGGTTTAGAGACCAATTTTCCTTTTTCAAAAGCTATTCTTCAAACATCTCTAGGTCATAGAAAAAAAACATCAAGTTAATACTAAGGTGGACCATAAAACCCTCTTATTTTCAACATATGATACCTTTTGCCCTTTATCATAATTTATTGAAGATTTACTATATTTAAGGATTTGCTGACCATCATCAATGGGAGGGATGATTATTATATATCTCATTTATTAAGAATGATAAAATATTCTCTCTCCTTAATTGACAAATAACATTCCTTTGCCCTTCTTTGTAAAATATTTTTCTGTATATTACATCTCTCTCCTACTAAAAAAAAAAACTTTTGTCCTCGAATGTTACATAAATCACTATCTCCTTTTTATCCATGCATCCATCAATTCTCTATTACTCATTTTCTTCTTATTACTTATTCTTTACACCATATTGACACATCTCCATGCTTATATCTTCTAACTAGAATATAATTCAATCAATGTTTCTTTAATTCTTAACTTCCACCACTCAATTTGGATTCACTCCCTCCGTTACTTCACAACACCTTTTGACTATAACTTAAACTTATTAACAATATTCATCAAGAAATCTTGCCTCGACTTCATTTTATTAAATCTTCATTCTAATTCCTCGAGTGATGTTGAGAAAGCTTAATAGTTTTAAATTCTAAAGGTCAAATCTTACATTAACCCGAAGCTCCAAATGTCACTGTGTTACTTGTACTTCCATTTATTCAACTTAGTTTTCTTTTTTTCATCCTTATTATTCCATATCAAAAATAATTCACATCACTTGCATACCATTCATCTAATCTCAAAATACTCATTAACTAACCATACTTCTTCGAATATGCTTTCTCAATCTCTAATATATTTTCTTATATTTTCCATCAATATATACATGAAGATTAAAATTAATATTTATGTGCTTAAGTAAACCTTTAAAGTCATCAAATAACTTCTATCTCGTCCTTTGACATCAATACTCCTAATGTTCCAGTATTTCTTGATATCTAGATTACTATTGTACTTTGTCTCCAAAATTTTCACCATACAAATCCATTTTTTTGCCCTAAGATTAGATGATTGTTCTTCACTTGGATTCAGTATCCTTCTATAATTATCAAATCTACTACTCAACAAAATTTCTTCTTTTATCTCTCAGTTTATAAATCAATCATTACATCCTCTAATACAATTATATATTGCACTGTAGAAAATTCAATTCAACTCATTAACATTATTTGACCATTATACTTTATCTCTAATTACCACCATTTCCATTGAACTTCTTTAGGATGTATTCACCTTATAATCCCTTAAATAACCATCAGAAAACTCAAATCAGGAAATTAAAAAATTTTCAACTCTAATTGTAATGATCAAACCTTACATTACTTTGTCATTTCAGATGATCATAGCCCCTACGTATTTGCTAGTTAGTTTTATCACCCCTATTAGAACCATAGACAATCCATAACTTTTATTTATTCATCGTACGTTTCCAATTGTCTTCCAAAACTTGTATTGCTTTTTATATAACAATTTATATCTTCATATAGATTTTCTTTAAGAGTCATCCCAAAATTTATCATCATAGATTAGTGTACTTGTCATCACCGTTCATCATTCATAGATCTCCCACATCTTACAATTCACTAAGATCATATTTCCTTCTTGCAACTGCTGTTTCACCTGTTCATTCATATCTTCATAGAATTTGACTATTCTCTAATTTATATTGATTATCTTAATACGTTTTCTCTATTCTTCAACATGACCTTTCTCAATTATCTGCATACTATATTTGCCAAGCTAACAATCCATTTGTTAACCATCTATAAGGATTTCCTACCTCTTAATTACAACACTAGTTCCTTCTAGTCAACTCTAGTCATTCATCTTTTGCGTCTTTTCCTGCTTAGTGCCTTTAATATTGTCATCTTAATTCAATAATATCCTTTACTTTTGTCTTATTTCATTGGTCATATTGTCTAACTCTTCATCATAGTACTTATATAGGTTATCTTCACTTTTATTGATTTTTCCCTTTAATTATACTATCAACCATAAGTGAGAATTTCCTCTATTCTTACTCAAATTTTCAATTTAGCAATTTAATTCTTCTCTCCTTTCCTTACAAATATAACGATTGTCATGCCCCATAGGGGTATCCTAAATATAACAATCTGCCACATACTATATAAGACTCTCGAATTTCTATCCGAGCCCTTCGAGAGTCTTGTATAGATGTAAAGCATCCCTTTACGACAATAGAATACTATAATCAGTGGAGTTAAGAAGTTTAATGTGGCATTCATTAGCCATATATAATAAACCAAAACATATATATAAATTACAAGGTCTAAGGGGCATTCCCCCGCAAAATAATATTAAGTCCATTACAGTCATCCGGAGTCCTTTAGTTTCCAACGGAAGTCTAAACAAAACCAAAATAAACTTCTAAGGGAAACTCCTAGCTCCGATACCTGAGCTGTAGCCTACCTTGGCCTAAGCCAAATGAATTCATGCTGCAATAAGTAAAAACTATAGGGGCGTAAGCTAACTAGCTTAGTGAGTGAAAACTTCCATATCAAAATTAAGACAAATTATTCAAGCAAGTGATTATTCAATCAAGTGAAATGCATCACACAAATGGATTTAACAAACATATGACCAGCCGGAAATCATATGTGGATGGACTTGCGCCCTCCATCCCAGGTTAGCAGATTAACGAATCCTGTGGTATAACGCCGTTTAAGCTCACGGTCAACTGAACAATATTTCATTTTATGGATCACGATTAACCAACATATTCGTTTTATGGATCACGATTAACCAACAAATGCTAATGCTCCATCCCCATCGTGATATGAATGAGTTCAAAATTTCATTTAATGCCCAATAGTCAATTAATCCAATTCTTTTAGGTGACCAGACAATCTTCGCAGACAATCAATTATAGCTCCTCTCTATACAAACAATAATTTACCACCTGGCTTCAATATTCTTTAATTCCAACTTCACACATCAACAGCAGTCAAAGATAATTCCCAAATACCCCATCATGCATATTCATTTTTATCTTTGCCTAAGCAACTAATGCAACTAACATTACAATCACAAGTAATAATTGAAATCGGAAGTAATACTCACTCGGCCATGGTATGCCGGTCTCTTAATAGTAGTAGTCAGGTGGTAGGGTATCGTCGTGCTCGGGGTCACCTACTAAATAAGAATAACCTAATAAGAATCTCATCACTTAACTAATTCAAATTATACATCTAGAGTAAATAAAATCGTGATTCTCGCTATTTGCGGAAGTTCCAACGTAAAACGGCCATAACTTGGTCATTTTAACTTGGAATTTCGCAAATTTTGTATCGATTTCTATCTACTTCGAAATATATATCTATTTATAATATTATTTTTAAGTTTTGAAAACATTAAGGTCATGGAACAGAGGGATCAGATCTATTCTGTAACTTTTCCATTCCGAAAAATTGTTTTGCATTTGGTAAAAATGTGTCTAGTTGATGATTCATGTATAAATGGAATATGAATGAATTCCTAGTATGAATGTCATGTAATGAGCTCAATATATGCATGATCTTGATGATTTTTGATAATGAACTCTTAAGAACTCCTAATTATTATAAGACTCCACAATAGTCACTTCTTAAAAATCTATTCTTTCCAATTTTGCATTTGCTAGGGTTTTAGGATTTTATTCTTAGAATTTACTTGCTATCTAAATAAAAATGAGTCTTCATCATCTATACTATCCAAGACCTTTATTTACGCATAGAAATTCACATTTTTCACCTTACAAATATGTTTTTAAACAAGCTTTTCACAAAAATTCGAATTTTGGAAAATTTCATTTCTTGCATATTTCTTATGAGAAAACTTGTTTAATGCATCAAAATTTGAAGCTTTACTATATCTATTGCCTAAGGACTTCATTTAACACACAAAACTTGCAATTTGAGCTCAAATGCTAGGTGATTACATATGCATCATCTCAAATTACGAATTTGACAATTTGATCACTAACTCAAAATTTTCGATTTTAATTCCATTACTTGTTTTACACATTACTCAAGCCTAAACTCATTTTAACTTGTGAAAATCATTCCATTGAGATACCTATTACATATACCTTTCGTTTTTCATGAAAAATATGAGTTTCAAAGTGGTTTCAAGGGTTTTTAAAATAGGTATCAAAAACCATCCCAATTTTCCACTAGACATTTCTAACAAAGTCTTTTCTTTTTCAAGTTCCTTGTCCTATATCCATAAAGATCTATCATCTAACATATCTATATACATGCAAGGCTAATCTTTTATGATCATTAATGCATGAAAGCTCAAAATATCTACATGAACATGAATGTCAAGAAAGATATAAATGTCTAAACACTTGATCTACCACTTATAGTGCATGAACATGAGTTTAGTGACATGAACATAAATTTTTCCATGCAAGATCTCTGCTTTACATGCATGAACATGATATTCTTTCGACAAAATTTCATTTAAACACAAGATCTACTTCTTGTGATGGCTTGATATTCTTGTATTAGTGTTTTCTTGTCCTTAGCATATGCTCATTGGGATTTAAAGTGGAAAACACTCAAGAATGGTCTTGCCATTACAAGATTGTGTAAGAACAAAGCTTAGAATCATCACCTAAATGAAGATTTGGAGTAGAAAAGAAGATGAAACAAACTTGTGACTGAGTGTGTGTGTGCGTGTAGTGTCACGGCAACACTAGGAGAGAAAGAGAGAGTTTTTCTTCTTTTGTAAATTTTGAATGAGTGAAAAATGAGGAGAGAGAGAGAAAAGGAACTTATATATTGAATGCATTAGGGTTTAGTTATAAAAAAGAAGTAAAAATAAAACAAATAAGAGGGGAAATTAGGAAAGAGTGCGCCGATCATGGGAGAGGGAGTGAGAGAGAGATATTTGAATTTGATAAAATTTGTAATTTAAGTAATAAAATGTAATAAATGTAATAATTAATTAGGAAACAAAATTTCTTGGAAAAGAAAATTATAATGAGTAGTTGTAAGGATGTAAAAATAGGGTATGGGTAGTGTGTAGTGTAGGTTGTATTTGTGAATAGTAGATAAGACATCTACTTTACCGGTTGTAAAGAAAATACAGGAAAAAGGCTATAACTGTAATTTTTATAGCCCGAAAAATTATAAAATTTATATTTTTGAAATCCTTATAAAATTTCGGTTCTAATGAATATTCCGGAATATTTTTCTGAGTTTCTGGTCCCAGGGCATGTTTTTTCTGTAATGGAGCCCGGAAAGGTCCGAAATAGAAAATTTTCCGAATTTAAAACTTTCTAAGGTTTAAAATATGCTTTGAAACAATAATTCATATTCATTTACGTTATAAAAATTCTTTTGTTATGAAACCGAAGGAAAGTCAGATTTAGGGTTTCTAAGCTTCTCTCACCAAGCTTGAACTTGATTGGGTTAGGTTTTGCTTTTCGATCCCCGGAGTTTACTTGACTGCTAAGAATACCGGGGTTTACAAAGATGCACTTCAAGCTTATTCATAAACTAATCTCCGTTTAGTAGATTAAACTCCAATTCCTAAACTCATCCCAATGTACATTCAACACACTCACAACATGTAGATACAATGATCCAAAAATTCATAAAATCTTACACCAATATCAAAGATTACTTAAACACCATACATGAGTATAGAGAGCTTACCAGCAATAATATTCACCTTAGATGTATCCCTATGTTGAATGGCATAAACCTTAGATAATGCACTCTGTCCTTAACTCCGAGGTTATTCTATTTGAATTCTTGAAACCACTGGCATACCAGACTCCTTACAATCTATGGCTGTATGTCCTTGTTGTCCACACTTAAAACAATACATTCACGGAAGAACTCTCCCTAGTGCAAAATCTATGATTGTGCCTGACCTTACCTCATGAAAAACAAATATTTTCAGGCCATTTGCAATCCTTGATACATGTGGTCTAGTGCATCTGGTACACTTCCCTTTAGTATCTTAAATTACCGATCCTTCTTGATGAATGATAAGCCTCTTTGCCTTCTTTTAGGTAAGGATATTAGAGGCTAGTCTCTTTCCTAAATAAACTTGACTCCTCTGAATTTCACTACTTTTAATCTTATTCAAATCCTACTAAATTGTCTTTGCTTTATTCACGATAGCTAAGTAGTTGGTCACATCCATCGAATTCACTTGATGTTGAATCTCATGTTTCCTTATAATTATTATTCCACATGAATCTTCATACTTTTCATAAGATTTCATGATTCTCTTATCTATATTTGTCATTCTCAAATTCTTTTCATCTATTCTTCCATAATGATTCTTCTCATTTTACTGTCCATAGATTTATATCCGTTAAGCCACTAATCACATTTTACACTACCATCATGTATCTAAATTCTAATGCATCTTAATTATGTCATTATATCCTTCTATTCCACTCCAAATATCCATCTTTTATCTCAAATCAAATTTTCTATTTGAAATTCTATTCAGACGTCATTTTCCTCTATTGTCTTTATATCATGTAGACTATACTTCTTACTATATTTGAAAATTAAATCTCTAAAATACCATCTCCACTAATGAAGTTATCACAGGTGATTACTCTAACCATATGTTTCTTGATATATTCATCGATCAATTATTTGACCTCCCAATGAGAAAAAAAAAATTAGGAGACATGCTCCACCTTCTTATTTTCAAGAATACTTAGGATAACAAAATTCTCCTTAACTTCTCCTATCCATAGAGGCCTCCCAGGAATTGATTAAAACTTATAGACTAAATCCACAAACTTATTCAAACTCAAGACATCATTATGCCTAGGTCCATATCCACCATTCCCATTGTTTCTTTGAGTCTCTTTTCTCATATTCCATTGCTGTTGGGAAACTAATCCCAAAAGTGTATTCATCGCTTACATGAGCTATGCATCACTCACTGGCACCTGTTGACCTACAAGTGGGGCGGTGGTTGTGGTAAATCTTCATGCACATGATCCAAAGGTAGCTGATTCTCAGGTGGCATATTCTCATGTGGTCCTTCATTAACTTCCTCTTCACCATGACTAGCTGAACCAGGATTAGGGGATCTTCTTTTTGGAGGCATACTAAGATATTTATCATATACACATAAGAACAAAGATAACAAACTATCAATATTAAAACAATAAAGATACTGTAAGATCATAATAGAAATAAACTAAAGCATCCCTAACCCATTTGCTACCCCACTCATCAATGCTCACCGTCTTAAGGAGCCATAACTTAAGTCTAATATGATCATAACCTATTGCTCTGATACTAAATAAGCTATAACGCCCTAACCTGTTGGCAATTACCACCCGCCACGTGTCCTCTCTTAAATAGGACATGTAAAGGCTATAACATTCTAACACCACAATTTAAAACATATAAAATATAATCTCCATAACTCTCTCAGAGAATATGATAGAAAGTTCAAATATTGTAAAACATGTAAATAACAATCTTTTCAAACATCCTATTGATACAAACAATGTTGGCAAAACCAAAGCCAACAAATCCAAAATACATAAAATTTCAAAAATCCTTTTTAACTTATAAATTCTCAACATAGTTCCACATATTGTAAGTGATCTCAAAATTCTTCTCATATAAGTCTATATCTGAATCTATTCCTTAGCAGGGTAATCTGGACCGCTATCGTCATCCCCATGATTTACTTACAAGATCATAACCAGATAAATTAAATACTATGTCCTCATCACCTATACCTGAAAAATGAAAAGAATGAGCAAAATCGCACAATACGCTAATCCACAAAACAAATGCATATGTACAAGCAACATATATATCAAATGCAACTTAATCTAATATAAACAAACATATTATTATCTTTATTAAGCCAGCAAATCAACACAGTTCAGAACTATTGTACATTAGCCCCAAACCCGGGGTAACTCAGACCCCATGAGAAATCAACCAACTCTTTGAAAATAAGTAATTATATACATATATTAGTGAATGGGTACTCCCCAAACACCTGCGGCCATACTTCTAAATCACCTAAATCTGCCGAAATCATCTCCAAGTGCAACTCTACTAAGGGTAACGATACAAAAGGATATTCAGGGTGCCTTACCAGTATCACTGTCTGCCAGGTCTTTACGGGTCAAAGCCAATGACATCCAGAAAAACAATTTAAGCCAAATAGAATTAAGTTCATTTATATGTGTGTTCCTACAGACAACAATCAGAAAACTAAACCATCAAGCAAATACAACAAACAAGAAAAGGCCATACCTTTTCAATTTCAGAAAAATTCTCCGAATCCAAAATTCCTTATGAACAACAACAGAAAATCTTCAAATCTCCTTTCATGGAAACTACAACAACAACTTCTTCTTCTATCAAACTCCTCAAAATCCTAAAAGAACATATCTTCCTCTAAAGTCCTAATATGGAAATCAACAAGAACAGTCGAATTTCTCCATAAAATCGAACTTTTATAGAATCTTTGATTTATAGGATAAGAACTTACCTTTAATTCTTTCTAAAACCTAAACCCTAGGTTTTCTTCAATTATCTTTAGACAAAAACTCCAAAAAGAACAACTTCCTCCAAAACCCTAGATTTTAGAAATTAATAAGAATGGACATGATTCGTCTAAAATAATCTTTTCATTTCAAATCTACGATAAAGAATATGTAACTTACTTGATTCAAATCTTACTCCTTGATCGATTCCCTGAAGAACATATCCTAATTAAAAACTAGGGTTTCTCCAAAGAACTCCTTCAAAAACACAAAAATCTATAAGAAAGATATTGTTTCCATATAAATATGCATGAATCTTGATTAGATCGACTTACTTGGATCAAAGATCTTGTTTTCCTACAGATTTCACTCTCAAGTGCTTTCAAAACCCTAACAAACACTCTCTGGTCGAAAAGAAAGGAAGAACTTTTGAGAAATACGAATCCTAAAATTCTATTTATAATAAACATTTCGGGTAGGAAAGCTGGCACCTATACTGGCGGCCTTTCCTTCAATGCTGGCAACCTATGTCCTTATGCCAACGGCCTTCTTGCCGGCTTTCACAAATTTCATACGAGTTTGAGAGCTTTATGCCGGTGGATTAGAGACCAATTTTCCTTTGGCAAAAGCTATTCTTCAAACATCTATAGGTCATAGAAAAAAAAACATCAAGTTAATACTAAGATGGACCATAAAACCCTCTTATTTTTCAATATATGATAACTTTTGCCCTTTATCATAATTTATTAAACATTTACTATATTTAAGGATCTGTTGACCATCATCAATGTGAGAGATGATTATTATATATCTCATTTATTAGGAATGACATTCCTTTGCCCTTCTTTATAAAATATTTTTTTGTATATTATATTATCACCTTTTATTTTTGTTAAGCTTCATTCATTTCAATGTCTACTCTTCTACATATATTAGGGAGTAGCATAGACAATGAAATTGCGACAACAAAATGTTCTATGAGAATATAAGAAAGTAAACATGAAAATGTAATGGCACAAGTAACATTTATATAATACATATACACATTAAGTTGGAAGCAAAACACAATAAAGAAATTATAAACACAGGGTCAAACCATATAACTTTCATTAAAATTGACAAATTTAAGTTTTCCTTAACTATTAGCGATCCCATGATCTACATCTGTCATCATCTCACCATTCTCCAGATCATCTTCCTAAGTTCTATTGAAAAACCATGCATAACTAGGCTTGATTAAATGCACATATTGCAAAAGCGAAAGCTACAAGACGAATTTCTAAACCAATTTTTAGTTCACATAATCAACCATTATCTCTTTTATCCTTTTACACATATTTACAGCAATAATAAAGAGATAAGGGAAAGAGAAGATTACACTAGATTTAATGTGTAGTTTGGCCTACCTCTTAGTCTCCACGGCCCATAGTTGTCTCACTCAAGAAAGACTTCAAGCATTTCATTCATCATAAACAATCCCTCACCAACAGAGGACTTTACAAATGCCTCGTCATGAGGACTAAACCAATTGCCTACACACAAGTAAGACTTTACTCAGATGCCTCAACACATGAGAATTTCACAAGAACACTCAAACAAAATATGTGAATAGTGTCTTACAATTTTGGCTCACTAATTTCACGAGTAGCTCTATTCACTTAATAAGAGCAAAAACAAACACAAACACAAACAAAGAGTATTTTCTACATAATTTGTGCAAGTCAAACTTTACATTCTTATCTAAAACACCCCAAAACATTCTATATATACTATCTTTAAAAACATATATATCCGTTAACCCATAAAAAACCTCCAATAGTCAAATTTAAAAGTCTGTAATGGCTATTTTTTAAATTGTTGCACCTTAGAACTTGTCGCGCTGCAAAGTTTTAGTACCCTCATTTTAGCCGTCCACCAAGTTTATGTTTACGTGGACTCTATTAAGTCTTGAATTCAAACTTGCCGCACCTCAAACTTGTCAAGACCTCAACATGACCCATGCTTAACTATGTGCTCATATAAATTTTTTCCTGCACAATCTGTAGAGAGCAATACACATACAAACACAAGCACATATATGCACATTAAAGTTTAAACATATAAAATATAAGTTTTGCTTATTAAATGTAGCTTGACTAAGTTGTGGAGCATTTGTGCAATATATTTTCTCATCAAAACAAGATTGTAACAAACCTTGGTTCATCAAGTTCCCTAAAGATCATAAACTTGACTGTTGGCCCTGATACCATTTAAGTTGTAATGCCCTAATTTAGGGTCATTTAGAACTCATCACGTGTCTATACCGAATATAAGCACGCAAAGGCTTAAAATATACTAAGAGTGTGATAAACACAATAATTACTCAAAAGTCACTCATGTGTTAATAACTCCGAATATTATTGGCTTCATACTTGTAATAATAGTCAACAACATAAATATCTACTAGTGCTCTTTGAGAATTAAATTAACATCCATTATTCCAACTATACAAAGACTACAATTACTACTAAAAGCTACTCTAATAAACATTAAGATCTTGACATCCCTCAAACCAACTTCATATGACTAAGGTCTCTCTTTTCCATTAATCTTCATATGTTCTCTAAGTATCACTAAGTGGGACTTTAGTGCTAGAGATATTCCCAATCCATTAACTAATAGTAACTGACGTTACAATGTCTTACACAATCATTACCTACACCTCAAAAAGAGAAGAGTGGGCCAAAGCCGAGTATGGTACTACCACAAACACCCACGAGTAAGCATACACAAATGAGTTACACACAACTCAGGATCCCGCCAGCATGCTTTATATATAATACATATATACGATGTTGGGTACTTTCCAACATCCAAGAGTCCATGAGTCAAATCCTAAATCTACCCATAATTATTTATCAGTGCAACTTCCCTAGGGACAACGTCATACAAAGATCATCAAGGTACTACATAAGTATCATGCAATTCACAATCTTGATGATTGGATATTTAATTTGTCTAATCAAGTTTCTAGCCTAACAAGCACAAGCAACAAATAAAGTAGCACACGTACCTAGAAATAGTTCCGTCTCTATCCAATATCCACTACCTGGATTATATGCAAACAAATTGTTCAGTTCTTCTATTTGTCTTGCTTAACCTCTCATTATAATTATATCACTACCATTTCTTCACCATTATAACCTAGATCTTAATTCTTAAAGGATACTTAGATTGTGAAGTAAAAGTTTAGCGAATACAGTCATGTTTAGGCTAGAAAAGAATTAGTTTCAGGGTATTATAACATGTATAAACTAGTAAACAAAGGGGTATATGGTTAGGCATCACTTAGGTAGAGAAATTAAGTCATGAAAAGGTCTATGGGGAGGTACATGGGTGATACACAGGGAGTACGTGGGGGAAACATGACCTCATTTTTCTCCTTGTATTATTTTCTAAGCACAAAATACAAAACATCAAGACGAAAACTACTGGGAACACGGGGTCATGTACATGTCGTGTTCTTTTCACATTCCTTCTTTATTGAAAGCATAGAGAGAGACACGGCTAGATACTTATAGCCATTTACTAGATGTGTTTTTTTGGAAAACACGAATTTTCATACTCAGAGAGGTATACGGCTTGTAACACAAGACTATGTATAGGCCGTGTACTTCTAGAAAATGCCATATTTCACACTTTTCCTCTTATTTATAAATCATCACTTGTTTAAACCCTTTTTTTAAACTTGTTGCATCACTTTAACACCCTTTTCACATGTTTTGATCACTTAAGCATCAAATTACCCATCGATTACTCAATCATAGCAAAACCTGGTCTAAAAGATCAAGACTGATATGAATTAGCATTACCTTCTTGAAATCATTTATCCTTTTCTTCCTCTCAACATCCTAAAGTCTTTACTCCTTGATGTTTTCTCATGAATCTTCCCAAAAACTCATTGTCTTTTACTGTAAAGCACTACTATCAACATTGGAAACACTAAGACTTTGTCATCCATGTGATCATGTTGTTGGAAATATTATGGAAACAAAAAGATATGCTTACTCATTGTATAATTTTTATTTAGATATCTTTAGGAAGTCTTCGGGAGTTATCACAAAGGTTTGGAAATTAAGGAAGAGTATTCTAAGATTTATGTTCAAGAAAGAAAGTGGAGAAAGTGAAAGCGGTTACCTATTCTAATTCTTTTATGCGTTAAATCAAACAATGCTTATTTAACTTTCAGATAGATGGAAACTCTACCCCTATTAAACATTTCAAAATTTCTTCATTACTCTTTATTATACTTATTTTATTTTAGGGTATTTCATCTTCCATATGGAAATGTTCATTTTCCATTATTACTTGATCTAATGATGAACTAATAGGAATCACCTTATTTCTCGATTCTTTTAAGGGTTTATTGGCAATTGAGATACTTATTTAATTTACCGAATAATATTGAGAAAAAACAACTTAATGCTATTATGACAAAAATCGCACGTTAGAAGAGTAACATGTTAGAGGTATATAGGATGCTATATGATAAGTCATATATGGAATCTAAATTTTATCCTTTTTTTTTTTTTACAATTAACTACATAAAATTTAAAAATATTGATTTTACATTAAATTTTATCCATTTTTCACAATTACATACTTAATTTTGCATATGTTTGCAATTGACTATTTAAATTTGCTCATTTTTTGCAATAAAGCATTGTTCCAAGGGAAATTCTATGATCCCACCATTAATTTTGAGGGAACCAATCCCGTCACCATCCAACAGCTCACACTATACTCAATTGTGATCGAATCACTAAAATAGTTAATATTCTAATTACTATAATTACTTTAACGATTAGATAGTTTACTGGACAATCCAATCGATGAGATCATAAAAGCTTCCAATGTAAAAATATGAAAAGTTCAACTAGTAATTATGGTATTCACTTTCCAATATTAGGTGTCTATATAAATGCCCTGATGAGCTCATGGAGTTGAGATGTAATAGAATTTTGTGTAAAACTATAACTTTACACTATCTAAATATTATTAAAATTACAAAAAGACATTAATTTTTAAAATTCCTCCCTTACATCTCTTGAAAAATATTGACATAAAACAAAATATGTTTCTTCAATATACAGTTTTTAGACAATTTAATGAATTAATTCATTAAGCAAATTCACCTCAAATCTGATGTTGAGTTGGCTTTAAAGGACAACTGTAAGTGTATATAGACAGAAGATTGGTCAAGATTTTTGACAAATGTTAATGTGGTAAGTTAGAAAATCGGATTAGTCATGGGATTGTTATTTAACATAAAATTTTACTAACAAATGCTTGCAAGTTATATAATATATATTTTTTATAATTTTTTATGTATATTTTTTTTCCTAATTTCAAAAAGAAAAAAGGAGATTCGAACCTAGTGCCTATCATTTGTAAGATTAAAGAGATGTCATTAGGCTATAAGATATTAGCACATGTATTGTATGTTTATGTATAAATCACCAACAGACATTAAACCTGTTATATGTTCCGGACGATAATATATACAAACAGCTTACAATGACGAATGACCATAACACGAGTATATGACCACAAATTTCTTTTATGGTGGAGAGATTCATGTATTATATCGTACTTTTTGCTAATTTGTTAAGAGTAACATACCATCTAAAAAAGTTTAAAAAATATTAAGACATCCAAGTTTTCTTAATTTTCCTATTGGGGTATCTTTGTCGATTATATTGTCTTCTAATCAATGCGAGGAGTCATATATCATTTTCTTCTTGAAGTTTGTCTACCCAGGAAAACAGGTGTTGTCTGGACCATATGCATGAGTTTTAGGACCATTATTGTCTCTATCAAAGTTTTCAAATTTTCAACTGGAAGAATTATTAGTTTGACTCTGGTATGAACAAATAATCAGTATTTCAAAAATTTAAAAAAAAGAAAACAAAGTTATATATGTTTTAATAGAGTTGTTTTTAAGAATTTAATTTTCGATGTATGGTTTTACATATGCAATGTTGTTTTGATGTTGTTAGTTTATAAACATTTAAAGCATGTAAATAAAACCGACAAATCCTTCGGTGACGTCTCATAGTACTTTATTCAAACATTATGCTCAAAATCTTTGATGGCTCATTTAGCGCGTATTGATTTCCTCGATATGATTTCAAATTAGTCATGAGTATGACTTGACCTCTTGTGCATCCTTAAAACAATTCTTCCATAATAATACACCTATATCATGTAAACAAAATGAGTAAAGCACATTCCAATTATCTTTTTTTAAATTACAAAAATACATATTAAAGTAAAAAATTATCAAAATACCAATGATGCATCGTATTTAGAAGATGCGATACACAAATTTACGTATGTATTATGTTATTGTTGTGTGATATAGTGATGTACTTAGACAAACTTATTTTGCATCACATGTTGAACTTACGATATAGGTTTCAATGTGTATCGTACTTTAGAAATGCGATACACAACCACTACACATGTATTACAACTCTAAAGTGTGATACACAATAGCTAAGTGTATATTTCTTGTCCAACATGCTACATAATGTTGGTATTTGTGTAATATTTTTTTTATATAATTTTTTTTTCAAATTGATAGCCAAACAAGAAATGATCTCTTTTTAAAATTTAAGATTCTTGAAAATTAAAAGAAAAATGATGAAAGTAGGCTTGAATCTATTATTGATTTAAAAAGTTTTATAGATACACAACATAAAATTGACATAATGTATTTATTATCTAATTAAAATACGATAAAAAACCCCCCGAGAATTTTTTTTATGGTAATTATTATAAAGAGAAATGGTTATGAAAATAAAATAAACATTACGTAAAACATATCAACACCTTGAAAAATAGTGCAGTGGTGAGGAGTTCGTATTATACACCATAGATTGAATACCGCTGCAAAACCGTGCATCGAATCCTATTCACACTACCTTCTATTTTTTAAAATTTTTTAATAGGTTTTATTTAGTAGTCCACTTCTTGATTTAATATTTACATTGTTTTTGTTTTATTATTTTATATTTTTAATAGGTTTCATTTATTTTACATTTGTTCTAGTTTTAATAGGTAGTTTCTATTCATTTAATGTTTGTTATAGTTTTTAATAGGAGGAGATGTCGATAGTTTTTTATAAAATTAATGAATATTTTAAATTTTTAACGACCAAAACAATTAATAACTTATTACAAAAAAATGGAAATGTTATTGAGATAATTTTTTGTATTTTATGTTACTAATAATTTATTTGATATTGTTAATTTTTATGCATCAATTTACTAGAGGCCAAGGGGCCTTAATCCCCTTTTTTTTCATTAATTTTGGGTTAGTTAGTATTTTCAAAAGTTCACTAGGTTTCCTTATTCAAACTATATAATTTTTTAAATTTTAATGATGAAATATCTCGAATATTATAAATACAGTTTTTTTTTTTCAAACACCTTATTAAGCTAATTTTTTAAATGTTTACAAGACACCGTATAACTTTTATCACATGTACAATGTATTTTATAATATTTCATATTTTATTTTTTACATGCCCAATGAGAGCAACGTTACTAGTTCGAAATTAGAAAATCCATCATGACTTGATGACCAACAATGAGGACAAATCATTTGGATATTTGATTTGGTGAAGGATTTTGATTCTCCAATTATTTTTTCTTTAGTAAAAGAAATAACATATAAATATACATAATTATCACGAACTTCCTTGTACAAGTGATGAATCTCTTCTTATCACATCCAATAAAATAAATTTTCTATATAGTATTTTAATAAATTTCTAAGTATCCATGAAAAGAAATAATACTTTACATAATAAGAAATTTAGTAATTATTTTTCATGTGTTATATTTTATCCTTTTCTTTTCATATTATTACATTTCATATAAACAAATAAATAGATCTCATAATATGTAATATAATTAAGAAAAATAAATGGATTCATAATAAGGATAAATTGTAAACCCCTAATTTTTTTTGGTAATTTCAAGCTTAAACCCTAAACCGAAAAGTCAACCAGAAACCCTAAGTCAATAAATTCCTAGGAAGCCCTAGCAGTTTAGATCCGGCAACCCCGTGTTCCTAAACCAAGAAGTCGAAATATGAGTGGAGAGTAAAGATTAGTTCGTAATAATGTTAGGATACTTAAAAATATCATATTAGTGAACTTTCGACCTATTTCGAACCCGATCGGATACAGACTTTCAAAAACGTATCTCGAAGCTCGAGATACTAAAGATATGTTATTAGTACTATTAGATTCATAGTTTCATAAGATTTTCAAATATATCAGTTATATAATTTGTTAGATTCTCTTAAAATAGGTTTTGATAATAACAAAATAGTAAAAATGATAACTAATGAGTTTATTAAGTGTGTAGTATCAAGTTAAAGAGAAAGAAGAAAAATGATGAAGAGTATTCGGAAGCCAGAATGTTTTTCGGAAGGTTACTTTAAGGATAAAGAATTTTTCCAGAAATCCAGAACCTTTTATAGAACCTTTCACTGCACTTTTGACAGCAGCTCTATATCACGTGATTTCACTGTTCGTCTTCTCTAACTTGATGCAAATCATTCCAGTTTAGTACAAAAATGAATCGTGAAGACCTAGCTCCGAGTAAATGAGTTTATTTAGGCAATATACTCATTTGTTCCACCTAAGTTGGTTAATATTCAAGGGGATTTAAAGATTATCTCAAGTTCCTCTCTCTACAAATGGAAGAAAAATCTTCATAAACAGTACGAGAACTTCTTTGAACAGCTGCTGCACATTTTTCTCCTTCAAGATAAGTGAAATATCAGTATCTACAATGTTTCAAGACAAAGATAAGTCCATCACTTACCTATTTTTATGGAATTCATGTGTGAGTTCAAAAAAGGAATGTTATCTACTTTTGGTTTAAATAAAGGAGAAGAAGATCAGATTATGATGAATCAGTTTCAGTTTTCATATTTCAAATCAAGATAAATGTTACCACAATATTTGGAAGAAACATGTCTCATCTTATCTTCTACCCAATTGAAGAAACGGAAGAATTCAAATTCGAAAAAGAGATAAGGAACAAAATTTTTAACCGAGATTTTTGGGAAAGCTTATCCATCTTCCAAACAGCTTTTGGAACTTTAAGGAGAAGAAGGAATATATTTCTAAAGATAGAGAAGAAGGAACAAATAAGAAAAAAAAACTCGTGATCTCTCTCTCTCTTTCTTTCCTACAAATACATAGCTGATACTATTCACACACAAAAAAGAAGCTTTATTTTTTCTTATCCAGTATATACAGAACAAAACCCAAAAGTTTCATTTTGCCTAGAATATTCATAATTTCTTCTTATGTTTCAACAAACGAGCTGATCTCTTTGCAATCTTTCTTTTTGCTTTTTGATCTCAAAAATTTCTTTTCATTTTGTAATTGAAGGAACATGCTGTTGCCTTCTTAGTTGGTAGTTCAATTACATGATTAGACTTTGTAGATCGATTATAGCTAGAGGATAGCTATGAGAATCGAGTAAAGAGGATTGCACTATCTTGTAATTTGAATTTATTGGGTATAATGGAACAAACTAGTAGGAAAACGGGGTCCCCGGCTCAAAGCTAGAAGAGTGGACTAACGCACAAGGTGGAACCACTATAAATCGCTGCTTGATTTTCTATACTTTATCTTTTTAAAGCCCAAAAACAAGTTATTAAAGAGTAAATAATGATTAAACTTCAGAAATAAAACTCAATTCAAAGAATTCCGAAAACGTCGAGAGATATTAAATGCTTATAAAAATCAAATTCTCAAATCAAATATTTGAATAAACATAAAATATCAGTTTCCAAATTGGCAAGAGTATTGATCGGAAAGTCAACCGAAAAACCTAAGTCCAAAACTCCCAAGAAACCCCGTAGACTATATTCGGCAATTCCGTATTCCTAAACCAAGAAGTCGGAATAAGAGAAAAAGGTGTAGTTGGTTCGTATTAAGTCTAGGATGCTCTAAAAGATGAGATTAACGAATTTTCGATCTATTTCGAACCCGGTTGGGTGCAGGCTTCGAAAAGCTTGCCCCAGGATCTGAAATATTAAATATATATTGTTAATACCGTTAGACTCATATTTTTATAAGGATCTCTAAAATATCAGTTTTATAAATTTTCAATAACTAAAATTTCCTGACTTTTGCGATTTTAGTTATATTTCATTACTACCAGTAATTAGCAAGTTTTTTGGTACTATTTACTATTACTCATTACACAATTTTATTATTCTTATAATTTATATCCCGGTTTTCCTAATAATCGAATAAACTTCGAAAACCGGAAAACGAAACCCTAAATCGGTGTAGTTCAAGCTTAGTAAGAGAAGCTTAGAAACCCTAGATCCGGCTTTCCTTCGGTTTCATAACAAAGAAAGTTTTATAAAATATATGAATGTGAATTATTGTTTTAAAGTATATTTCAAACATTAGAATGTTTTAATTTCGGAAAATTTTCTATTCCGGGTCTTCCCGAACTCAATTACGGAAAAATGATCCCCGAGATTAAAAACTCAGAAAAATATTCCGGAAAATTCATTAGAACCGAAATTTTATAAGGATTTCAAAAATATAAATTTTATAATTTTTTGGGCTATAAAAATTACGGTTATAGGCTTTTCCCCGTATTTTTTCTTACTGTCGGTAAAGTAGATGTCTTATCTACTATTTACCACTATTCACAAGTACAACCTATACTACACACTACCTATACCCTATTCTTATATCCTTACAACTACTCATTAAATTTTCTTTTCCAAAAAATTTTTGTCTCTTATTAAATTATCACTTTTATTACATTTTATTACATAAATTACAAATTTAAACAATTTCAACTCACTCCCTCTCTCCTCCCCATCCAAACCGGCGCACACCCTCCCCCAATTCCCTCTATTTGTTTTATTTTTACTCTTTTTAATACATTTAAACCCTAATTTCCCTAATATATAAGCTCATTTTCTCTCTATCACCTCATTTTTACTCATTCAAAAATTTTACAAAAGCAAAACTCTCCCTTTTCTCCCCTATTCATACCGTGAACCTAGCCTCCCCCACACACCCCCACAAGCTCATTTCATCTTCTTTTCTTCTTCAAATCTTCATTTAGGTGATGATTCCAACCCTTGTTACTACGTAATCTTGCAATGGCAAGAGTATTTTTGTGTGTTTTCATCTTAAAATCCCAATGAGCAAATGTTAGGGATGAGAAAATATTAATACATGAATCTCAAGCCATTACAAGAGTAGATCTTGTGTTTAACAAGTTTTGGTTGAAGTATTGTTATGTTCATGCATATAAAAGTAGAGATCTTGCATGAAAAATTTATGTTTATGTCTTTAAACTCATTTTCATGCAATATAAGTTGTAGATCTAGTGTTTAAACATTCATGTTTTTATTGACGTTCATTTTCATATGAGTATTTTCTGTTTTCATCCATTGATGATCATAAAAGCTTAGTCTTGTATATATAAATGTGCTAGATGGTAGATCTTTATGAGAGTAAGACAAGGAACTTGAAAAGAAAAGATTTTTGTTAGAAAGGTTCAAAGGAAAATTCGTATGATTTTTTAGACCTATTTTAAAAACCCTTGAAACCACTTTGAAACTCATTTTTTACATGAAAGATGAAAGGTATATGTAATAGGTATTTCTAAGGAATGATTTTTACAAGTTGAAATGAGTTTAGGTATGAATAATGTGTAAAACAAGTAGTGGAATTAAGATGAAAATTTTTGAGTTAGTGATCAATTTGTCAAATTCGTAATTTGAGATGATGCATATGTAATCACCTAGTATTTAAGCTCAAATTGGATGTTTTATGTGTTAAATGAAGTCCTTAGGCAATAGATATAGTAAAGCTTTCAATTTTGATGCATTAAACAAGTTTTATCAAAAGAAACATGCAAGAAATGAACTTTTCCAAAATTCGGATTTTTGTGAAAAGCTTATTTAAAAATATACTTGCAAGGTGAAAAACGTAAATTTTTATGTAGAAATGAAGGTCTTCAATAGTATAGATGATAAAGACTCATTTTCACTTAGATAACAATAAATTTCTAAGAATAAAATCTCAAAACACTAAGGAGATGCAAAAATTGGAAAAATGGATTTTTAAGAAATGACTATTGTTGGAGTCTTGTAATAATTAGGAGTTCTTAAAGTTTCATTCTCAAAAATCATCAAGATCATGCATATATTGAACTCATTACATGACATTCATATTAGGAATTCATTCACATTTTATCTACACATGAATCATCAACTAGATACATTTTGATTAAGTGTAAAACAATTTTTTAGAAATGGGAAAGTTACAGAATAGATCTGATCCCTCTGTTCCGTGACCAAGATGCTTTCAAAACTTGAAATTAATAATAGAAATAGATAGATCTTTCAAAGTATATAGAAATCGATATAAAATTTGCGAAATTCCGAGTTAAAATGACCAATTTATGGCCGTTTTAAGTCAAAACTTCCGCAAGTAGCGGGAATCACGATTTTGTTTAGTTTAGATGTATAGTTTGAATTAGTTAAGTGATGAGATTCTTATTAGGTTATTTTTATTTGGTAGGTGATCTCGAGAATGACGATACCCTACCACCCGACTATTATTACTAAGAGACCGGCGTACCATGGCCGAGTGAGTATCACTTCCAATTTCAATTATTGCTTGTGATTGTAATGATAGTTGCACTAGTTGCTTAGTAAAAATAAAAAGAATGATTATGCATGATGGGGTTAGTTGGGAATTATAATTGCCTGCTATTGATATGTGAAGTTGAATTTAAAGAATATCGAAGCCGGGTGATAAATTATTGCATGTATAGAGAGGAGCTAGAATGGATTGTCTGCGAATATTGCTTGGCTACCTAAAAGAATTGGATTAATCGATTATTAGACATTTGTTGGTTTTTCGTGATCCATAAAATGAATATGTTGGTTAATCATGATCCATAAAATGAATATGTTGGTTAATCATGATCTATAAAACGAAATATTATTCAGTTGACCGTGAGCTTAAATGACGTCATACCGCAGGATTCGTTAATCTGCTAACCCAAGATGGAGGGCGCAAGTCTATCCACATATGATTTCCGGCTGGTCATATGTTTGTTGAATCCACGTGTTTGATGCATTTCACTTGATTGATTAATCACTTGCTTGAATAATTTGTTGAAATTGTGATATGTAAGTTTTCACTCACTAAGCTAGTGTAGCTTATACCCCAATAGTTTCCTGTTGCAGTATGAATACTTATGGCTATCTCCAAAGATCTACGGACATCAGGTACAGCTCTTAGACATTAAGGAGCTTTCGATGAGGCTGGGACCTAAAAGTAGACACGGACTTCTAATCATGTTTCCTAAGTTGGCATCTGAAGGGTAATATAAGGGATTTTGAGAGCCTAAGAACTCTTAACGTTGTTGACAGGGGTATGGCCCTCAGTTCATGTAATAGAATAGATCTAAAGAAAATGGTTATGATTTACATTCTTGTTGCTATGTATGTCTCCTTAAACTACTACAAAGCAAAGTATGGTCCTTGTATGCTGAAAGTAAGCCTTACACCCGATGTTCAACTCATGGGAAGGCTAAGGTTGCCTTACTTGAGTTTAAATATCGAGTGTGGCGGACTGTCGCGTTTAGGGTACCTTTTGGGGCATGACAATTATGAGATAATAACAAGTAAAAATAACATAAATAATAAATAAAGTCAAGTATTGGGAGTTTTAGCTTCTTTAAGGCTCCTGGGACTAAGAAGTAGAGTAGTCCCAAAAAGAAAGAAACAAAATAAAAGAAAAAAATTTGTTTTGACTTGATGAGGATAAGTCTAAGACTAGAGACTAATCTTAAAACAACATAAAATAAATAAATTTCAATGAAAGAAATAAATAAATTATTTTGCATGAATGTAAATAAATTGCAAGTGAGCTTATATGCTCTAAATGATATATATATATATATATATATGTAGATACATAATAATACTTAACAATAATAATATGAATAATGTAAAATAACAACATAAACATAAATAAAATTCATGAGCAAATACAATACATGAACATAGTGTAGCTTCCATAACATTTAGTTTTTGGAAACTCACACCATGGTCATGTAAAGTTACATGACATGAGAAGAAGAATTAGGTAAAGAAAATTTTACCTAAAGAGTGTTTTGAGATATTATGTGTGAATGGGTTTTATGTATGTGGAAGATGGTTTGAGAGCGTTTTTGAGAGAGTTTTGAGAGTGTAAATGGAGAGAGTGTTGAAAGGAAAATTTTGAAGAGTTTTGATAGAGAATTTGTGGGTAGTAATTGCATGAAAGAAGTGAAAGAGTAGGGGGTATTTATAGGTGGGGGGCACATTAAGAGAGGGAGAGAGAGATTTTATTTTGTATTTTTGTTGATTAAATATAATAATAAGTAAGGTAGATGTGAAATAAAGTTTTGAGAAAGGTAAAAAGTAAAGATAATAGGTGTCAGAATAGGTGATAGAAAAAGTAGAGATAAAAGAATAGTGTAGAATAGTAGTGAATAGTGTAATGTAAAATAGATATGACTAATAAAGTACCGGTAGTAAGAAAATACACGTATAATTACGATATATATTATTTTTACTTACTGAAAAATTATAAACTGATATTTTTGAAATCCTTATATTTTTATGAGTCTAATGATATATCCGGAATATTTTCACTATTCCGAGCCCCGGGACACGTTTTTCAAGAATTGTATCCGTTCGAGTTCAAAATGATTTGTGGTTTTACTAATCTAATCTTTTTATGCTTCCTTATGTAATTACAAACTATTTTACATACTAATCTCTTACTTACTTTCTTAGGGTTGCTAATACGAAATTGCCGAACTTAAACCATTACGTCTAACTAGAGTTTTGTTGACTTTAGGGTTTCCATTTGACTTTCCAATTAGGGTTTAAGCTAAACCGATCACAAAACTTTGGGGGTTTACAACATCTACCCTCAAGTTCCTTATACCATCTATAGCAAGATCATATCTTCCAGCCATAATAAAACAATCTCCAACTTTATCTGGTGCAGTTTTTCCACATTTTTCTAAATATATATGATCAGCTTTTTCATAATTCTTCATGACGAAATAACATTCTATTGCAAACTCTACCGTCCCAATTGACCTAAATAGTACCCCTTCTGCTTAAAATTCAATCATTCTACTGTTGCTCTGAGTCCACAACTTTTAGCAAAATTTTCACCAGGAATTAAGTCAATATGGTGTTGTTTGTTTTGCATGGGAGGCAAATCATCTAATAAGTCCTCGGGTATCAATTTGTTTGACTCTCCCAATTGCCCCTTGACATTGTCTAGCACCTCTTCAGTCTTCTCCTCCTCATCAACCGTCAGCATTTGTCTTTCAATCAATGTATGCATAGTTTGTGATTCGTTCATAACATCCTCCATCTCCTTCTTTGATGACATAATTGTAAGAAAGGAACATCCCTCTACTTTAGAAGTTTCATGATGTTCTACTGATTTGTCAATTTCTTCATCTGCCTTCCTCAAATCATTACTTTGTGCCAATATCGTAAATTATGCTTGAGGATATCAGTGGTCCTGTTGAAGCATGATTTCCTCATAATTAAGAGGAAGAAATTCATCTTACAATAAAATCTTCATCCTAAACCACATTCTCACAGGTGCTTTTCCTTCATGACTTGACTTTTTTTTGTAATCTCTCCCACCAAGCAGAAGAATAACCTTTCAATCGGCACGCAATCAACTTCACCCTCTTTTCTTCACGGATTTCTATTAATTCAAAGATCCGCTCAATCTCAAAAATCCAATTAATAAAATTATTAATCCCTAATTCTCTACTGAAATATGGAATTTCTATGTTTTGGTGGAAATTGTCATAGTCTTTTTTTATCATACCTGTAATACCCCTTTGGTATCCACTACTACCATCACTATATCTCCTTCGTGGTTGTCTATCTCCAAATAAAAACTCACTTTCCTCCTCAGAATCTTCATCTGAGATCTATTCCCATCTATTTGCAGCAATAGGTTTGACAATAGGATCGTCGTGCGCATACTTTGCTATTAGTCGTCTCCCATAACTATTCCTATTCCTATTGGCATCGAATCGATCAATTAGGTCATCAAAGCGCTGTTCCATACACTGGAATCTCTTATCCATGTTTTACAACACCACCCTTCATACCAGTCACCCGTAACGTAGGACTTTCGTACCCCAAACACCATCAAGAATACAACCGCCTCGTACTCTACAGTCTATCGACATCTCCATAGTATTTTACCCGCTTTGATACCAATCTAATGCAATACGAAAGCGATGAATAATAGAAATCAATTCGACAATTGATTTCAAAACATGAACTTAATCACACCATTGCTAAACAATTGGAAATTCATAGAAAATCTTTTCAATTCAATATCAAAGATGTCAAGTATCAGTTGTCTACAAAGACATGCCTAAAGGCCTATTTATACTATTACATGAAAATCCTAAAAAGGTAAATAATAAATACAATATTGACTAATAATAAAGAAAAATAATAAATACAAATCTAAAAAGAAAAATATTAAATACAATTTAGACCGATAATAAATATAAATAAATCGTGTGACATAACCGATAAAATAAGCCGACTTAAAAGCTGGTCAAGGTAGGCGGTGAGGTTGGTCAAGGTTGATAGTATAGTAACTTGTCATCCGCATCAAGTAATCAATTGATTCAAGGTAAACTAATGTGAGAATGTTTGGAAAGGAGTTATATGTAATAATAATGTGTTTGGAGAGTTTATATTTTTAGTACTCAAGGGAAGGGATGAATGTAGATAAAAATCACTTTTTAAAGTGTAGATGGCATGAATAGGGGAGCACGAACATGTTTTGGATTGTGATTTCCTCTATTCTATGTTATTTTAGATGCCCTAACCAAGCTACAACCATATTAGAGGTCATGAAAGCCTCTTTGATGGCTCTAGGGCCTATCACTCCCTCTACTATAGTTGTGACAGGGGGAAAAGGGGGGAGTGTTATTTCCCTGCATGGCTTAAATCATGGTCATGCCTTAAGGAGTGCCTCTGTACACACTCTATTTCAAGGGCGTGCCATGTTGTACCCTATATTAGCAAGCTAATCATGCCCTTTTCCATGGGTGTGAGACCAAAATGATCTTTAATCTTGTTTTAACCACTTTAATGGTCTTTCTAAAACATCCAAAAGTTAAACCTAGCACTAAAGTATACTTAAACCTAAGTAAGATAGTGTTTCTAGACATAGAATGATAGTAGACTCCAAATGAATCTAGGAAGCTAGATTACCTTAGGAGTATGTCTTCTTTTGTAACAAAAGTAATGAGTTAGTATTATTATGTTGTGATCAAGTGTTTCCAATAGAGTTAAGTTATCTATTTCAAATGTTGTATCACGTACATCATTATCTTAATTGTTGGTTTTGCATGGGGCAAATCTAAAGGGCAACGTGAGCCATCACCCACTTACCCTAAGACTCAGGAAAAAAAAAATTTCAAAGGAAAAAAAGTTATATGTTATATGTATTTTATAAAATGAAATCTATAACATAAAACTAAGTGTGGTTTAGTGGTTAAGTATCTACCTCATGGAAATACTTTTTTTACTTTTTTCAACATGCATTTATTACATTAACTACTCTCTCTCTATATATATATATATACATATATATGTATATATACTTCTTTTTAACTTTTTCTTTCACAACAACTGATAACATTAAATTCTCTTGTTATAAAATTATCAAACTAAATAAATTCTTATTAATAACTATTTTATATTCAAAGTATACCACAATGTAATAATTATTATTATCCATATTACAATTGAATATTATTGCAAACTAATGATATAATTTAATTTAATCGAATAACTATCTTACCTACATATGTTTTATGATCTATTTGTGCTAAAAGCAATTATATTGCATATTATCTATATAATTTGATTTAGTAACATTATTTTTTTCATATGTAATGTTAAGCAAATGAATACAAAGTATTGAATAAATATCCTATCTAGATATATTTTATGATTTATTTTAATTAAAATCAAAATTTATATAGATATTAACTCTATATTTTTTATGAATAATTAATTTTTAAATTACATACATAACATCTATTATGAAATGGACTAAATACTCTTAATTATTGTTTAAATAATTTTTTTATAAAGTTATTATCAAATTGAAATCATTATGAAATTTTCATAAATATATAAAATGTAATATAATTGTAATAACGAGTGAATATTAATAAATAATTTTAAGATTAACTTAATTAAGGTCTAGCTCCCCAGTCGTATAATTCTGTGTCTACCACTAGTCATGCATGTTAGGTACTAGTACATGAAAATGATCTAAGTAATTATTCGATTCTAATAATTGTGTTATTAATTGTGCTTGGTTAAGCCTAGTGGACTAAGAATAATATGATGCTAAGGTGGCACCTTTATAATCCTCATGTGACGTCCCAAGTAGAGTTGTACTTAAAAAGAATTCTGGTAGAATAGGTGAAAATGGTTGTGGTTCTTAAGGTGTTGGGGAGTTTTACGATACCAAATATGTATATATAAATATATAAGTATATGTTTTTTGTGGAGTCATAAGTTACTCAAAATTTAGGGTTAGGCTCAAATATCCCTAAGTTGTGTTGTTTGTCGGCTTAAAATTATAGAAAATGAAAATGTGGTTATTGTGTTAAATGTCTTGTCGCATGTGACCGTATGTAATAGCTATTCATACCTGTGTGCTTGCGATTTTGGTGTATTGAGCTTTAACTCAATCCTTTATATCTTTTTCAGGAATAGACAAAGAGTCTATAGTGTTAAACTTATCGAGATATGATATTTATGTGGACTACGAAGATGAAAATAGTAGACTAGACCATCCAACCAATCATTAGACTTATGAGATGTTTTAAGGTTAATATTTAAGGAATGATGTTTCATGTTCTAGTTTATGTATCAAACTAATTTTAATTTCCACAATTAGGATAGGTATAAGTTGGCTTTCAGTTACACAAACATCACTATGAAGTATTTAATTTTGCATTCATGACTATTGATGAGACTATCTATTTGATATGAGTTTGGATTTATTAAATGCTATTAAGATTTTAAAATTTTTATGAGCATTAACATGTCCTCTTTTTATTGCAACAAGTGGCGAGCTGATAAAGTACTAAGATTAGAGCATTACAATAATCGAGGTTATCGTTCTCTTAAATCACTTATTCTTATCAATTAGATTGTGGTAAAGCCAAATTCTAGATCCTATGTGTATTATCGATTACTAGTTAATAGCTCATAAAAGTTTTACAAATCGTAAATTATATTGACCATATTTGTAAGTTTTTTAAAATACTTTTGCACCCTAACTTTTAAAATACAACACTTAGACCCATGTATCTGTCAAAACCATTATTGAAGCATGATACAAATGCTAACATGCTATTGACACATTAAAATTAATAAATTACTTTTTCTTAAATAGTATAGTCTATATATATATATATATATATATATTAACGAAATAAGATAATAAAGCAATTAAAATAAATTCTAGAAACTTTGAGGAAAGAAAAAGGAAAACTACCAATATTTTTATAAATATCATCATAATAGATATTGTATATAATAAATCATTAAATTATAAAAGTTTATGAAAAATAAAAAAAAATGAAATATTTGGTAGCTAGCAATGATTCACTGGTTGATGTTTATAGTCCTTGCTGTTCATCTATTGGAGCTTGTTCTTTATGTGAACGTGAACCTTTTATGCCAAGGGATAACATCTTTCTCAAGAATGATTGTAGCTGGAATGAAGGTATAATTCATATGATTAACAATGTTTTCGATTCTCCAATTTTAGATATACATACCATTTGCTAATGAAATTGGATTTTGGCGATGTGGAAAAGCAATTCATATTTGGAATCCCCTACGAAAGTAATTCTACCAATGAATATCTCTACAAGCTTTTTGACAGGTATAGACTACAAATTTATCAATTGAACCCAAATCAAGTTAGGGTTTCTTTATAGACATGTTAGCTAATATATGCACTGGGAGTATTGTATTTTGAATTTGACTAATTTTCATTCAATTTAAGCATAGGGTAATCTTGCATTCTACTACAAGCATAGGGATCTCTTAATTTCTCACAAAAGAAAATTATACAGGTTGGTCTTCATTATAGTGATTGTTTCTTCTTTGTACAATTTTTTAAATCAATATTTTCTTTTTAATTTTTACAAATTTATTTTAATTTATATTATTTTATCCATTTTAATATATGTAATTATAATGCTTGAATAAAATAGTTGCTAATGTTGATGATGTGGCAATGACATAAGATCATTAATGTCACATAAGCATTGTGTAAACAAAAGTAGATAGGGGGCAAAGTGTTGTATTTTAAGAAAGTGGGATGTCCATGTTTTTTTATAAAGTTTATAGAGATAATAGATGTAACTTAACCATTTAAAAAATCATGCATAATATTAATTTTTAATTACAAAACTCATTATTATTTAAATTAGTGGATTCTTTATTTATTTTATGTACACGTCCTTTACTTTCCTTACAATTTATAAACAATCACACAATGTTGAAACCTTAGATTTGCTCATTGGCGCCATCCTTTAGTAAGCGAGGCTTGAATTTTCTTCTTTAAATGGCATTAATGTTTGCAAATGGGATGGTCATGTGGAGATATTATTAATATTAAAGTAAAAGGGTTCAGTTTCAACATCTTCCATGTTTTCAAGTTTAATTCTTTCTAATGATAAAATAATCTTATAATTTATTTGAAAGAAAATTATTATTATTATTAATTTGTAGAGTCTTTGCACTACTAAACATAACACCATCCACGGTTCCTTCTAGTTAGCAAATGGCCTATCTAACTTAATAATTCATCTAACAAGGGTGTGATATGTATTAAAATAGTTCTACATACATACTCCATTTCATACATGTTATACCTTCGATGGAGGGTTTTACTAAAAATAGCTAGACAAGAATCCATGTAACTAGCTTTTACTACTTTCAATTCACTTTTCTTTCTTTCTTGTTTTTTCCTTTCATGATCCTAATATGCTAGTGCCAAGATCATTTTATCATATTAATCCATGTAATATTAATTATTTTAATTTACATTATGAGTTTATATAGTGGGTTAGAAGGCTCCATTGTACATAATTAGGTATGCGCATCAAAGGGGCATAGATAATTCACTTTATAATAACAATTGATAAGCAATTGTGGGCATGGGTTCCTTAGGTAAAAAACAACCTTCTTAGGTCAAAAGACGACTTGTTAAGCCTTAAGCCACAACAATTGGGTCATGGATTGCCAATAGATGCTAATTGAACTTTATTTAGACAAGAGTTTTGTGCTATATTGATTGATTTTTTATGATTAATTCAAAAAATTTAATACTTATTTGCTAAAATTTTGGTTTTAGGATTTACACATTATTTGAGCTAAAAGAAGGAACAAAAAGCATTTAAGTGATTTGAGTTGAAGATTGAAGGAGCTCAAAGAAGTGAAAGTTAACATGAGATGAACATGAGTGGTGTTAAGGTCATGTTTACCTAGGTTTTGAAAGGTAAATACAAAGTTTAAACAAAAGGTGAAACATAACCTTATGTTGGAGTTGTGCTTGGAATAGAGGAGGAATATAAGATGAAACAAGACATGTTTAGGTCATGTCTTGGACAAAAGGCTTAACATAAGTGAAACACAACTTGTGTTTGTGCTCATGTTCAATTACAAATTTAGAGGAAGAGATAACATGGGCATGAACGCAGCTAGTGTTTGGGAGTCATATTTAGTATATTTATGAAGATTTTTTAAGAAGGTTTGTTAAACACAAGTTCGAACATGGCCGTGTTGGTATGTGTAGAATGACATTTTGTTAATTGAGTTTAAAGCCTCATTTAATGCCATAAATCGACCTTTTAGGCTAGTAGCAAGATTTAGAAGCTTGGGTCTAGAAAGGGATGTCATAAGGACATCTTGCTTGATAAGCTCAAAATAGGGATCGCTGTATCCAATTTATTTCACTATTAGTGTCATAACCCTAAGAGGAGACCTATTAAGATTAATTTAAAGTTATCATACTACATATGTACTAGTAATATGAGAGCCATCTTACAAGTCAGAATTTATAAGACTCTACTTATTTATAAATACCTATTACTTAATGGTACATATATATATAATAATATTACTCAAATTTAACTATGGAATCCAATTTTCAACATTCTAGCAAGATCACAGAGAATCGATATCCCCTACCAAATAGTAAAAATGGGGTTTCGATCTTATAATATATAAAGTCTCAAATTGCTTATACAATTTATTTATTTTGAATTATGAATTCAATATAACCTACATCTCTAATTTCCATAAAGTTTGATGAAAAAGCACTCTTCACACATTCCTAGCTCGATCCCAGTTAAAATTATTCATACACAAAAACTATTGAGGGGTGAGTGTAAACCCCCAAAGTTTTACGATCGGTTAAGTTTAAATCCTAATTAAAAGGTCAACCAGAAACCTTAAAGTCAACAAAACCTTAGTTAGATGTAACAGTTTAAGTCTAGCAATCCCGTATTCATAACCCTAAGAGAGTAAGTACAAGATTAGCATATGGAATAGTTCGTAATAACATAAGAGAGCTTAAAAATATCATATTAATCAAACTACAATTCATTCTAAACCCGATCGGATACAATTTTTGAAAAACGTGTCTCGGGGCTCGGAATAGTAAAAATATTCCAGATATATCGTTAGACTCATAAAAACATAACATTTTCAAAAATATCAGTTTTATAATTTCTCAACAACTAAAAACATTAGATATCGCATTTATACACGTATTTTCTTACTACCGGTATTTTATTAGTTATATCTACTTTACATTACACTATTCATTACTATTCTACACTATTTATTTATCTCTACTTTTTTTAACCCATACTCTTATACTCTACATACCTATTTTCCTTACTTTTTACCTTTCCTACATACTTATGTCACATCTACGTTACATATTATTATACTTAATTAACTAAAATACAAAAAATAAAATAACTCTCTCTCTTTCCTATAGCAGCCGGCGCACGCCCTCACCCCCCACCCCACCCCCCCCCCCCCCCCCCCCCCCCCCTTTCTTAATTCACTCATATTTTTTTCATTTATTTAATAACACAATTTCACTCCTCATTTTCCTTAAACACCACCGCCGCCACCAACCCCCCCCCCCCCCTTCCTCCTTCTCGCGCACGCGCTTTCACTTCATTCACACATCTACTACCCATAAATTTACTACCAAAATCACCTCTCAAATACTCTCTCCATTACTCTCCTAAAATACACCCAAGCTTTCTTCTTTTCCCATAGATAAAACCCATTTACACATACTACTTACATCTTTTCTTTAGGTAAAAATTCTTTTCATACTTTTGCAACAATGTGATGTAACTTCACATGACCATGGTGTGAGTTTCTGAAACTTATTGTTATAGGAGCTACACTATGTTCATGTATTGCTCTTGTTCATGAACATCCATCTTTATATTGTTATTTTACTTTACTCATATTATTGTTGTTATTATGCTAACTTCTTATTTTTATCTAATTAAATATATTTATGTATCTACATATATTCTTTAGAGCATATAAGCTCACTTTTTATTTATTTGTTTTCATGCAATGCAATTTGTTTACTTTCAATGCAATTTATTTACTTTCATGCTATTTTAAGATTAGTCTTCCTAGTCTTAAACTCGTCCTCATCAAGTCAAACCGCAAAGTTTAAACTATACTTTCTATAGAAGAGATTTTTTGTCACCAAAGGAGAATAAATTTAGAGTTTTTAAATTAATAAAAGGAATCCATTTTTCTCAAAAGCCTTAGGAAGAACTCATTATAATTTTGGAAATACCATTATTTTGAAAGGTTTTTTTAGAACCATAACTATAGTAGTAATAGAGTTGTTTTTTAAAATTAAGATGATTCTTTGTTACAAAAATATTTTCCTTAAAAACATAATATAAAGAAAACCCCATAAGAAGGAAATATAAGTTTTTAAACTAGGATCAAAATAATAATCAAATGAAATACAAAGAAAGCTAATAAGATAAGTAACACTAATGTTAAAAGTTTCAAAAAGGAAAAAATAGAGAAATTTATTTTTATGAAAAAGTCACCAAGGAAAATAGTAAGATATACATAAAATACTCTGAAACAAAAGAATCAAAATATTTATTTTTAAAGAATTTACAAAAAGGATTTCTTGAAAATTATAATTTTTCCAAACTTCTACCTAACATTGTTTTTACTAAAGAATTTTGGTTGGACAACAAATACTTGAGCATGTATGAAATATGAGTTATACATCTATAAAAAAAGAATTTCTCAACTATATAGATAACTAAGTATTTATCAAAGAAATTTTTGGATGATTTGATTATTGAAACAAATGCTTTTGGGATAGGAAATTTCGTGGTAAATCTAATTGACACTGTTCTGGAGCTCAAATGACCTAGTTTGATGAAAATAATTTTAGAAATGGATAGATCTTTTCGAATAGGTAGAAAGCGGTATATTATATGTGTAATTCCTAGTTAAAATGACCAAGTTATGACCATTTTGAGTTAGAATTGTCTGCTATAGGAATTTTGATGTTCTTGTCACATAGTCTTGTCAAATTATAAGAGAGTTACCAAGAAATACTCATTATGGGTATTATTCTTGACTAGGTGATCTCGAGAAAGAATATCTATATCCCGAGGACTATTCTGACTAAGTAGATTATTCGATTAACTCTTCCATTTAGAAGAAGTATAGCTATGGCAACGTGAGTTTATTTCCTTAAATTGTGTACTTGATTGTACTTGTAGTATAGATACATAGAATTAAGAAAAGACAAAATGCTATGTATGTAAAGTTGTATGAAAGAATACTAAGAATATCGAAGTGGGAATTGATTGTAAAGAATTGCTTATCTTAGTAGAGAATTTGATATGTCTGAAATTCTATGATCAAATTAAAATTGATAATAATGATACTAAGATATCTTAAATAAATTGATTCATACATATCACGTAGTGAGTCACATTGCATGGGGTTATTATCCTTAGGTGAAAGGATAGTAACACGGTCGAAAGCAATGCTTGGTGGCAGTGATCGAAAACGAATGCTTGGCAACAAGGAATTAACACTATGCTTGGCAGTAATTCAAAAGTATGGCTCAACATGAGTGGACTTCATATGCATGGCGGTAATGATCGAAAGCAAAAATTAATTGAGACGACTCGGTTTGAGATTACTTATTATCACCAAACCCCGAATGGAGGGCGTAAATCCATTCAACATATAATTCCTAGAAAACCATATGCTTTACTTGCTCACGTATATCTTGCATTTTACTTGAATGCTTAAATAACTTGTTTGAATTTTTCTTCTCAAGTATTTACTTATGGAAATAATTCTCACTAAGCCTGTAAGCTTATACCCCTATAGATATCTCTTGTAGTTTGACCTTTTGTGGTTAAAGCCATGGGGATCTTGCACCCAGGTATCTCCTTTTTTGGTTAAAGAATTTTAAATGAAGTTTAACATTAGCTTATATGTAGGTTTCATAGAAAGATTTCTTGTAATAGATTCTAGCATATTTTGACGGGGGAATGCCCCTTAGAATTGTAAGATGTTATTTATGAATGAATGAATATTATGATTTCCATTTCTTAATTTGTTATTATATATTCTTAAGCTTCATATTTCAAAGTGTGGTCCTCTAAAATTGTGAGAGCACACTTTATACCTAATGTCAAAGCTTAAGAGAATAACTGAGGTTGTCATACTTAAGCTTTAATATTAAGTGTGGCGGACTGTTACATTTAAGGTACCTTTTGGGGCGTGACAATTTAAGTTGGTATTAGAGAATGGTTAATAATTTAGAAATCATAATTATAGAATTGGACTTAAGAAGAAACAAATTAGAAAAGAATTAAGAAAGACCTAGATAGGATAGAATATGTAGAATAAGTTATTACGACTTTTCTTTCTTTTGAATAGATTACCCTAGACGAGGCCTGTCTACAAGCGAAAAATTTTAGGAAAGGACCCTTTGAGGCTTTGGAAAATTACAACTTAACGCTTAGAGTTTTATGTGAAGAATTTGCTCTAGTAAGGAAGCTTAAGACAATTCGGGAGATGTTTCTGATTTGGAAGAAGGGTTTACTAACCACAGAATAGAAAGGAGTAGTTAAGGCTATCCATAACTGTCCCTTAGGGAAGAAATAGTCCGAACTAGAGATGATTTTATGTGGTGGAGTAAATTGCTGCAATAGTTGAGGATTGTTCAATGCTAAGAGAGGCGACATTCGTCCTTAAGATTGAAGGAGACGAAACTTTTCCGGACTTTCGGACCTGGAATCCAATTGAATTACTATTCGTGTACACACACGATGAGCTGAAACATCACCTGAAGTGGATCAGGGCAGAAATCAACGATGCCTTCCATTGGCATAGAGCTTATCAAGAAGTTCTTCGACCACCAACTAACATATCCACTCAACCGCCAACTTTCACAGGAATCCAGCTGGAAAGGAATGAAGTATTACATATGAGGAGGAACAAGAATATGGTAAATGGGGAAGTAATGGGAGAAGCAAATGTTGAGGCTGAGCAAGAATGTGAAGCAGATTTAGAGGAAGATCCAGAAGAAGAATATGAGCAAGAGATTGGAAGCCATGCTACTCCTGGAGAAGGAGAACCCTAGAATGATGAAGCTGATGACCCCGCTGGAATCGTCCGCCACCTAAAAGAGCAACGAGCCCAAAGAGAACGGGAAGCAAACCCAACTATGGATGTCGATGGTACACCACCTGCTTCAAATGAGAACGATAATGAGGAAGTTATAGGGAATGTTACTTGGAAAACTGTTCATGATATAATGCCAGAACTGGCTGAAGCAGAGTTGGCTGACATACACCAGAGATCGAGGGAAGCAGCAAAGAAAAGGAGAAATTATTTTCAACAGTTTATGAGAAAGAAAACATAGGATCGTCAGTAGGAACCTTAGAGATGCACCGTGAGAATGAGAGATGGAAGAAGGAAGGACGGATAGAAAGGACTCGAGCATATCCCTTTAGTCCAACTAGAATTTTGTAATCAAGGACTAGGACGATGGTTCTAACTTATCTTTAGTGCTTTCGAGAAAGGTGTTCTTGTTGTTTTTCTGTGTGTTTATTGTTATTAACTTTGTTGTTATTTCATTGTAAGGGTCTTTTACCCACAATTTTTAATCTTTTAATTAAATTCTGTTTTATTTATGCCTTATGATTTCAAACTTATCTTGATTTAAATTTTATTCCTTATTTCAATAGCTATTTCTACAAGTACGCTTTCGTTATTTCCACAAATTTCCATCAAAAACATATCTAAGACATCAAAGAGAATACCCAACCTAACTTAGTAAAATTTAAAACCGCCGAGGTAGAAGATGGCACAAGGCGAAACAAACTGCTTCCAATCAACTAGAAGTAGAAGCGGAGCAACTTGCCGCACAAGCAGCTGCTGTACCCCAGGTATATTTGCATGCTAAGCTAGGAGATCTAACCTAAGTGTTGGAAGCGATTAGACAGAATATACCTGCACCCGCACCAGCACCTGAGCATGCACCAGCAGCACCAGTACCTACACCACCTCAACAACAAGCATCAATTGCAGCATCAGTACATGGGAGCATGCACTCCCAGACTGTACCTCTATCTCTACCCCCACCACTAATACCATATAAGAGCTTATTATCTGAGTTTATCAGAAGCAACCGTTACTTCAAAGGAGCTTTCGGTAAGTCAAATAAAGCTGAAGACTGGCTTGCTCAGATTGAGAAGTCTTTTGATGCGTTTGAGGTCTTGCATCACCTACAAATCAAATATGGAACATACATACTTCACTTAAATGCTCGAGTATGGTAAGAATCAAAGAGAAGGGAATTGATGCCTTTAGTCACCTAGGAGATGTTCATATATGAGTTCTTCAAATATTATTTCCCAGGAAGCCTACGAGTGAAGTACAAAGTAGATTTTTTGCATATTGCCCAAAAAGGGAGTACCATTGAGTAGTATGAGACTGAGTTTAGTAGACTGCTGCAATATGGTCCCGACTCCTACAAGTACAGTGAGGAGTTGAAAAGATAAGTCTTTTTGAGTGGATTAGATGAAGATCTGACAGTGAAGCTGGAAGAATTTGACGTTATGAACTACCACGAATTGGTAGAAAGAGCTCTAGTTGTGTAAAGAGCTAAGAGAAGGAAAGTAAGGACAGAAGAAAGGAAAGCCTAAATCTTTAGGAGAAGGTTTCATGGTGGATCCAGTTCCACACCCCCATAGAAGAGATTTAAATTCTCCAACAACTATAGGAGCAATATCAATAGTGGGAAACTAGTACCCAAGACCATCAATTGTTGGAAGTGCAACGGAGCACCCTACCTCAAGAAGTGCCCACAGTTGTTTGGAAAGTGTTTCTACTATGGAGATGCTAATCATAAGATGTCAGAACGTCCAAACAAGGCAAACCATACTTGCTATGTCTGCAAGCAATTGGGACATTTTGCTAACAAATGTCCACAGAGAAAGAATGTTTTAACAAGATCTTCTAGGGGAGTTATTTCAACAAGGACTGGGAATGGAAGTGGAAGCGAAAGCAAGCCAGGATCTACTGCTTCAGGATTCAGAGTCTACAACATGGAAGGACAATGGATGAATGAGGAGATAGATGAAGAAGAAGGAGATTTGGCTGCCTTGGAATACGAAAAAGGCTACAACTGTGACCTAGTGAATGATAAGCCTTGAATTATTCTATTATTTAATCTTTTTGCTGTATAGAAGTTTTAAGATTTATGGATAAATAGATATGAGAACAAAGTAGTAATCCCCATGATAAATACGCAAGAAGTGTACAATTAGGCTGTCAAAATGCCTTTGCTCTTTTTGACTCTGGAGCAATGCATTCTTTTGTTACACCTAGTCTAGCTAAGAAGATCGGACTACCAATAACCACAACAACTTCTAGTTTTAAGATTAAAACCCCATGGGAAGTGTTTTTGTAAACCAAAAAGTGTTGAAAGGTTGTCCAATAAGAATACAAGGACATCCATTCACTTGTGATTTCATAGTGATGGAGATGAACAAATACGAAGTAATCTTTGGCATGAGTTGGTTATCTATTATTAAAGCCACAATATATTGTCGCAATAAGAGTGTGGAATTTGTAGATCAAGAAGGAAAGAAGATAACATTCATTTGAAAATCCACGATCTCAAGGAAAGAGGAATTGTATTCATTTGAGCTGATGGAGGAAATTCCGAAAGAAATGGATAGTTATGTAGATGACAAGGAAAAGGAAAAAGAGAAGCCTATTTTAAAGGATATTCCGATTGTCAATGAATTTTCATATGTTTTTCCATACGAGTTACCTGGATTACCTCCAAAAAAGGAGATCGATTTTGATATCAAATTAATGGCCAATATGGAACCAATTTCTAAAGCACCATATCGGATGGCCCTAATGGAGTTAAAGGAGTTAAAAAAACAGCTGCAAGAGGTTTTGGATCAAGGTTTTATAAGACCAAGTGTGTCACCATGGGGTGCACTAGTCCTATTTGTGAAGAAAAAGGATGGATCCATGAGATTATGCATTGATTATCAGAGTTAAATAAGGTCACAATCAAGAATAAGTACCCACTCCTTAGGATTGATGGTCTCTTTGACCAACTACAAGGAGCAAGCATGTACTCTTGCACTGACCTGAGGTCAGGATATCACCAATTGAGGATCAAACCAGAAGATGTTCAGAAGACCGCTTTTTGAACTCGTTATGTACACTATAAGTTTCTAGTAATGCCTTTTGGATTGACCAATGCACCAGATGCTTTCATGGATTTAATGAACCAAGTGTATAAGCTTCTGTTGGATAAGTGTGTAATTGTCTTCATTGACAATATTCTGGTCTATTCTAAGATGAAAGAACAATACGAGGAACATTTAAGGATGGCATGACAGACCTTGAGAGAGCATAAGTTATATGTCAAGTTGTCCAAGTGTGACTTCTGGTTAAATCGAATATCATTCTTAGGACATGAGATATCGAGAAGTGGAATCTCATTAGACCCTGAAAAGATCAAAGCAGTGTTGGAATGGAAACAACCAAAGACGACAACTGAAGTTAGAAGTTTTCTTAAATTGGCCGACTATTATAGGAAATTTGTACAAGACTTTTCAAAGATTGCTAGGCCACTAACTTAGCTAACCCAAAAGGATGAAAAATTTATATGGAATGAAAAACAAAAGCAAAGTTTCCAGGAGTTAAAGCGACGCTTAGTATCTGCCCCGATCTTAGTCTTGCCAGATCCAGAGAAGCCTTATACAATGCATAGTGACGCATTGAAAAATGGTCCTGGATGTGTACTAATGCAAGAAAAAAAGGTAATCACCTATGCTTCATGACAGCTAAGGCTGCATGAACAGAATTACCCCACACGGCCTGGAGTTAGCCGCCATCGTTTTTGCCCTTAAGTTGTGGAGACACTACATCTATAGGCAAAGATGTGAAATTTATATGGATCACAAAAGTCTTAAGTATCTGTTCACCTAAAAGAAATTGAACATGAGGCAAAGAAGATGGCTAGAGTTAATCAAGGACTATGATCTTGGAATCAATTATTGTGGGAGAGTAAATGTTGTTGCAGATGCTTTAAGCCACAAGAGTCATGGAGAAGTTGTTGCCTTGCTTACAAATCATATGGAGTTGAAAATAGAATTTGAGAAGTTGAGCATTGAATTTGTGGAACAAAGTGTAGAAGTGGAGATAGCTAATCTAGTGTTAGAACCAACTTTGGTGGAAAGGATCAAAGAAGCACAACGCTATGATGAGAAGATACAAAGGATAACGAAGGAAGTACAGAAGGGAAACTATACTAATTTTGTGGTAGATGATGACAATGTCGTGAAAATAAAAGGATGACTTTGTGTACCTAAGGATGAGGAAATAAGGAGAGAAATCATGAGTGAGGCCCATAACTCAGGATTTACGGTACATCCAGCAGGAACCAAAATTTATCATGACCTTAAAAATCATTATTGGTGGAATTGGATGAAGCAGGATGTAGCTGATTATATGATGAAGTAACCGACTTGTCAATAGGTGAAGGTGGAACACCAAAGGCCGGGAGGATTGTTGAAGCCTTTATCGATACTCGAGTGGAAATGGGATCATATCTCGATGGATTTTGTATGCGGATTACTAAGAACATCGACAATATATGATGCCAATGGGTCGTAGTAGATCGTTTGACCAAATCGGCGCACTAAATACCGATCAACATGACGTTCTCGATGGATAAGCTAGCCAAGTTATACATCAAGAAAATAGTACATTTGCATGGAGTACTTGTTACACCCCAGAAGGTACCCTAAACGTGGCAGTCCGCCATATATAATATTAAAGCTAATGAATGACAACTTTAGTTATGCAGGAGCTTTGATATCACATGCAATGCGTGCTTCCAAGATAGTAGGAGACTTACAGGGGTATTACATTTAAGTAGATAATAAAAGCATGCAAGAACTTATGTAAATAAACATGGAATATTCATTTGGATAATAATCTCTTATATCTTCTTGGGGGCATTCCCCCGTCTCAAAAAGTCTTGTTTAACTAAACCATCAACGAAATATACATAACTATAACATAAGTCTATGTTCAAAACTAAATACATATAACTTCTCCCAAAAACTCTTTGTAGCTTTGGCTCATACCTAGCATACGGGAATCCTTGGTGTCAACCATAGGTAATCATACTATAACAAAAAGCTATAGGGGTATAAGCAAATCTACCTTAGTGAGATAACTCCCATCTATAAAACATTTCCATATATCAAGCAAGTATTTAAACAATCATATGAGAATGCACCAAACACATGAGAAAAAAAAATACACAAGATTAATCGAAAATCATGTGTAGCATGAATTTTACACCCTTCATGTCAGGAGTTGGGAGGTTACAGGCCCATACGACCATTAATATTTGCATATTTGCTGGCTCCTACACACCTTGTAGACTTTCCGGCTCCTACTAGCCCATGTAGACTTTCTGGCTCCTACTGGCCACCACTACAACTTCCTCGTTTCCCCACACGAAAAATAGTAGTGAAATAAATATGACTCATAAATATGATATGCACGAATTATTTTCAATATAAGTTTAACCAAATAATGTTGAGTTCAAGTTAAAGGCGATCAAAACAATATTCATCATATCAATGCAAGAATCACAATTTATTTATCAATTCCTCTTTCGATATTCTTAACTTATATTCAACCAATCATAAATCCAAATCACACAATATTTGTTCATTTATATTTTTCTTATTTTCTAGTGCTACTACTTACAAACACAAACAAGGAAATGTAACTTAGTAAAGGATGAACTCACTCCATGTCGGTAGCTCCTAATCGAAGTAGTCTTCCGAGAAAGTGATCTCGGTTCCTTCTTCACCTAAACAAGATGAAATAACCACCATGAGTCTTTCATAGAATTTCTATCTTTGAAAACTCTAAATCTATCTTAAAATCGCAATAAAATCGGATTGGAAGAAACTCCAACTTAAAATGGCCATAACTTGTTCATTTTAACTCGGAATTTTGCATATTATATACCGTTTTCTACCTATTCAAAAAGATCTATCTATTTATAAAATTATTTTCATTAAAATAAGTTGTTTAGGTTCCAAAATAGTGGTGATCAGATTGACCACGAATTTTCACAAGGCTTGAATTCCTTCTTTTAACAAAACTCATATAAAAGAGATGGGTATTATAATAGTTTGTAAAACCTTTGAAAAGTATATATATATTGACCCATATCAAATGTATGAAATTAATGAAGTTGTCCCAAACCATGAAAAAGTAAAGTCTTTTAAAGATTTTGAAAAAGTGAGAACTTTTGAAAATTCATTTTATTTTGTTTGAGAATATTTCAAGTTATGAGTAAATTTCCATTCCTTAGTCCTTTAAATTTTCAAAGCATGATTTTATTTTCTTAGTTTCTAATACTTCTTGAAAATAACAACAATTCTATCTTTATAGAAATAATTTTCTTGTTTCTTAAAATTATTTTTTTCATGAAAGGAATTTCTTGTTTGTCAAACTGGTATTGATGAAAAAGTGGAGTTTAGTAAAGCTTTTGTTTTGCTTAAGAATTTATTTCCATGTTATGTATGTATTGTAAAATTTTCCTATGAACTCCTCTAAATTTCTTAGAAAAGTTTATTAAGATAAAATCCTTGGTTTTTATGAAAATTACTTCCTACTTTTAGTTTTAGAGAAAATTTTCTATTTTAAGAAAACTTTTCCTTATTTATTTTATTGAGACAAAAATCATTATGTTCATACATGAATATGAATCATAAAGTTATAAAAACATAAGAAACATAATAACTTAAAGAAATAAGCTAGTAAAGAAGTAAATCAAGTATTGAAACCTTAGCTTCATCAAGGTATCCCGGAACTAAGAAAAGACTAGTCCCATAAAGAAAAAAGAAAATGTTTTGACTTGATGAGGACAAGTCTAAGACTAGAAAAACTAGTCTTAAAAACAACATGAAAGTAAATAAATTACAAGAAAAGTAAATAAATTGCAAAACAAATGAGCTTATATGCTCTAATAGATATATATAGCTACATAGATATATTTAGATAATTATATACATAAAAGCAACATAAAAGAAATTTGATTCATCAACAAAAACAAAGTATGAACTTATTATTGCTTTCTTTAACCTTCATGGTTTAGAAAACACACACTAAGCTCATACTAAGTAAATGAACATAAAAAAAAAACTCTAAAGAAGAATTACCTATCAAGACTAATTTTGAGAGAACTTTGAGAGAGAACTCTTGTAAAGAATTTGAGAGAGTAATTTTGTTGTGTATGGAAAGTGTGAAAGAAGTGGAAGGAAGAGGGGGTATTTATAGGAAAATGTGGGAAGAAATTTATGTTGATTAAATAAATGAAAAATAAAACAAATAGAGGAGAGGAAGAGGAGTAGCCGGCGCAATTCATGTAGTGTAGGAAGAAAGAAATTTATTTTTTTTTGTACTTTTATTAATAAAAAGTGAGATATGAAAGATGTGAAGTTGTATTGGAAATGAAAATTGTAAGAAATAGAGGTATGGTTTGTAAGAGTACATTGTAAGAAAAAGTAGATGAATAGTGTAGAATAATAGAAAATAGTGTATTGTAAAGTAGACATGACAATTGAAGTACCTGTAGTAAGAAAATACGCGTATAATTACAATATCTGATATTTTTAGTTGCCGAAAAATTATTAAATTGATATTTCTGAAAACCTTATATTTTTACCAGTCTAACAGTACATTCAGAATATTTTTACTAATCTAAGCCCCAGGACATGTTTTTCAAAAACTGTGTCCAACCGTGCTCAAAGCGAATCGCGGTTTTACTAATCTGATATTTTTAAGCTTTCACAGGTTATTACGAACTATTCTACATACTAATCTCTTACTAACTTTGCTAGAGTTGCTTAAACGAAAATATCGGACTTGAACGGTTGCGAAAGACTAGGGTTTTGTTGATTTTAGGATTCCGGTTGACTTTCTAATTAGGGTTTAAGCTCTAATTGATCACAAAACTTTGGGGGTTATAGTACCCACCGAGATTATATCAGATCAAAATCCTCAATTTGTATCTAAGTTTTGGACAATTTTATAAAAGTGTATAGGGACAAAGTTACATTTCAGTATGGCTTATCACCCCTAAATAAATGGACAAACGGAATGAACAATCCAAACCTTAGAAGTCATGTTGTTGCTTGTTTCATGGAATTCAAAGGGAGTTATGATACTCATTTATCGCCCATAGAGTTCGCCTACAACAACAACTACCATTCTACCATACAAATGCCTCCATATGAAGCTTTGTACGGACGATGCTATAGGTCACGTTTTTTTTGGGATGATGTGGAAAAGCTTGCTATTGGATCGGATTTGGTGCAAGATGCAACAGACAAAGTAAGAATAATCCGACAAATGATGAAAGAGGCCTAAGATTGACAGAAAAGATGGGCATATCAAAAAAAGGCGAGTTTTGGAATTTCAAGAGGGAGAACATATGTATATAAAGATAAATCCAATCAAGAGAATACACCAAGTACGCTCACAAGGAAGAGAGACTGATGCTGCAAGGAAAGCCGTAATGGGCGGTGAGGTTTACACACCCTATGTAAAGAAGAAGATGGATTTATGGGTAGGAAGGTCGAGTTTACATCAAGTCACTAGTTTCAACAAAAGTACTAGATTATTTGAGGTTCGTACTGGCACTCGACGTGAGACAGGTAGTTTGCAATGTGGTGATAGAACTCATAAAGTGGACTTTTCCACACAAATATGCTCATGCAACAAGTGGCAAATATATCGACTACCATGCTCACATGCTATGGCAGCAGTAGGGTTCTCTATTGTGGATTGGACCTCCTTTGTTGGACCATGGTATATGTGGACCAGTGAACTACAATGCTATGAATCCCATTTCTTCCTAATTGGTGATGATCTTGATTAGCCTTGCCTAGATAGCTTCCCCAGCCTCCCTAATCCCGCAATCGCACGGCCAAAAGGGAAACCTAGGATGAAACGATATAGGATGGAAATGGATTGGAGAGAGCAGCCTAATAGAGTAACACGTAGGCTATGTAGACAAGAGGGTCATAATAGGAGGAGTTGCCCAGACAGAGCGAGCAAAAATGTGTCCAGATTTGGCATATTTGTAATTTAGAAGTGGTTGAATGATATCATGCTTTTCTACTATGTTTATTTCATATTTTTTTCATGCTTTTTCATTTAGGTTTCACATTTACCTTCCTACATGCAGGGTACTTGGAGCCAGGCCTCATTGATCTGTCAGTGCTTACCTATCAGGGCAAACTTCGTTCATCAGCTATTTGGTTGGACCAGGTATATTACCCTACTCTATGGTTTCCCATTACGCTATGTTGATGCACATGGATAACATATCGAGTAGCACTTAACTCTGTCTTTTTAGGCCTTAGCCACTGCCCTTATTGTCAGACTAAGGGAACCGACATCTAGACATGACGTGGTGAGCAGACGTATTGACAAGCATCTTCTTCCTTACTTAGAGCAAGTCGATTTTATAGGTCTTGTACATCTCCCCTACATTTAGCTTAACTGGCATCTCATCTCAGCATTGGTGGAGAGATGGCAGCCAGAGACTCATACATTCCATATGCCTCAGGGGGGTGTTCACCATTACATTATAGGATGTGGAGGTGAAACTAAGACTGCCAGTGGATGGCTTGCCTATTGTTGGTACCATATCCATAGCCACTGGATGTCAGGCAGAGTACGTTAGGTTGTTGGGTACTTATCCGTAGGGGGGTACATCCCATGGAGGCCGTCTCAGCCTTACTTGGCTGCGGGAACATTTCGTACATTTGCCAATCCATGCACCAGAAGAGCAGGTCAAGAGGCATGCTCGTTCCTATATATTACAGCTCATGGGTGGTTGTATATTTGCAGATAAATTTGGTTCATTGGTGCACACTATGTTCTTACCATTGTCAACAGACTTAGCACAAGCTAGGCAGTATAGCTGGGGTAGTGTATGCCTTAGCTGGTTGTACCGTCAGTTGTGTCGTGCTTCTTCAGAGAATGTTGTGTAAATTGGTGGAGCCATTGTCGTACTCCAGGTATGGTTATAGGATTCATTCTCTATTATTGCTTCCCGTGTCCATTTTGCACCATCTTTACATGATCAAACCATTGTCTTAGTGAAGGTATGGGCTTGAGATCAATTCCCTGTTATTGCTCCTCGTACCCGTTTTGGGCCATCTTTGAATGATGGAGTGCCCCTTGCTACGTGATGGAGGATAGTTCGAGATACTACTCGACACCCATCTCATGTCATTTCAGCATACAGAGAGGCATTTGACATGATCGGAGCAGAGCATGTACGTTAGCTATCTATTTTTCCATTTAGTTCCATAAATATTTTAAATTTTCTCAGTACTGAGCTTTTCATTGTGGTACAGGTTGTTTGGATGCCATATACTGACCAGATCATCGCTAGCCTATCTCCATATTGTCGACGTGGTGTGGATGTGTGGATGGCCCGTGCCCCCACATTTGCTTTTGTTATGTTGAGTGGTGTTTTCTTGATTGTGTCACTCGACAGTTTAAGGGTTATCAGAAGGTTCCGACAAGAGTTAACACTGACCTAGATCTGCATCAAATCGATTTGAAGGGGCGGATCAACACTGATTGGGTGGCCATCATGCTGTCTACCATAGAATATGGAATGAGAAGCATGATTGCCTATTAGATGTTGAGCCTCCTTTTAGTGTCGACCCAAATTACATACGTTGGCTCAAACATATGACTAGGCGATATCTCAGCCACACTAGTGCCATAGTCGGTACATTGGTGAGTTCTATATCTTGTATTTGGCTTCTCTTATAGTAATAGATGCTTACAAATATAACCTCCAATGTTTGCACTTCCTTTACAAGCGGATCAGCTCATACGGATTCGGTTATCTTTTGACATTTTAGAAATTCACTCCATCACAAATAATGCCATAAATACAGTCGATAAGCATGAGGTTGTTGACTATCTTTACCTCGAGCATCGACACACACTACATAAGGGTAAAGCTGTAGATGACCAAACCGAATACGACTAGCAGCAGCAGTATGACTCTATTTAGCACGTTCCATCATCATCTGCTAGCACATCTGCAGTTGTGAGGGGACGGCATAGTACTTCCTCGATGCCATCTTACCACACTCCATTCAATGAGGTAGGCTCTTCATCACGTCATCCTCCTCCACCACCACATAAAAGGCATCCAATAGCTTCAGATCAGGACATAGGTGAAGGATTGACACAGTTGTCACAAGTTAGGAGACCCACCCAAGCTACACAAATCCCTTCACCAGATTTCAATGCATCTCCGATTCAAGAGGATGATCCAGAGGCAGCACTGACACAACGTGGTCGGCGATCCATGGCCTCTAGGATTGCTAGAGGTCTACATCATAGCACTAGGAGATGATAGGAATTGTACATTTCCTATTTTTTTATGCTTATCGTCTAAACACAATTGTATTTTCCAATTCACTTTATGTAATCAACTTTTATTCATCTTGGTGGTGGATTTTTCTCATCTGGTTAGTGGACTGGTTTAAGGAGTTTATCTGGTTACTTATGTCATTTATGCAGCTTTGGGATGTTGGATTAGTTGGGCATGCTACTGCTAAGTACCAGATTGGTTTCACGAGTTTCAATTGTTAGTAGATGTTTTTTTCTGCAGGTTTGAGATGTTGGATTGGTTGGGTTTGCCACTACTAAGTAGTGGAATGGTTTGTGGAGTAACAAAAGTGGTGGTGGCAGTGTAGTTTCTTATTTTCTTTTGCTTATTTTTTGTTGTATAGCTAGTGTACGGTTTGATTTTATTGTATTTGGGCATTATTTGTAGGTTTGGAGGAAGGGGCAAGGCCTTGCACTGAAGGCATCATCTTGGATGATGCCTTTGGTATTAATAGTGAAGGCACCATCTTAATAGTGAAGGCACCATCTAGAACGATGCCTTCAAAACAAATCACAAAGAGGAGCTGTCTAGGCTAAATTCGAAGGCGCTATCCCCGACAGAGCCTTCACTCGCCTACATCTAGAATAAGTCTCGTGACCCACCTTTTCCCATATTTTTTTTAAAACCACACCAAAAGGACCCAAAAAACAAACCAAATGGGCTTGGTCAAAGGTAGTAACATCATTGACAATATTTTTCTTGCATGGGAAAATGTCTTATGATCTGGATTACAAAATAGGAAGGGACTTTTGTTATGAAGTTGGATATGGAAAAAGGTAATGATAGACTGGATTGAACGTTTTTATTTTCCATGCTTAATTATTTAGCCTTTAACTCGAAGTTTATTTACATAGTGAAGAGAATTATAGGTAAAAACTAGTTTAAAATCTTGCTGAGTAGGAAAAACTTTGGTTTCTTTTCATATAAGGGTCTTTAATATGGTGATCCTCTATACCCTTGTTTGTTCATTCTAGCCCCTGAATATCTTTCCTAAGCTAAAAATCACATCTTTTCAAAATATGTTGAACTTGTGTTTTCAACATGAATTTTGATGAGGAAATCAGTTACACAATCAACCACTCAATTGTGCTAAGTTACACTTAAAAATAGTCACACAATTTGAATGAACAAAATGCTTGAATACATATGTGTGTTTTTGTGTTTTGTTGTGATCTATTATTGCAGGTATTTCTAGCACATTTGAGACCCTGATTCCTTTAGAATATCTTAAAGGTAAAAACATGAAAGTAGTAGAGCTCACTCTAAGCTTTACATAGCAACTTAAATCACCTCAAATAGAGTTTGAATGAGAAAGTTATAGCTAAAATATAAAATAGTGTCAAACTACCTAGAAGTAACCACGGGCAAGACTATGCCTTCGACTTTGGGCTTGATTTAAACCAGCTCGCTAGTATTCTCTTAGGCAAAAAAACTAGACATTGGGAGCTTTTAATTCGACTATTGGAGAGAGATTTGAGGAGAAATGGCTTAGCTTTTTGAGAAGTTATAAATAGAAGATGTTAAGGATTTTTTGTGGTTGATTGAGCTCAGTTCTTGCATGCAAAATCTTGTAAACACTCTCAAAGCTTTATTTGTAATTTATATTGTTGAGAAAGAGAAAGGTATGTATAATGACCTTTGTCTTGTAATTGCTATCAATTTGTAAAGGCATTATACTTAGTTAGATGAGTGTTTTGAGTGAAATCTTGAGTTGCATTTATAGTTTTTCAGATTGTAAAGACTCAACTCAATCATTTGTGTTTCTGATGTATTGAAATCCTCTATTAAGGCAATTTGTTGTGGTTGAATAAAGTGGTGAAGTCCTATATTGATGGAGGTAACCGTAGAGATTAGGGGACAGACCGAACTCCACGCTATATCTTGGTACAAGCTTTCCTTTCTCTATCTCTCGATTTATTATTATTGACTTTTATAATTATTATAGTGCATGAACTAGAATTTAAGTTTTTGAAAAAAAAATTGATATTAGCTATAATCTACTATTTCTTAGGTGCTATTAGCTTTCTATAATGGGTATTAGAGCTAAGACTCTAGGATAAGTGCCTAATCATATCTAGAGTTTAAAATCATGGCTAGTAACATCTTAGGTTTCATGGAAGGACAAGCAATAAATAGGCCACTTATCTTAATTGGAACGAATTATGCATATTGGAAATGTAGAATGAAGATTTTCTTTAAAACACAACATATTTTCTTATGGAGTGTTATAGAGAATAGCCCCATAATTATTGAAGGCAAAAATGAATCAAATTATACTAAGACTGAAAAAGAGAAAGTTCAATTAAATGAAGTTTCCATAAATATATTATTTTGTGATCTAAATGAAAGTGATTTTAGAAAAATATGTACATATAATTCGGCTAAAGAAATTCAGGATAATTTAGAAAGTACTAATGAAGGAACAAGTAGAGTTAGAGACACAAAAATTAGTCTCCTTTATAGCAAATTTGTAAATTTTAAGGTGAAGGCAAATGAAACAATTGATTAAATGATGACAAATTCATACATATTTTTTAGCAATTATCTATTCTTGACAAGACATATACTAAGATGGAAGTAAATTCCTAAATTTTAAGGTCCTTGCCAAGAGATTAGGAGGCAAAAAAAAAAAAGTGCAATATAGGAAGTTCATGACTTAAGTCAACTCTCAAGGTAACTACTTCTTAGAACCCTCAAAACTCACAAGATGATAAAAGAAGAATAGAAAGGATTCAACCAAGAAGAAAATTGCACTAAAAGCATCTTGCACAAGCTCAAGTAAAGAGGAGGAATCTGAGGAAGAAGATAATAAAGAGTTTGACAAGCTTACAAGGAAGTTTACCATGTTTTTTAAGGTGAATAATAAGATGAAAAACAAGGAAGATGTTGGCTCCTTGAAATCAAAGAGAAAAACCATCAAATGCTTCAAGTGCAACCAGTCGGGACATGTTCATTAATACTACCAAAATGATAAGAAAGGAGGCATGGGAGCAAAGAAGAAGGCTTTTTTAGCCACATGGAGTGATAGTGACTTATCCGACTCGGATGAAGATACTTTGCTAATGGCCTTAGATGATGAGGTATGCTCTATTTCTTCACATATTCCTTATGATGAAATATGTGATATATATGAAAAAGCATGCAATAAGTTGATTAAAATGGAGAAAAAGAATAGCATGCTAAATCTTAATGAAGAAAGTAAGAGATGAATTAGATGCTTTTAGAAATGAGCATGAGAAGGTTAAAATGGAAAATGAAAAGTTGCATAAAGAAATTGATTTTTTAAAATTGGAAAACGATATGATGAAAAATAAATATAAGAATCTAAAAAGCAAAAATGATGAATTGAGCAAGATCAATGAGAAATTAACAATTGAAAATGATTTGTTTAATCTTAAAGCTAAAATGTTAAATAATGATGATAATGTTGCATGTGATGCTAGTAGTAATGATAAAATTTTTAAAAGAGCTAGTTGAACTTAAAAAAGAAAATGAAAGGGTGAAAACTAGTTTATATGATGCACATGCTACCATAGCCAAATTCACCAAGGGAGAAAATATCTTGAGTACTCTCCTTGTCAAGAAAAAAAAAGTTGAATTAAACAAGTATGGAATTACCTATGATAGGAATAATCGTTGCAAGCCTCATAAAACTCGATTTGTGAGAGCCACATATGGGACATGCAACTATTCTGGTAAACTTAGTCATATTGCACACAAGTGTACAATAAGGAAAGCTATGCATTTAGATCATAGAAGCAAATATGTTTGGATGCCAAGAAGGGAAATACTTTAACTAACCAGAAAAGACCTAATCAAAAATGGGTACTAAAGAAATTAATATGCTTTTATAGGCATCTCAAGTTGCTGTAAGGGCAAACATAAGATATAATCTTAACTTACTTGAGTTTAATGGTTTGTGGCCTCAATGTTTCTATATATAATTTGTTGATGTGCTTGCATATGCAAATTTTTTATGTTAAGATGCTTTTTGTGCATGTTTTGAGCTAAAAATAAACTAAAATTGAGTTTGAAATGCACAAAAATGGATTTCCATGTTTTTTATGCTTAAATCATGTTTTGTCATGTTTATTAGATCTAAACAAACTTGTTTTAAGGTTCAAATTTGAATGAAAATATTTTTTAGCAAATTTATGCACACTTTTTAAGGAAAATTCATGTTTTTGATACTAAAATGTGCACAAATTCGTAATATATTAACTTATGTGAGTTTGTTCTGTCCCAACATGTTTGCATGAAGTGATAGATATGCTTAATTATGAATTCATTAATGACATGTTGACTTCCTGCATGATTCAAACTAATTTTATGCTAAAATTGGGCCTTGAACTCATGAAAATGATTTTTCATGTTTTTGGTGAATAAATAATGTTTAGATATGTTTAACATTGTTGTCTAAACATATTTGATTGGTGGAACATGTTTGAAAACCTTTTTAAACCAAATTTGCAAACTTTTGAGAAATAAATCATGCAATTTTTTGTAGAAACTTATACAAATTTTTTACATGTATATTTCCATGAGTTTGAGATGCTCAAACATGTTCAAAACTTCTTTTAAAACTTTCATGTTACTCGTGCACCTCTCCTTGCTTGGCCTGTTTTGAGTTTACCTTTTTTATTAGTCCATAGAAGGAAAGATGTTGTGCACAATTAACATGTTTGTGTGCATATGTGTAAAGTTTTGGTAAGTAAGTGTAACTTGAAATTTTCCTAAAGTTAAGCATCAAGTTTTTGAATCAAGTTGAGAAAATTCTTTTGAAACTTGGATGCTTAATTGAGAGGGAGTGTTAAATTGATAGAGAGTTAATTGGGCATTATTATCCTCATTAAAAAGGGCGAGATTGTTGAATTTGTGCATTTAACATGAATTTTGATGAGGAAACTAGTTGCATAATTAACTACTCAATTGTGTTAGTTATATTTAAAAATATTTACACAATTTGAATAAACAAAATGCTTGAACACAGTATATGTTTTGTGTTTTTCCTGTGCTCTATTTTTGTAGGCCTTTCTAGCACATTCTAGACCTTGATTCCCTTGGAATCTCTTAAATTCAAAGAATGAAAGTTGTAGAGCTTTCCCTAAAATTTCCATAGTATCTTCAATCATCTCAAATGAAGTCTAGATGAGAAAGTTATGGCCGTAATTCAAAACAGTATCGAACTGGCCTGAAGCAACCACGAGCAAGACTATGCCCTTGTCTTTGGGCTCGATTTAGACCCACTCACCGATATGCTCTGCCTGGGCGAAAAAACTAGCCGTTAGGAGCTTTTTATCCAACCGTTGGAGAGAGATTTGATGAAAAATGGCTTAGCTTTTTGAGAAGCTATAAATAGAAGATATTGAGGAGTTTTTTTGTGGTTGATTGAGCTTAGTATTTACATACAAAATCTTTTAAACACTCTTAAAGTTTTATTTGCAATATATATTATTGTAAAAGAGAAAGATAAGTATAATGTCATTTTTCTTATAATTGCTATCAATTTGTAAAGGTATTATACTTAGTTATTCAAGTGTTTTAAGTGAAGTCTTGAGTTGAGTCTATAGTGTTTGAGATTTTAAAGACTCAATTCAAGCATTTGTTTTTATGATGTATTGAAGTCCTCTGTTGGGGCAATTTGTTCATGCTTGAATAAAGTGATGAATTCCTCCATTGAGGAAGACAATTGTTGTGGACTATAGAGATTAGGGGACAGACCGAACTCCATGTTATATCCCAATACAAGCTTTCTTTTTCCTATCTCTCCATTTATTATTATTTTATTTTATAATTGTCACCGTGCATGAACTTGGATTTAAGTTTTTGAAAAGAAATCAATATTGGCTATAATCTACTACTCCTTATGTGTTATTAGCTTTCTACAAAATATCCATCCTCCATATAGAAAGCAAGTGCCTTCTCTTGGTTATCTCATATGTGCTTTGCAAATGATCGTATTCTATTCATGAATGGTTTTAAGTAGTTGTAAGTCAAGTTATAAGTTTCTTATCTCGGTATGAACATGTGTTAAGTTGAAAAGTCAATAGAGGCAATAGCTCAACTGTTTTACCTATAAAATATAAACCTTTTAAAAAACATCAAAGCGTTATCGAACATGAATGAGCAAAAGTTTTCAATAACTTACCTTAACTACCCACTTGCCTTGATTAGCAAGACTACCAGAATTATAATGACCTCTTAAAAAGTGTGAAATCCCTCAAAAATTTTTGCAAATCTTTTCTTGTCCAATGAAGAACAAAAAGTTCTATAAATAATATTATTTCTTCCCTTTTTTCCTTTTGTAAGCAATTTGACCTCCAAAATGGATTATGAAATAACTTGAGAGCATGTTTGCTAGTCTCTCTTAAGATACTATATTTGAGTCAAGGTCTATGCACTATTTATTTATATTTCAAATATCAAAAGGGTAGACACCCAATTGAAGATTTTATATCTTATGTTTCTTATCCTCTTTGAGATATCTTCTCAAGTCCTATAATTTAATTGAATTTCACATCTTCTTTGATCTAAGAGGTGATAACCTTAACTTCTGGTATAATTCATGGCTTCCCTTAGATCATCTTTCCCTATTGGCTCTTGTATAATCACCTAGACTAATGATCAAAAACTTATTGAAGGATAACTCTTAAGATGTTAACTCCTTGGTTAAGCTCTACCCATTAGATATTGTGTTTGAAATCATGACCTTAGACATTGAACTTATTAACAAAATTGACTCTCCTTGTTAGAAACCACCTTCTAATGGTTTTTTCTTTGTTTCTAGCATTAGGATTCACTTTAGATCTAGATCCTTTGTAGTTAACCTATACTTCCAAATTTGAAACAAATTCATCCAGTTGATAATTTCCTTCTTCATGTGGCATGCCCCTAGATCCTTTATCTCCTCAAATGACAAACATTGTAAGTGGGGCATTCGACTTAATTCATACGTTTTTTATGTTTAAAGGACTGTGAAACAACTTTAGATGTTTTGTTTACTTGTGAGTATGTTGTTATTGTTCAGAAATTTATAGCATCATGATTTAATCTTTCAAACACTAACAACATAGATGTCATGTTCAAGTATTGGCAAAGGAAAGCTAAAAAGATCAATCACCATGGTAATTTTTTTATACCAACTTTAACAATATGGCATCTATAGATTAAAAGGAACCCTAGAAAGCATAAAAACAATACATGTTTGCCTTAGCAAATGATGAAGATTTGTCTAAGGATTACATTATATTTGTCTTCCGAAAGGACATATGAAATTGAATGTGAATGGTAGTCTTGGTACAGCCAAGGGAAGAGGGTAGGAATTCTAAGGAATAGTATAAGGAAAATACCTTGGTCATTTGGTTTTCTCTCCTCTCATAGTTCTAATGAAAGTAATGAACTAAGAGCCCTCGTTAATGGACTTGAGTATTATGAGACCTTTAATCACATACAATTATAGAGACAAGACTCACCCCTTGCCTCTCAGTGACTCTCCTCTTTCTTAGTACGATGAATGATATCCCCTAGGTGAAAAAGCTTTTGAAAGAGATAAATGGCATAGTTAATCATGCAAGGGGAGACAAAAATGGCACAATAGACTAGCTTGCCAATTAAGCTTGAGATATAAAACAACTTTTTTGTGTCAATTCACAAGAATATTCTCTATTAGAATCATGAAGAGAGTACCTTAGCAAGATTGATGTGTGATGCAGTCAATAATAATTTGGATAATATTTTTTCAATATCTTTTAGTAGTCTTTAATTGAATATTTAATAGGATTTAATGTTTTCTAAATAGGATTCCTTTTAGTCATAATTTAAGAGAATATGTTTTTAATATATTTTAATGTATTTTAATTCTTTTTCCTTTTTTTTTTTCAAATTTTAGGTTTTCAATATAAATTTTATGCATCAGGGTAAATAGGAAAAAAACATAAATTATATTTCAGTAAAACTTCAGAGTTGACATTGTTTTTTTCTTTCCTAGACTCTCGAATATGGATACCAAATACCTAAGAATTCGCAGAATCAATTGGTATTTGAGGATGACACTCTGGGTATTCACAGAATCAATGGTTTGTGATATAAACCTTAATTCAGTTTTCACATCATATGCTGCGTCAGTTTGGTATCAAAGATGTGTTCGCTCTAGGATTGTCATGGCACGTCACAAACAAACCAATCGATAGCATGTGGATGATATCTATGAATGTGATAGTTTAGATTAAAGCCTTGAAGGACACACTTGTCCATTGGAGATGGAGAACAAATTTCATACCAATGTGATAATTGGAAGGTATGGTTATCTTGTGATCATTGATGATTTCTCTCATAATATGATTTCTAAATATGTTGTTGAGAAATTGGGTTTAACTGTAGTAGACCATCCATGTCCATATAACATGATTCATAACAATAAACCTATTTGGGTGACAAAAGAAGCACAAGTATCTTTTTCTTTGAAGGAAAATTATAAAGATTCAATTATGTGATATCGCATACATGGAAGATTGTCACATACACTTGGGCCAACCATGGATATCTTATCGTGATGTGAGTCACGAACCTATTTACAATTATTATCGCTTTACTATGGGAAGAAAATTCATCTTGGTACGCATGACAAAGGAATATGTGCAATAGCAGGTAGAATCATTAAAGGATAGAGTGAAAGATTGGTTAGATGAGAAATTCAAGGTCAATGATATAAAAAAGTTAAAGAGAATATAGATGAAGATATTTTTGAAATTGATGTTGTTGAATGGGAGATTGTGACTGGAGATGGTAAGGAAACAATGATGAATAAGAAGGTTGTTGAAGAGATTGCAATTTTTGTAGTTTCAAGTTCTATTATGGTAGAGTTTTGCGATAGATTAGCTATTGAGTTCCTGGACAGATTACCCCCATCACTTGAACATGGAGCAAAATATAAAGAGTTATTTGCTAAGGGTTAAATCTAGAAGAGCCTAGGCTCTTATGCAGTTTCAGCACTTTTAACACCTAAGAAGAAAGAGCCATGGCATTTGTGCATGGTTAACTCCAAGCAATTCTTGCATGATAGGATGAAAAATCAAGGGTGAATTTTGTCAAACCTGGAGAATGATGTGGTGGATAATGATTCCAATAATATCTTTTCAATATCTTTTAATAGTCTTTAATTAGATATTTAATAGGATTTAATATCTTTTGAATACGATTCTTTTTAGTTATGATTCAAGAGAATATGTTTTTAATATCATTTAATGAATTTTAATAGTTTTTTTAGACTTTTTTTTTCCTTTTTATCAACATAAATTATACGCGTCGGGGCAAATAGGAAAAAATATATATATCATATTTCAGTAAAATTTTAGAGCTACTATTACTCTTTTCTTCCTTAGATTCTTGAATTTCACATAAATTTCGAGTTTGGATGCTTAATATCTAGAAAATTAGTATTTGAAGACCACACTCCATGTATTCATAGAATCAATAATATAAATCCTAATTCATTTTTCACGTCATACGTTGCGCCATGGTGCATAGCAGACTTCCATATTCTTTCTTGCTTTTTCTTTTATTGTTCCAACTCTGACCTATTTTGAGGGCGTATGTACTATATCTATTAAACACAAGTCTAGGTGGTTTATAACTTCTACAGGTTATTCACTCAAAGGGAAGTCATACTCCCTTGTTCGTTGTTTTCCAGGTCACGTACATCATTATAAAGGGAGTAATGCTACTTTGTTTATTCTATTGTATTTACTATTAAATTATTTTAACATTAATGGCCCATGTGACTTATGGTATGACTCCAATATGAAAGGTTCAATATGATGATCATTTGGGAATAATGGTAATTTTGAGTCATGGGGTTTCAAATCCCTCCACTCTCCTTATTTATATATGACAGTTAAAAGAAAAGTATCGTGACTTTTCATTACAGAATAATTTTTCATTCTCTATCATCAAAAGAGAAACAGAAAAGATAAAGGTAGAGTGGGAGAAAATCACTAAGACAAAATCAAAACAGATTTTCTTCTCTTGATTGGAATTCAGAATCATGGACAACGGTATGTATCAAAACCATTATAATTCTGATTGTTTCTATCATGTCTAGAAGATCCTGATTTGGAAATTAGTTTTACATGAAGAATTTTTTTTTTTTTTTTTTTTTTGTAAAATCTAAGAATTTCTAACAATTGGTATCAGAGCAGGTATGGAAAACCTATTCAATTTAATTTTCCAAAATGTTCCTACATTTGCATTAACGAATTATTGCTTTTCATGTTTTTCGTTTCGGAATTTACCAGGATATCATGTAATGTTCATGTCTTCCGTTTTGGAAAACAATAATATTTCATAAAACATGAATGAAGGAACATATGTTTCCATAATATAAATATTCCATGAAACCTGATTTCCGAAAATGAAATATAAACAACGGGATTTAACATGACGTGATTTTGAATCCTGGAATTGGATTTAACTGGAATTGGAAGTGCATGAGTACGAACATTTAACGGAACATTGAATTATGTGTTCCTATTTCCAAAGATAGTTTGGTCTGTGTATGCTTCACGAACATGGAAAATAAAAACAAATATCTATAAATATATATATGTGCTATATTTCTGATATTTTCCGCATTAACGATGGTTTATTGATATTTGTTAATTTGAATGATCTTAATGATTGAAAAGTTTGATGTTTGTTGAGATTATGTTAGTGTAAATGAAATGTCAAAAGCTTGTTAGTCTCCAATGTGGCCTAGCTTGGAAGGATTTAAATATTTAATTGTGAATTTCAATTGTTCGTCTTCTTTAGATGCTAATAAAATGATATAAAAGTTTGAAATGAACAATTGTAATCATTAATCATAAGGCTAGGAGATCATCCAAAGATGGATCATTGCTTATAATTAATGATACTAAAAGAGATTCATTGATATACTGGGTGAATACGGCTATATATCCAAAGATAACATACATATTGACTTAAGTATGATTGATTGATCTATCAAAGTATATTTATCTAAGCATCATTATTTATTAAAGTCATGCATTAAGGTATCACCCAAAGGTGGCCTTAAATACATAGTTAAAGTTTATCAATTGTTTGAATCCATTTAAGTTTACTCAAAGCATTAATATGTATATTTGGATTACATTTACAGCTTCTAGTAATTTGTTCGCTTTGGGCAATGGAATGATCAAGTTCAATGGGCTAAACTATGCAAAATGGTCTGAACAGATCCAATTTTAACTGGGCGTTTTGGATTTGGACCTAGCAATTATTTCTGATGAAAAGCCTGCAGCCATTACTGAGACTAGTACTGAGTCAGACAAGTCTCATTATGAGACTTGGGAACGGTCTAATAGGTTGAGTTTGAACTTGATGCGAATGATGATAGCTGAAAATGTCAAGCCATTGATGCCTAAGATGGAAAATGCAAGGGAATTTATAATGAGAATTAAGGAATACTCTCAATCAGATATAGCTGACAAATCTATTGTAAGGAGCCTAATGAGTGAGCTAATGACCAAGAAATTTGATTGGTTATAGCCCATTCATGATCATGTGACATACATGGCTAATCTAGCCTCTATGAAAGTTAGTAGAGGTCAAATCTATAAGGATCAAAAGTGTTTTTTCTGCAAGAAAACGGGTCACTTCAAGAAAGATTGTCTAAAAAGAAAGGCTTGGTTCGAAAAGAAAGGTATGTACTGTATATCAGTATGTTTTGAATCAAATGTAATTGAAGTGCTTAATAATACTTGGTGGTTAGACTCTGGGGCTACTATTCATGTGTCACATATTATGCAGGGATTCCTTTCAATCCAGCCCATAAGAGGAACTGAACAGTTTCTTTATATGGGAAATAGAATGAAGGCACGAATAGAAAGAATTGGGACGTACAAATTGGTTTTGGATACTTGGTGTCGCCTGGATCTAGAAAAGTGTCTCTATGTTCCTGAATGTGCTAGAAATTTAGTTTCTGTTGCAAAGTTGGATGAAGTAGGTTTTAACTTTAAGATTGGAAATGGTGTATTTTCATTGTATAGACATTCGTAATATTATGGATCTGGTACTTTAGTTGATAATTTATATCGTTTTAATCTTGATGTTATGTATGTTGAATCTCTGTTTCTTGTTGAGCATAGTATAGGTAACAAACGTAATGCGCACAATGATTGTTCTGCTTTCTTATGGCATCAAAGATTAGGTCATATATCCAAAGAAAGGGTAATGAGGTTGGTGAAAGGTGAAATCTTGCCTCAATTGGATTTTACTGACTAGGATATATGTGTTAATTGCATAAAAGGTAAGCAAACTAGACATATATCAAAGAATCTAGCCACAAGAAGTAATGAACTCCTTGAATTGATACATACTGATATTTGTGGTCCTTTTGACATTCCAACATGGGGTGGTGAAAAGTATTTCATCACATTTATTGATGACTACTCACGATATTGTTACTTATATCTACTGCATGAAAAGTCACAATCAGTTGACATCCTGGAGGTGTTTGTTAATGAAGTTGAAAGGCAGTTAGATAGAAAGGTGAAAGTAGTGAGATCAGACAGAGGTTGTGAATATTATGGTAAATTCAATGAAAGTGGACGATGTCCTGGTCTATTTGCAAAATTCCTTGAAAGTCGAAGCATATGTGCACAGTATCCAATGCCTAGTACACCACAAAAAAATGATGTGGCTGAAAGGCGGAATCGTACACTTATGGATATGGTTAGGAGTATGTTAAGTTACAGCACTGTACCTTTATCCTTATGGATGCATACATTAAAAACTGTTGCATATCTACTGAACAGGGTTCCTAGTAAGGCAGTCTCTAAGACTCCTTATGAATTATGGATAGGTAGGAAACCCAGTTTAAGGCACCTTCATGTCTGGGGCTGTCCAGCGGAAATAAGGATATATAATCCACATGAAAGAAAGCTTGATGCAAGAACCATTAGTGGTTACTTCATTGGCTATCCTGAAAAATCAAAAGGATACAGATTTTATTATCCTAACCACAGTACAAGAATAGTTGAGTCTGGTATTGCTCGGTTCATTGAAAATGGTCAATTTAGTGGGAGTAGGGAATCACGAAAGGTGGATATTAGAGAATTTCAAGAAGAGACCCCTACACCCTGTGTTTCTACTCAGGCTGTTGTTCCTTTTGTTGCATCACAGTTAAGCAACAAGCTGAAACGACAAGTTGATGTTCAAAACACACAAAGTGAACATATTAGAGGTGAACCAAGCAACAATGTGCAAGTCACAAATGAGCAAAGGATACCACAAGAAATGACATTACAGAGCTCTATGAGACAGAAAAGACCAGCTATATCGAATGACTATGTGGTTTACTCACTTGAACACAAATCTGACTTAAGCATTGATAAAGATCCAGTCTCATTTAGACAAGCCATGGAATGTAGTGATTCCGAAAAGTGGTTCAATGCCATGAAGGAAGAGATGAAATCTGTAAAGACCCGACATGCTCAATTTTCAAATTAAGCACATCAAGTCCTCAACCACGTATAACTCTTACGAATTATACGTAAGGTTATCTTAAAAGAAGGTGTTTATGTTGAACATTGCTAAACCAATTTTAGATTGTGAAATCGTTTAATTAGATTTTCAGATAACTGGATTTAGCAGCGGAAAATCAAATTTTATAAAACAACTTATAAACTTCTACTTCTACAGAGCAAACCAGTTTTCTAAGAAACTAACTTTATAAAACACTTTATGATCTACTCTTAGGGGTAGATAACCATTTACAATCAATTGGGCATTAACAAGCCCTTAAAAGAAAATACAATGTATAAAAATATCCAGTCCTCTTACAAAACAAAAAGAAAGAAACAAAATACAAGTAATAGCTCGATCCTATCACACTTCACTCATTCTCCCATATCTTTAGAATCGCCCAAAACCCGGGACAAACATCACCAATAGCAACAACATCATCATATCATCATCTCCATCATTACCAATATCAACAAGAACTCATCATCATCAACTTCATCAACATCGTCTTTATCAACAACAAAACCTGTAAAAAGAATAACAACAACAAGAATGAGCCGAAGCCTAGTACACAGCAACACAATCACACACGGAGTGACACACGAGCTTAACTAAATGCAAATGCAACAATCACAAGTTATTATCTTTCTTTAAGGTAAACAAATCAACACGTGAGTATTCAAACTCCAAGCAACAAGGATAGTAGGGGATCCTGAGTAACAACCTTGACGCTCAGGGGGTTGATATAAGCAGTTCGGATACTTATATCTCCTAGATAAATCTATCCAATAACGAAACAGTCCCATGCCCCAAATCTGAGCAGGGTGCCGCTCCCCGAACCGGATACCAATTCCACCCCAGGCTCACCCAATCTGTGAGGGGGCGCCCCTAGGCACTCATGCCACCCTGGGCAGGGATTGGATTTAACGGCGTCAAACACATATCAACACTCACAATTAAGTTTTTCTTAATATATATAGTTTTCATAAATGCCTATCCTAACATAGAGACAAGCTAGTTACTGCGTACCTTGAATATGAAATCCAAACATAGCTTCGGAAGGAAATTTCATAAGATAATCCAGAAGATAAAATCAGATATCCACCACTGTTAAGAAAAGAGCTCGTATAAGAAACTAAACTAAACTAATCATCCACTTTATATCAAACTTTTATTAATCCTATTAGATCAGACACTAATGTGGAACCCCACTATGGCTGCGATAAATCGCCCCGCCAAAATATGGACAGTTCTCCTTTGTCTGTCATAGAATTTCTTTTCTCTTTATTTATAGTGTTTTATTACAAAAGCATTAACAAAGAATTCATAAAACCAAAAACATTCATTTTCCAAGTAAACACACATTTGAAACAACATATTCACCATATTATTCAAAGATCCCTAACACATTCATTTAAACCCAATTATTTGTTACTAACCCATTTAGCTTAACCTTAGCCAAATTGATTAAAAGTTAGTCATTTAAGTCATTTACCAAGTCAAATTGATTAACCTTAGCCATTTAATTCAAAAGCCAAGCCAAGTGGATTAAGCTTAACAAATCTAGTTCATTTTAGTTTAATTGAGTTCATTAAGTCAAACTCATTAGAATTAATCATTTAATCTAATTACTAAGCCAAAGTAATTAAACTAACTCAATCTAATTTATTCTAACTCATTTAAGTTCATTTAGTTAAGTTGAACCTAGGTTTGTTAACTAAGTTCATTTTATAACTAACTTCTAGATTTAATCTAATTATTTGTTAAATCTATAAATCTATTTAACTCATATTTAATTATATCAACCAATCAACATAACACATCAAAAATCACTTATATATCTCATTTTAACTCAAAAAGATTCACTTCCTAAAGCAAACACACATAAAACAAACAAAAACAAGTTTTTAACTTTGCTTGGAAAATGTATCAGTTAGAAAGAAGTGAAATTTAAGCACTGATACTTTTAGAATTTGCAAAAACTTAAAACATGAAAGTTATAGATCTCTTTTTAAGCTTTCCAACTCAACTTGAATCACTTAAATCGGAATTCGTATGAAAAAGTTATGATTAAATTACAAAAACATGTTGCTGCAGGGGACGGATCACGCCCCTTTGCTCGCCCGCGATTTCATAAAAATTTGTGACAGACCAAATCACGCCCCTTTGGTCGCCCGTGATAGGTGAAAAAGTGACAATCAGCTTAAATCACTCCCCTTCGCTCGCTCGTGGTTGGTCCTCTAACATATGTTACGAATTTACTCTGTTTTCAAAATTCATTTTTACACTTTTTCACCAACTTATACATCTCCTACATCAATTATAACATCAAATACACTCTAATAACAACTCCTAACACTTCAATCTCCCTCCAAAAACTTCAAACAACAATTAAACTTCAATTCACTTCAACAAACTCCAACTCACTATTCATCCTCTTCTTCACCAATTCCAACTTCCATCAAACATTAAACCAACAAATACAAAAGTAAACAGCACTTCAACTCATTTTCAATATCAATTCATCAATTACAATTGTAAATAACAAGTAAAATAAAGAGAAATAGAAATAGAAAACTTAGCTTTAATCAAGAAAAGAAGTTGAAGCTTTATCTTCTAGCTCGGTTTTCTCTATCTAGTTCATCTCCTAATCTTGATTCATCCTCTAGTTGGCTTTGATCTTGAAGTTCAAGTCTTGGATTTAGAGAGAAAGAAAGAAAGAAGAAGAAGAAGAAGAAGAAGAAGAGGGAAACGTAAGAAAATAAAAGGGAAAGAAAGGGCAGCCAAAAGGATAAAGGAAAAGGAAAGTATATAGTTTAAAATTTAGATATTTTAGAAATAGGGTATAGGTTTAGAACTATCAGATCAAATATCTATAGTTCCAAGAGTATTTAAAAGATTGTTTCTGAACCAATAGGTTAGAAATTAAGATCTTATAATAAGAACTTAATTTAGGAATTTAATTTGGATACAAAGATATTTAATTTAAGTTCAGGTTTAAGATGTGATATTTTTATTCAAGCAAATGAACTCAAATTTTACTGAGACTTGGGAACTAGTGTTTAGGCTAAGAATTAAGAGTTTAGGAATCCTCTAAACATTTCATTGACTTGTTTAGAGAATTTAGATTTCAAATCTCAAAACCAACTTAATTATTAGCTAATTATATTAAGCCAACTTGTCTAATTATATCCTACAATTCATTTTATTCATTTAATCTATCTAAACTCAATTTCTAATCTTGGTGAAGGTTTGGGGTATTTCAAAATCAATGGATGTAAATAAAGGCTGGGAGCTAGTAGAGTTGCCTGAAGGATCAAAACGAGTTGGCTGTAAATGGGTCTTTAAGACTAAGCGAGACTCAAACGGCAACATCGAAAGATACAAGGCCAGACTTGTTGCTAAAGGTTACACTCAGAAAGATGGCATTGACTATAAAGAGACCTTCTCTCTAGTTTCTAAGAAGGACTCCTTAAGAATTATTATGGCTTTGGTGGCTCATTATGATTTAGAGCTTCACCAAATGGATATAAAAACCGCCTTTTCAAATGGTGACTTAGAAGAGGAAGTTTATATGGACCAACCTGAAGCTTTCATAACCCCAGGACAAGAAAATTTGGTGTGTAAGTTAAAGAAGTCGATATATGGATTAAAACAAGCTTCCCGACAATGGTATATTAAGTTCAATAATACCATTACATCATATGGTTTTATAGAGTACACCGTTGATCGATGTATCTATATGAAGGTCAGTGGGAGCAAGTTTATTATATTGATCTTATATGTCAATGATATCCTTTTGGCTACTAATGACATGGGTTTGTTATATGATGTAAAGAAATTTCTCTTTGAAACTTTTGAAATGAAAGATATGGGCGAGGCATCCTATGTGATAGGAATAGAGATATTTCACAATAGATCACAAGGATTGTTAGGATTATCTTAGAAAAGCTATATCAATAAAGTATTAGAGAGATTTAAAATGGAAAATTGCTCTGCAGGAATGGTTTCAATTCAGAAAGGAGACAAGTTCAGTGAATTGCAATGTCCAAAGAATGATTTGGAATGAAAATCAATGGAATCCATTCCCTATGCATCACTGGTTGGAAGCTTGATGTATGCTCAGATATGTACTCGGCCAGATATTAGTTTTGCTGTAGGAATGTTAGGCCGATATCAAAGTAATCCTGGAATAGATCATTGGAAAGCTGCAAAGAAAGTACTTAGGTACTTAGAAGGCACCATGGATTATATGCTTGCTTATAAAAGGTCAAGTCATCTTGAAGTAGTGGGCTATTCGGATTCAAATTATGCTAGATGTGTAGACTCGAGGAAATCTACATTTGGTTACATGTTTCTGTTGGCTGGAGGAGCAGTTTCATGGAAGAGTGAGAAGCAGTCTGTCATTGCTACTTCCACTATGGAGGCTAAATTTGTGGCATGCTTTGAGGCCACTATTCATGCAGTGTGGTTGCGGAATTTTATCTTAAGGGTTGATTTAGTCGACGGTATAGATAAGCCGTTAAGAATTTATTGTGATAATTCTGCAGCTGTTTTCTTCTCTAAGAATGATAGGTGTTCTAAGGGTGCGAAACACATGGATTAGAAATACTTATCTGTTAAGGAAGAAGTGCAAAACCAAAAAGTATCAATTGAGCATATTAGTACTGAATTAATGATAGCAGACCCGTTAACTAAAGGTTTGCCACTGAAAACATTTACTGGACATGTTGAATGGATGGGCATCTTAGACAGGTCCTCGCAGATTTGATGGTTAATGTATAAATATATATACATATGGTTGTACTACTCGTATCATTATGACACTTATGAATTCAGTTAAAGTTATGGTTTTGCTTGCTCTTTTGTTATCTACATCAGGTTGTATACAGTTATTGTTTATGAGATAACTAGTAGCATATTTGGAAATGACAATTTACAGTTTTAATGTTCCTCGGTTAAGTTATTATGAATTATAATGATCATATGATACATGGAAGGAATTATGTCATTAAAAGATGTGTGACCACCATGATCCAACCATTTTAATTCAATTGAGAATTCTGATTTGATGAACTCTAAATATGGTGCACTCTTATTAATTATTGATCCATCTTGTCGTAACATAGGCCAAGTGGGAGATTGTTAAATTATTTTAACATTAATGGCCCATGTGACTTATGGTATGACTCTAATATGAAAGGTTCAATATGATGATCATTTGGGCATAATGGTAATTTTGAGTCATAGGGTTTCAAATCCCTCCACTCTCCTTATTTATATATGACAGTTAAAAGAAAAGTATCGTGACTTTTCATTACACAATAATTTTTCATTCTCCATTATCAAAAGAGAAACAGAAAAGAGAAAGGTAGAGTGGGAGAAAATCACCAAGACAAAATCAAAACATATTTTCTTCTCTTGATTGGAATTCAAAATCATGGACAACGGTATGTATCAAAACCATTATAATTTTAATTGTTTCTATCATCTTTAAAAGATCCTGATTTGGAAATTAGTTTTACATGAAGATTTGTTTCTTTTTTTTTTTTTTTTGTAAAATCTAAGAATTTCTAACATTTACAAGTGTAAGAGACTTCTACAAACGTGATTTTTATATTGTAAATTTGGAATATTTTGAAACCATTTAGTAGAAAGAGAATTGCAAAGCCTAAAACAAAATTGAAATGTAAAACATTTTCACAATTATTATTTGCCTAGCTGCAAAAGACATGATATAAATATAATTTTAAATTGGATAATTTACAAATAAATCTTATTTTATTTACTTTATATATGTTTAGACCTTTCATCTTTAACATGATGCATTCAGGCTCCAAAACTTTTACGAATTGTGCTTCTTGACCTCATTTTACGATTTAACCATTGGATAACATAATTTATAAAAAAAAAAAAAAAAGAACTAATGGTACCATTTATTGTTCTTCTAAAGGGTAAAACACGCATATGAGTACCAAAAACCCTTTTTGGAAGACAACAGTTATATATATTATTCAGCTTATATAAGAGGGTGTATTTGGAATTTATTCTTTTGAATTTTTAATTTGTACGTAATGACGTATTCTTAATAAAACAAATTTCAAAAAGGAAGACGAATTTGATTTTGCCACGAAATGAGAAGACGTTTCAGTCAAGCATGTGCATCCTATCAATTCAACAAACCAGGCCGAAACAAAGCAATGGCCAGTTGCCCTTCCTCTGTCCCTCCTCGGTTCTTTGGTTCCCTGGACGGATGACCGGAGCTGAAGGGGGCCGGTCCCTTAACAATTTCTGGCAGTGTCTAGATATTACTATCTCGGAAACTTATTAAATTTACCTCATAAAATAGATTACAGATTTTAAAATACTGATCACAAAATGAGCAAAATAAGTGCTTTTCAAAATCAGAGGGTCATTTTAATTGATGCTCGGAAGACGGCCACTAAAAATTTCTTTTACATTTTCTAGAATACAATACTTTTAACATTTCCATAAATAAAACATCGTCAATCTATATAAAATGAATAACCAAGAAATATATAGTAAGTATATAACTAATGGACATTGCACTAGTGTTATAAGTGTATAAGAATTCTTAGGTGCTAATTAGTTAAGTATATCATGTATCTGGTAACATAAAAAAAAATATTTGAGGACCTGCAAATGATCCCCTAAACTTTGATCTAATTGGGTACATATCCCTAAATTATCAAATTTTTCATAAATAGCTTGGCTAATCTTTAATAGATCGTCATCAGCAAAAAGAAAAAAATCTTTAATAAATCAACATTAAGGATATTTGAGTTTTTAGTTTAATCAAAACACATTAAAATCAAAGTTTATCAGGTGTTAAAACATATTTTGATAAGCTTTTCTAAGGGTGTATTTAAACAAAAGTGGAGGTTATTTGCATTTTCTCCAAATATAGATTAGAGTGATGTTTCTCTTCATTTTTTTTCCTTTTCCTTTTTGGGTAATGAGGATGATGCTTCTCTGGTATTGCTGGGCTCGTAGAAAGTGATCGTTTAGAAAAAACCATATTTACATCGATAGTAGACGACTTTATATATACAAATTAAAAATATATAAAGTGACTCAATCCTTTAAAATAATAGATGCTTTATTAACTATTTAACAACAATATATAAATACATATATATATAAAGTTGTCAAATATATCTATTTAAAAATCTCTTTATACGATATGAGACATGAAATAATTATATATTACTTTTACACTTTTTTTTCTTATCACAACAAGATAGAGAAGAGTTAAACTTGATACATTTCACTTAAAAAACCATATGAGATATCACTAGTTTATAAGGCTATTAACTTTATACTTTAAGTGTGGTATATTATTTATCATAGAAAATTCTATTGTCACACTATTAATTTTGACAAGACCGGTCCCGTCATCATCCAACCGTCCACACCATATCCAACCGTAATCGAATCACTAAAATAGTTAATATTTTATTTATTATATTTATTTAATGGTTAGATTGTTGACGGAACGATTCTGTGGATGAGACCATGAAAGTTGATATCTTATCATACATTTTAAGCTTTCCATAAATAAAAAACGCATATATAAATGTCATTTATAATCATTGAACCCATTGTAGCGTATAAATGCTATCTACCGTAAAAGAAAAAAAAAGAATTGATATTTCTATGATGACCCCTATAATAACCCCATTCAATCCTAATAAAGAGTAAGTTTGGAAATTCTGAAGCATCATCTTGTGTTCGTTCCTGCTTGCTTGTAATCTTAAACCTTCTAAGAGTTTGGAATTCTTCAGATTCACTCAAAGCAAAGAGCCAATAAGATGCCCATGAAGCAGCAGTGTCCATTGGTCGCACTTTTGTGTTGCAGAATCAGAACATGCGAGCACTGTATTCTCTACTCCTGTCGAGAAAAAGCAACCGGACACCACTGCATTTTTTTTTTTTAAATCCACTTTAGTTCTGTTATGATTTTGAAAACGACCAGACATAGATTTAAGTACAAATTATGTTCCTCAAAGTCACAACTCACAACCTTTAAGATTTCGTGCTTTTACTATGTGGAAGGGATTGGCTAAGCCATATCGGAATCGAATGACTTTAAAGGCAATATTTGTGACAACACATGCCAAAACGACAATGATAATTGGCACACTTGTCATCCATATCTTGGAGTTTAATCATAGTGGAGCAGCCTTCAAAACAACAAATTACGTACGCCTCAAATAATGTAACACACCAACAAATCACGTTTCGCTATCCGTATATCCATAATTCAACTATTGTGGCTCTACATGTGAAGTGAAGAATAAAATGTGAAAAATAAGGAAGGTCTGGAATCTTCTTCAATGGATGCAAAAAAAAAGTCGGCTACGATCTATAAATTGAAAAATGAGGTTGGTATGTAAAGCTTATATAGTTTTTGTATCAGTGAAATAAGGCATAAAAATATTTAAAATGAAAATTTTGATTAAATAGTAATTTTGTATGAAAATAAAATATTCTATGTTTTCTCTTAGTGACGTTTTATTCTTTAAAAGAATATTGCAAGAACACGAGATTATCATTGGTATAAAAGAAATTTTATTATATAATTTTCACTTGATAATTATAGGGTAAGATCTTTTATAATAAAATGATAACTTTTTCTTTTCTTTTTTTTTTTTTTAACACTACCCGAACAATTATAAAAGACTTACTATTCATGATAAAAAGATATGTTTCAATTTATAACCACCTTATTTAATCAATTTTAGAATGTGTGTTGATTATAGATCAGTTATATATATATATATATATTGCTGTGCTTGGAGATGTTGAAAATCTATGTATTATTTTCATGTTTACAATCTTATTCTTATATTTACAAATTTATGATTATAATTCTAAAATATTTTTAAATGCTACAATAAAAAAAATGAGATAAGCATGTTTCATAATCTAAAAGGTATTCAAAAACCGCTGCTGTTTAGAGTCGCATTCGTCCTTACATCCTATCGCCAAAACCTTGCTTGCCGTTCCCACAGACTACATGATTCAAAATGATAGAGTTCCTACTATATATATATATATATATATATAATATATATATAATTCCTTAATGTTTTATAACTTTACAAAAATAGGATTCGATTTGACTCCATAAAATCTTCCAATTTTCCTTAACAAGTGTTGGTTCTAATTGATTGTAAGGTAGTTAGTTAAGATGGTTGGCTTTAACATAGCGGTGTAGGTGATAGCAACTGAAGAAAGTACCCACTATCATCTTTATGTGTTAAATTATAATTGGTAATATTTATCATATGGATATACGCGTAGTATATAATACCTATTGAATTTTTTAGATGGTAAGGTTTTATATAATTTTTTAGCCCTTTTTATATTTTATTTTTTTATTGTATTGTTTTTTTTTATTATGTGAGCATATGCTTTTCTTTTTTTCATTATATTTTAGGATAAAATACGGACACCCACTCTAAACTATAAATATTACACCGACACCCTTATTTTGAAAATTCAACACTACAACCCCTCATAAAATTGTGGACCTAATATTTATCTTACTTGTCAAATAACTTGAAAAGAAAAAAGAAAAAAAAAAAGCCAACTCATTTTTTTTATTATATTTACTCCTAATTTTATATTATTTAACCTAAAATTCTTTTATAAGTTTTTGTGCTTGAATCAATGATTTATGAATTATTCATTCATTCAAGGGAGAAACATCAAGGTTATTGGTTGTGAACATTATAATGGATCAAAATTTTGCTCGAGATGTTATATCTTTCAATCTGGGCTATGGTTTTTAAATTTATTAATCACTTCAAGCAGCGGCAACTTATAACATCAAGTTTTAGGTGAATGTTCTTATTTTAGATTTTTTTTTTTTTTTTTTTTTTTTTTACCTTCCTTACTCATTGAGGTCCTTAGAGATCAAACTAGAGCTTTTTTATGACTTCTTATTCAATATATAAACAGATCAACATATAAATAAATATAATGGCAAAATATATATATAGTGGAAATCACAACACGCATCATAATGTACGTAATGAACTGCAACTTTCTTAGGTTGAAAAATTAAAAACTATGAGTAAATCCAAATCAAATATATGTATATATGTGTGTGTGTTGAATTTTTTTTTCTTTTTTTATTTTTTATTTTTTTTTCAAGTCAATTGCCAAGTAAAATAAATAGTGGGGTCCATATTTTTATCACGGTGCACTATTGGATTTTCAAAATAAGGGGTGTCAGTGTTATATGTACAGTCTAGAGGGGTCATCCTGTATTTTACCCTATATGTTATGATGTAATGTATTTGATGTCATTATTATATTAAATTTAACAAAGTTGTTGGAACTCCTTTCTCTTTAAAAAAAATGGAACATTAAAATGATTCAATAGAAGGTAAAAATAGTTGAGGACTCAAATAATATAGTAGGTATACGCTAAGAATCAAATTTTTTTTCCAACTATATAAAATTTCAAAGATTAAAAATGCATGGGAGGTTTCAAATCAATTGAGTCAAATGGAATTTTGAACTAGTATGTACTTAATGCAATCATGGAATCATGAATAATCATTTTTTTTTCTTCCAGGCATGAAATAGGAATCTATATTCGTTCTTATAAGATAATTTTGTAAAGGATAGTAAGTGTTTAGATTATAAGCTATTTATACTCTATTCAAATCATAGGAATTCATGCTTAATTTGATTCATTATTACATAAATTCCCACAAAATTATGCTATTATTTAAATGTTTTTTTTTTTCAGCTCCTATATTCACAAAAAGAAGAAACAAAGTGATTTGAATAAGGTTTGAAGTAAAACAACAAAGATAGTTGAAAACAAGATTCAATCGCAGCACAAATCGCAGCACAAAGCAATGAACCAAGGGAAAACTTTCAAGGCAAAACTCTAGACCATGCCTCAAGTTGCACTTTGTGATCCTTGACACAATTCAAGCTAAGACCAAACCACGACTACAAGATGAAGATTACATGGAGTCTATCACAGCCAAAGAACTGAGGCTACAATTCCACCTACAGTTTGACCCTTGTCATGCAGATATGATGTTCTAACAAAATTTATATAAAGAATTTGCCACGTTAGCGAATAAAATCATCACGATTTCTATGCCTTATGCTATAAATAAATGTGCATAAATGTTGTAACCATATTGTACCATAGTGTAACAAATTACTAATATAGAATAGGCGTGTAATTTTAGAGTGAGAATTTCTAATAAGAGAAACTCTGCTTTTACTAGAAATTCAAGGTTTCTAGATGGATTTGAATTAATTAGAAGTTTGTGTTGGGAATTTACGATCCAAATCTGAATCGTGCAGTGGAAAATCGTTTTTTTTTTTTAAATTCCCAATCGGATCCAAGCATTTCAATTAAATCAGAAATAAAAGGGAATCGTGTACCTTTTTTATTTTGATGATGGGATCAAGGAGATGCAGATTATACCAACTCCCTCTACCGATATCCACGCGAATGAATTGGATCTTCGTGTGTGCTAGCACGTCGAAAAATTTCGACCTTTGGGAATCCCTCTCTCTTTCTTTCTAGGTTACGAATTTCCTTTTTAAAATGACGGCCAGCGTCAGATGATCAAAAATTAACCTAGAAAGAGAATATATATAGAAGGGTTATGTCCCTTCACATTACCCTGATATATATATAACGATTATGTCTTTTCAAATTACCCTGAACAAATTAGGGTTTATGTAGAAAGACATATATATCCTTATTATCTTAATTTATTTATTTGTTAATTTTAATCTAATTAAAATCGACAAATAAATAATTAATCAATTCCCAATACGATTATCGAAGATCCATCTTATTCATTCTTTATGTGTGACCCTGTAGGTTCACATAAAATTGGTAGTAGTTCTTAAACATTTTTAGGACTACAAGACATAATTGGTCTCTAGCAAGACATTATGTCTACCCAATTTTAGTGAAGATCGATGATCCGACTTTACCTACTAACAGTTAGTCATTCAGTCCTTTTGTTACACGATATCTTATAATCAAACATAAGTGTGGATCAAAACACTCTTATATTGTCTAATTACTTATTTCTTGAATCTAGAGTTTGACTGACTTAAACAAATGATATTGATAACTCTTTATTAATTCATTCGAGCATGGCCATGCATTTCTCATCTTACTCATCAAGAGGCCCGATAGATATCTCTCTCAAATTAATGAGATGAACAAATCCCTTCACTAACACTCACATTCCTCTATATAACATATTGCATGCCCAAGTTTATTCTTGCAATCATCCGATTAAAGATGATGAAGAGATGAATCAAAACATGAAAACTGTTATATAGGAATCCATGGTGCCATTAGGTCAAAGGACTCAAACAACATTGTAAAAAAGAATACTATTGCATTGATCCATACAGTATTCTTATAATTGGTCAATCCAATACAATACACTCCTGTTTGTATCTATGTGCTGAATTAATATCTCATATCCATGATCAGTAAAACTTGATCATCATACAGCAATCATACTAGTCTTAATTCATTATCATTCCACATAATGAGTGACTAGGGATAATTTAGAATAAAGTTATAATTCAGCTTATGGTTCTACTATTAAAGTCACATACTTTAATGACATAAGGCATAACTAAATATTCAAGGAATAACATTACCAAAGTAAATAGGCCAAAAATAACTTGGTAATTAAAATGACTTGATAATAAACATACAAATGATAAAGAATCCATATGGCCTAGGGCACATAACTAGCAGTTTGTTCTACGAGAATGTGTGCTACATAGGTGATATTTATCTTCATTTCATATTGTTTCTCTTGAATTTCATATTAAATGTTGAAACCCATAGAGAAATAATTATTTTTACTTAAGATTTGTGAATCCAAAACCTGATTCATGTGATTTTAAATGTTTTTTTAATTGAATATTGTTTAGGTACTTGTATTTAGTAGCTTAAGTTTATTTTCATGGGTTTATGTGTGTGCACCATGTAAATCCATGTATGGTTTCAACTGAATAGATTGAGCAATGGTTTTCTTTTTAAAATAAAATTTAGGCTAGTAATGAAGTTGTTCATAACTACCTACACACAGGGGTGGTGAAACTTTCTATCACTTGATTTTAAATTCACTGAAATGGGTTTAAATAAAGGATTCTTAAACTTAATGCGGATCTTGGTTATTGATATTTTAAACTTATCGTTTGAAATTTTCCCTGAAAACATTTATATAAGTAAAATTAACCTTACCTTAGACTATACATTTTTGTTTGTCATGCTTTATTGAGTTTCTTTTGGCCAAAAAATAGATTAGAAATGAGTATGGTAGATGCTAATGATCCCCGATGAATACAATTTAATATTTTCTATGCTACTTTGACAAGTGTGTTTGCCTAAATGGCAGCTGTGATTGAAGTAGAACGGAACATATCAGTATTTTATCATTTTTTTTAAAACAACTTTGATGTTCATACCAGACACTAAAGCTGGGTGAATGGGCCATAGCCCACAGGCTGGCCCATTTAACCCGTTTTTAAAACGGGTTAGAGTTGATTTTTTTTAACTCGTTTAAAAGCAGGCCAAATAAACCCAGTTCATTTAACCTTCAGGTTAACCTGCCACGGGCCAGGTTAGCCCACTTTTTTTTTTTTTTAATAAAATAGGTTTGCTTTACTTAAAACTTTTAAGTCAAAACCCTAAAGTAACATAACATAACATACGGATAGCACCTACCCTGCCTCCTCTTCTTCTTCTATAGACACAGCACAGTCGAGTCTTCTCCTTGTGTCCTACTTTTTTTTGCCGTTGATTCATTATCTGCTTCACTAATCAGCAATCATCACTGTCCACTCGTATGATTTTCTTCTTCTTCTTCTCTTTTATTACTTATTCGTAGATCTCTCCATATCCTACATATAGTAATTATAAATCTTTTTATTTCATTTAATTTGATTTCTTCTCAAGAGACTTATAAATTGATACATGTATCTTTTATAGTATTAAATAGAATTATCAAATCATATATGTATATGAGATTTGACTCATTGTTTTGTGAAAATTGTAGCATTTGAATAATGTTTAGAGGTTTTTGGGTTTGAGTTATGGTTTATGTTTTACAAATAAATATTATTTTGGGAGTATTTTGTTTATTATTATCTTATATGTATTTTTCAATGGTTTTGATATTTGTTCTTTAACTTATGGAATGGAAATTTATACATGAAGTTTATCTTTTCAGAGGCATGAGTGATGTTCATCCTTTTTTGCTGTTCCTTTGTCGACAGAAGGACATGAGTGATGTGGGAAAAATATGACAATTATCCCATGTTAGATTTTTGCATAATATTTTTCTCAAATGGCAAAGGTGGGACAATGACTTATAATTTATAGTTTGCTGTGAATTTACGTTGGTTGTTGTTGGAGAAACAATATTACATTTATTAAACAGGTCAAGTTAGTGGGTTGGCCCATTTAACCCACCAGCTCGCACGGGTTGGGTTAAGGTTATAAATTTTGGCCCATTTATCAAGTGGGCTAAAATTTGTTAGTCTGTTTAACCCGCGGGCCAAAGTGGGTCGGGTCGGGTCAGGTTGACCCATTTAACCCATTTGCCCAACTCTACAGGACACCCAAAACAAGTTTTTTTTCTAGTGTCGTTATTGGGGAATCGCCTTTAACTTCATGAAAATGAAGTTCAATGAACCACTATCTGAAAACTTCAATTATATTAATCTAGTCGCTTTTGCATATTGTTTTGGTTAATTTGATTTTTTCTTTTTTTTCTCTTTCGATCTATTGTTTTTGTTTTTGCTAGTTTTGACAAATATGGGAATTAAAATTGCAAGCATTATTCAACAAATTGAGGAACTCTCGCTAAGGAGTTGTGAAGAGGTAACAAGCTCCTGTCCACAATATTATGAGCCATATGGAACCCTTTTATGGAGTTTCTAATCAAAGTTACTTGCTACCTTATTTAGATATGGCTTAAAGTCATTGGCATCAAACTTGTAGCAGGGATATTCATGTTTTGGGTCTTATCAACAAAAATCCTTCATGGAGGAGTTATTTCTCTCCTTTATAAAGAATTCTAAGATTCATTATCAACAATTTGAATTGATGTTAAAATGCAAACTCTCTCAAGAATTTAGAATTGCAAATGAACTAAGTTATTGAAATACTTGAGGAGGAAGCTTAAGAAACGGCTCAAGCAATTACTTTAAGAAGTAGGAGAAAATTGCAAAATTTAGAGAGAAGAAGAGAAAAAATAAGGAGAAAGAGAAGAAAAGTTCTAGTGGTGAAAAACAAGTTGAGGAGCAAGAGGAGGTTGTGAAAAAAGAAAAGAAGTGAAGTGATCGAGGAGAAGAGGGAAGAGGAAAAGAAGGAGACATCTCCTATCAAGCCTTATAAACCACTACTTCCTATCTAACTAGAGCTAAGAGAAGACAAGATGAAGAAAAATTTCAAAAATATTTAGACCTATTTAAATAGCTTCACATAAATCTCTCTTTAGTGGATGCTCTCTTACAAATGCATGCAAAATTCTTGAAGGAAGTTCTTTCAAATAAAAGGAAGTTGGAGGAGCTTTCTATAGTAACACTTAAGAAAGAATGTTTAGATGTTCTCCTTAATCAACTCCTAAGGAAAATGAAAGATCTAGGTAGCTTCCTCATCTCTTGTTTAATTGGAAATTTACCTGTTGAGAAAGCTTTAACTGATTTGGAAGCTAGTATAAATTTTGATGCCACATAGCATGTTTAATAGACTGGGATTAAGAGAATCAAAGGCTACTAGAATATGTCTTCTATTAGCCGATAAAATCCACTAAATATCCATGGGGATAATAGAAGAAGTGTTAGTAAAGGTGAAAGATTTCATTTTCCTTATTGATTTTCTGATTCTTGCCATAAATGAAAACATTTATGCACCCTTCATTTTAGGAAGACCATTTTTAGCCATTGTAGGCACTGTAATAGATGTTAAAGATAGGAAGTTAGTTTTGCATGTTAGGAATGATGAAGTGGTGATTAGATTATCAGAATGTGCTATGCAAACTTTAACCAATGATGAAGACTGCTTTGCGTTAGATATTTTAGATCTTGAAATTTCTAAAGTAGTGCAAGCAACAACCTATGATGATGTTTTAGAGTTATGTTTGAAACAAAGAAGTGGGGATGAATTTTTCTCATGTAAAGGAAGTAATGGCCCAACTTGAAGCAAATGAAGAAGTGGTGAAGGATCAAGTAACGGAAGCTACTGGTAGGGATTAAAAGACTTAAACCCTAAGCTAAACAACCTCCAGAGTTAGAGTTGAAGCAACTACTTGAGTATTTGGAGTACACATTTCTTGAAAATGACTCCAAGCTACTTGTTATTATTTCTTCACAACTCAATTGTGAACAAAAAAAGAAATTGTTAAAGATATTGAGGTAACATAAAAGAGCAATAGCTTGGAAAATTGTTGACATCAAGGGCATAAGTCCCTCATTCAGTACACACAAAATTTTGATAGAGGATAATTTTATACCAGTCATGCAACCATAAAAGGCACTTGAATCCGAATATGAAAGAGGTAGTAAAGAAGGAAGTGTGGAAATTATTGGATGCAAGACTCATATATGCCATTTTAGATAGCCCATGGATGAGTCTTATTCAAGTTATAGCAAAGAAAGGGGAAATGATGGTGGTACCAAATGAGAAGAACGAGCTTATTCCTATGCCAATTATCATGGGTTGGAGAGTGTGCATTGATTATAGGAAGTTCAATGATGCCATAAGAAAGGACCATTTTCTACTTCCCTTTATTGACCAAATGTTGGACAGATTAGCAGGACGTACATTCTATTACTTCTTGGATGGCATCTTTAAATTCCAATAGCTCCTAAAGATCAAAAGAAAACTACTTTCACATGTCCTTATGGTACTTTTGCCTATCAAAGAATGCCATTTGGTTTATGTAATACTCCAATGACTTTTCAACAATATATGATGGTTATCTTTAAGATTTAGTGGAGAATGTGATGGAAGTTTTCATGGATCTTTTCAGTCTTCAAGATTCTTTTGATGGCTGCCTCATGAACTTGAAAAGAGTCCTCTAGAGGTGTAAAGAGACGAATCTTCTATTGAATTGGGAAAAGTGTCATTTCATGGCGTAGTAGGGCATTATCTTAGGAAATATAATATCAAGATAAGGAATTGAAGTTGAAATTGCCAAGTTAAGGTCATTAAGAAATGGCCACCACTAACTTCAGTCAAAGCAATTCAAAGCTTCTTAGGTCATGCAAATTTCTATAGGAGATTCATCAAAGATTGTAAAACTCTTGACAAAACTCATGGAAAAGATGCTTCATTTGATTTTAGTAAGGATTGTTTAGAAGCATTTAGCTTGTTAAAGAAGAAGCTGATCAACGTGCCCATTATGGTGGTACCAGATTGGAATTTACCCTTTGATCTTATGTGTGATGCTAGTGGTTTTAATATTGGAGATGTTTTTGGGGCAACGAAGGGAAAAACACTTTCAACAAATTCATTATGCAAGTAAGATGTTCACCCTAACTCAAGAGAATTACACAACAATAGAGAAGGAATTACTTATGGTGGTATTTGCTATTGATAAATTTCAACATTATTTGATATTATCCAAAGTCATTGTTTATACTAACCATTCAGCTTTGAAGTATCTTTTAGCTAAGATAGATGTCAAACCACACCCCATTAGATGGATGTTGCTCTTGCAAGAGTTTAATTTAGATATAAGAAAAAAGAAGGGATTAGAGAACTTGGCTGTTAACCAACTTTTCAGGTTAGATAATCCTTTCCTAGACCAACTTAAGGAAGAGGTTATTAATGATGAATTCCCTAAGGAAAGGCTTTATTATGTTTATACTATAGATAACGACCCTGAGCCTTGGTTTGGTGATATTGCTAATTATTAGGTCGATAAGGAATTTCCCATGGAAGTAGATTACAACCAAAAGAAAAAGTTCATTTCAAAGTTGAAACATTAGTTTTTGGAGGACCCATTTCTCTTTTGTGTTCACTCCAACCAAATAATTAAATGATGCGTTTCACATTAGGAATGTCAAAAAATTTACATCACTATCATGATGGACCAATAGGTTGCCACTATAATGTAAATAGAATAGCTCGCAAGGTTTTAGAGATAGGGTTCTATTGTCCATCAATCTTTAAAGATGCTAAGTCATTGGTTGCAAACTGTGACAGTTGTCAAAGGATAGGAAAATTTTCAAAAAGAGATGAGATGCCTAAAAAGTTCATTTTAGAATGTGTGGTATTTAATGTTTGGGGTATGGATGTATGGATTTCATGAGATCATTTCCTAAATCCTTTCGTATCAAATACATCTTAGTAGCAATGGATTATGTCTCAAAATTGGTAGAAGTTAAAGCATTACCTAGTAATGATGCCAGAGTTGTCACAAGATTTTTGAAAAAGTTGTTTTCATGATTTAGATTCCCAAGAGCTTTAAGTAGTGATAAGGGTACCCAATTCTGTAATGCACAACTTGAAAAACTTATGAAACGATATGGAGTGCATCATAGAGTGTCTACCCCTTACCATCCTCAAATAAGTGGGCAAGATGAGGTCTTTAATGGAGAACTCAAGTGAATCTTAAAAAAGATGGTTTCCACCAATAGATAAGATCAGGCAAAAAAGTTGGATGATGCACTTTGGGCTTATAGAACAGCCTTTAAAATTCCATTAGGAACAATATGTTATCGTTTGGTCTTTAAAAAGGCATGCCACTTGCTAATAAAGATTAACCATAGAGCATATTGGGTTATTAAGTTACTGAATTACAATCTTGTTGATTCTCTATATATCTAAAGTTTTGATGATAACAAAATGCTGAAAGAACTAACTACTCTATTAGTGTGCAGAATTATATTCATAATTTTTTATAGAATATTGGTGATTTTGTAAAACAAATATATAAGGCTGAATGATATTAATTCTTGGATATGAACAAGTTTTAGATAAGTTAGACAAGAGTTGTTATACAATATGATGTTTTCGGATGCTGTTTCGAAAAGAAAAAGGTACATAGAATGTTTTCCAGAAGGATAATTGAAGTATAAAACATTCCCAGCAACACAAAACATTTCACAGAACATTTTGGAGAAACTCAAAACAACCATTTTAAATTGAAGTTAGTTTCCAGAAACACAGAAGTTTTTGTAAAACCTTTACAAGAATCTTTAGTAGTAATTCTGAGTTAAAGATAGTTACTGTTCATCTTCTCAAACAAGATCTACATTTTTTTTATGAAGAAGATCAATGATTTTGAAGACCTAGCTCCGAGATAATAAGTATATTCGCATAGTATACTTATTAGTTCCACTAAAGTTGGATTATCCTAGGGGATTAAAGAAATTGTCGGATTGGTTATATTCATCAAAGAAGTTTTTCTTGAAATAAAGAACAGAAGCTACGGTTGATTAATGATGGACTGATTTCAAGACAGAACAGTTATGTTTTCTAATTTTTCTCAAGATAAGAACAAATTCGAATTGGATATTATTAAGAAAATAAAATAAGAACAATGTTATCTTTAAGAAGATGACACACGAAGATCACATTGAAGACCATGATATCAGCAACAGTTCTCTAGATCTATCTTCAAGATCAACGTTATCAGAAATCTTCAAACAGAAAACAAGTGGATTATCTTAAATCACGAAATTCAAGAAGATCTTATCTTACTTTAGTGTATCAAGAATTCAAATTCAAATCTGGAACCGAAGTAAACAAGAAGAACGAGATTTTCTCTTGAAGATATCAGCAGCATTTGAAAAATTAATTTAAGGATAAGAGATTACAAATTTCCATCCGAAGTTTTTGGGATATCTATCTTATCTCAAGCGCAACAAATTCTAAGCGATAGAAGGACATGATATGCGAACAGAGATAAATGAAGAAGGAGATACGGCACTATTCACCGTTCAAGAAAAACAAAAAACTCGAGAGCAGCTTGACTTAACATTGACCGAAAATTCTTAAGAGTTGAAAAAGCAAACTTTCTTTATTTTCTTCTCACGTGCAGAATTATAGCAAATTTTATTGCAATCTTTACACTTTATTCTTTTAAAAACGAAGCAACTTATTGTTGGCTTCAAGTGAGTTAGTTCAATTACTAGTTTAAACTCTGTAGATCGATTAAAGCTAGAGGATAGCTGTGAGAATCGAGCAGAGAGAATTGTACAAGCTTGTAATTGATTTTATTGGATATAGTGGAACAAAACCCGTAAGATAACGGGGTCCCCGGCTCGGAGCTGGAAGAGTGGACTGACGCACAAGGCAGAACCACTATAAATATCTGCCTGATCTTCTTATCCCTTCTCTATTTATATTTCCACAGTTTATTTTATTGATGTTTAATTGTTCATATTGTTCTCTTAACTTAAAATCAAAGGGGATTGTTTTTAAAAGGAAAAAATTTTAATTTTCTGAAATAATCAATTCAACCCCCTTTCTTGATTATTTTCGGGACCAACAATTGGTATTAGAGCAGGGCTCTTTTATTAAATTGAGTGATCCAAACAAAATGACTGAGAACAATATTGCAATCAATAGAGCTCCATATTTTTATGGTTCAAATTATCTTTATTGGAAAATGCGAATGACAACTTATATAAAAGCTAATGATTATGCTTCTTGGCAGGTGATCCAATTTGGAGACAATCCAATAGCAATATCTGATGATGCTAGTTTCACAGATGAAGAGCTAAAGTTGATTGAGAAGAACAATAAGGCTAAGAATCTCTTACTCACAACCATAGCTCCTTATGAATTTTATCTAATTTCTTCATGTGAATCAGCAAAGGAAATTTGGGATACTCTTTCAAAAACTTATGAAGGAACAGACACAATTAAGGAAACAAAAATCAATGCATTTCTTCAACGTTTTGAATTATTTTAAATTAAGTTTGACGAGCAAATTAAAGATGTTTTTAATCGATTCACTGCTATTACTAATGAGCTAACCTCACTTGGAAAGAAATTAGATGATTCTAATCTTGTCAGGAAAATGCTTCGAATTTTGCCAAAATCGTAGGATGCCAAAAAGACAGCTATAGAAGAAGCTCAAGATTTAAATAAACTGACACTTAGTCAGTTAAGGGAAAAGCTGATGGCATACGAGTCACATCATGATACAACTGAAGAACCAGAAAATAGTTCAAAGGCAATAGCTTTCAAAGCCAAACGAGCTGTTGAATCTGATTCAGAAGAGGACAGTGATGATGAAAATATTAACATACTTACTAGGAGATTCAACAAATTCTTGAAGAAAAAGAAAGGTAAAAAGTTCAAAAGTTTCAATAGATCTAACAAATTTGATGCAGAAAAAAGCTATAAGGACAAAGAAGAAAAGAAAGAGAAGAAAGAAACTGTGTGTTATGAATGTAAAAAACCGGGACATATTAAATATGAGTGCCCTATTTTAATCAAAAAGATTAAAAATTCAAGAAGAAAAGTCGAGCAATGATGGCAACTTGGAGCGATTTGGATGAGTCAGAAGCTAAACCTGAAGCTATAAGTGATAATGAAGAAGAAGCAAACCTTTGTCTCATGGCTACTTCTGAGGTAACTTCTGAAAGTGATGACGAATCAATTGAAGAAGATATGATTGCTGAAATGGAAAAACTTTTAAAAGCTCTTAAGAAAGCTGATTTAAAAATTGCTAAATATGATAATGAAATAAAATCATTAAAGAATGAAAAAGACGCATTAAAGCAAACCAATTCCTTGCTTGTTGATGAAAATGATATCTTGAAGAGTGACAATGAAAAGTTTTTTAAGGATAATGAAAAGCTAAGAAAAGACAATAACTTGCTAAGGGATGAAACAAGCGTTTTGAAAGTAAAAATTGATGAATTATCGAATTCAATAAAGAACACGTTCAATAAGTTCAATGAAAGTGATGAAAAGCTAAAAATGTTGATTTCATCACAAAGATTGTCGTGTGAAAAGCATGGTTTAGGTTATAATTATGGTTTGAATTCAAATACATCCAAGAAAACTATATTTGTGAGAGCCAAACCAATTGTAAATGCGAAACAAGTGTTAAAAAGATTAATTATAAAGCTATACGTGGAAAAGAAAAGTATGTTCAAAAATCCAGAATGAAGTCCAGAAGTTATTCTTATGGAAATCATACCAAAAGGTATTCCAGAAGCTATTCTAGAAGTTATCCGAGACAGAATAGTTGGAGACAGGTAAACAACAGGTATTGGAATAATTATAATAATAATAATAATAATATACATGTTTCTTTTGTAATAAGATTGGTCACATAGAAAAGTACTGTTATTATAAAAGAAACAAGCTCAGTATTCAGCAAGTAAAACAAAGAAATGAAACGAGCTTGTCTTTCAAAGGACTCAAACTTGTTTGGGTTCCTAAAAAGGTTTAATCCTTTTATTTTTGCAGGAACATGAAGCTAAAATCAATGAAACATGGTATCTTGATAGTGGGTGTTCCCGACATATGACAGGAAATGCTTCATTGTTCAATAGCATAACATGGGAAGAAAAAGGATATGTAAAATTTGGAGATGACAGTAGAGGTAAAATTATTGCAACAGGAAATATTGGTATAACACCTCATACTATAGAAAATGTTTACTTAGTAAACGGCTTGAAACATAACTTATTAAGTATCAGTCAGCTATGCGATAAAGGATATAAAATGGTTTTTGAAAAAGATAAATGCTTTGCCTTTAGTAAAATGGTATAAAATTATTTGAAGGTTTTAGGAAAAAAAATATATATTTGATAAAACCTAATAAAATGGAGGATGCATGTTCTTGTTATCTATGAATGATCATATCTTTATTTGGCATAAACGCTTATGACATGTTAATTTTAATCAATTAGAAAAATTATCCAAAAAGAATATAATAAGAGGTTTACCTAAAATAAGTATTAAACAGGATGTGAAATGTGATACATGTTTAAAAAATAAAATGGTATCTGTTTCTCCTAAAAGTAAAAATGCAATAACAACTAGAAGACCTCTTGAGTTGTTGCATCTTGATCTGTTTGGACCTTTTAGAACTCTTAGTATGGGTGGATGTAAATATGGATTTGTTATTGTGGATGACTATTCGAGATATACATGGGTTATGTTCTTAGGACACAAAAAGGATACCTTTGATTCTTTTCAAAAAATTTCAAAACAAATACAAAATGAAAAAGGAGTTTCCATAATTAGTCTACGAACTAATCATGGAACAGAGTTTCAAAATTCAGATTTTATAAATTTTTGTGAAGAACATGGGATATCTCATAACTTCTCTGCTCCATATACACCTCAACAAAATGAAGTTGTAGAACGCAAAAATAGAACAATACAAGAAATGACTAGATCTATGTTAAATGAAAGTAGTGTTGCTGAGTATTTTTGGGCAGAAGCAGTGTCTACAGCTTGCTATATTATCAATCGAGTATATATTCGGCCCATGACAACAAAGACCGCTTATGAATTGTTTCGAGGTAAGAAACCTACTGTTTCTTATTTTCATGCTTTTGGATCTAAACGTTTTGTAAAAAAGAATGTTCACAATCTTGGTAAGTTTGATGAAAGATCTGAAGAGGCAATATTTTTAGGATATTCTTTAAATAGTCGTGCTTATCGTGTATATAACAAATCCTCAAAAATTGTTGAAGAATTAATTAATGTTAAGTTTGTTGAAGATACAAAAGATGATGAGTCAGATGAAGAAAAGGATTTCAATCCTAAAACAGAACCTAGTACAGAACCTATATCTGGAGTATCTAACCTTCCAGAAAAAGAGAAGTCAGAGAACAGAAGGTACTTCAGAAATTGTAAGATCTGAACTAGAAACTTCTAAAGGTTGGAAATACAAGTCTACTCATCCATCTGAACAAATAATTGGTAATATACAAACTGATGTTCAAACACGAGGTAAGTTACAAGATTTTGAAAATCATTTTGCTATGTTGTCTGAAATTGAATCTAATAATATTGAAGAAGCTTTAAATGACAATAGTTGGATTGATGCCATGCAAGAGGAATTAAATCAATTTCAAAGAAATAATGTATGGAATCTTGTACCTAAACCTGAAGGAAAATTTGTAATTTGAACTAAGTGGGTGTTTAGAAACAAACTAGATGAAAACGGAAAAATAAGTAGGAATAAAGCAAGATTAGTAGCTAAAGGATATTCACAAGAAGAAGGACTTGACTTTGATGAAACATATGCACCTGTAGCTAGATTAGAAGCAATTCGTTTAATGCTTGCATATGCATGTTTTAAGAATTAAAGTTTTTCAAATGGATGTAAAAAGTGCATTCTTAAATGGTTTTATAAAAGAAGAAGTATATGTTGAACAACCCCCTGGTTTTGAAGATCCTATTAAACCTAATTATGTTTTTAAATTAAATAAAGCTTTATATGGTTTAAAACAAGCACCAAGGGCTTGGTATGAAAGATTAAGTTTGTTTTTAATTTCAAAAGGTTTTCAAAGAGGAACAGTTGACACAACTTTGTTTTTAAAAACATACGAACAAGATATTTTGGTTGTACAAATATATGTAGATGATATAATATTTGGTTCTACTAATGAAATATACTGTCAAGATTTTGCAAAGGATATGCAGGCAGAATTTGAAATGTCAATGATGGGAGAGTTGACATTCTTTCTTGGACTACAAATAAAACAAACAAAAGAAGGAATTTTCATGCACCAAGAAAAGTATACTAAACAAATTATGAAGAAATTTGGGTATGAATGATGTAAAGGAGCTACAACTCCCATGAGTACTTTAACAAGGTTAGATTTTGATTCTAATGGGAAAAAGGTAAATGAAAAGTTATATAGAAATCTCATTGGCTCTTTATTGTATTTAACTGCATCTAGACCTGATATTCTCTTTAGTGTATGTTTATGTGCTAGATTTCAAAGTGCACCAACAGAAACACATTTGACAGTTGTTAAAAGAATTTTCAAATACTTGATAAATACTTCAAAATTGGGCATTTGATACCCTAAAAATCACAATTTTGATTTAATAGGATATTCAGATGCAGATTATGCTGGTTGTAAAATTGATAGAAAAAGCACATCTGGTACTTGTCAATTTTTAGGTGACAAATTAGTTTCTTAGTCTTCTAAGAAAAAAAATTATGTTGCTTTATCTATAGCTGAAGCAGAATATGTTTCTATTGGTAATTGTTGTTCACAAATGCTTTAGATAAAACACCAATTAAAAGATTATGGTTTATTTTAAAATATACCTATAAATGTGATAATACAAGTGCAATTAATTTGACAAAAAATCCAGTGCATCATTCTAGATCTAAGCACATTGAAATTCGACATCATTTTATTCGTTATCATAATTAATGGTAATATTGTTGTTGATTATGTGCCTTCAGATAAACAATTAGCAGATATTTTTACAAAACCTCTTGAAAAATTGAATTTTGAATTTATAAGGAATGAAATTGGAATTTGTAATCCTTTTTATTGAAATTAATAATTATAACAATTTAATTTCTTAAAGTTTGTTTACTGGAAAATGTTGAACGAGGACTTTTAATAAAAAGAAAAAGGAGCACATTAATTTTTAGCAACTTTCTGTACGGGAACTCGTGAGTTTTTGGCGCTCAAAGTTCTGTCTCTTTGTCTCTCCAATACTTTGTCTTCTTAAGTGTCATCTTCATCTTGGCTCTTCATAATTTCACTTTTTCATTTCGAGAAAACCCTAAGAAATCTTGCAGCGAACCTTCTTCCAGTCTGTTCAACATGGCTCCTCGCAAATCTCAACGTATCACTAACAAAAAATTCAAAACCTTAACCTCTAAAGATCCTATCTCTATTCAAGATACACAATTCTCCGATTCTCAACAAACCCTCTCTTAATCTGTTTCATCATCTAGGGTTCGTGAAGAACGAACTAAACACAAACAAGAATCTGGGCAGATCTCAAACAACCTAAAGGAACAGCGAAAAACGAAAGAATTCCAGGAAAATCTGTCGCAAAGTCCTGACCCAGAACCTATATCAGAACCTTTAGAGCAAATCAAGAAGGTGAAAACTTCCAAAGTTTCATCCAAGAAAAGGAAAGAAGTAACTTCACCGTCAAAAGAACAGACCCCATCCAAAAAGCGCAGGACTGACAAGAATCTGAAATCAAATGTCTATAAAGAAGGTAAAAATCCATGATTGTGCTTTTATAGATTTTGGATATTTTAAAGAAAAATGGATTTTACGGAATGCATGGCTAGATAATGTTGGTTGTAAAAAGCTGTGTAATCTGACTGGAGATGTGATTGGAGAAATGATTGAGGAATTATAAATAGAAGAAAGGTCGATTCTAGAGTTTAAGGTAAGGTTCAAGACTGAATATAACAGTCTCTCGTGATGATCTAATTAAATGTTTTGGATTGAAAGATTGTCATGATGATAATACCGTTGTTTCTTTGAGAAGGAATTATATTTTTCTGAAAATAAATGGAAAACGTAGGACAGTTTCTAGATGATGAGTGTTTGTTGTATGAGTTTTGAAATAGTCGTTAGAATGCTCCACAAAATTGTGCGAGAATGTATTCTTCCTCGCAAAGGAAGTTCTACGACAGTCACAAAAGATGATGGTTTGATTATCTTGAGTATGATGCAGAATTAAGATAGATTTGGCCAAGAGAAGTTTTGAAAAGAATTTGGAAGGAATAAGAGTACAAAATATATGGGAATGTTCTTATGGATATATTCAAATTTAAAGGAATTCCCATTCCTAAGAAATTCCTATAGGTCTAAAAAGAATTGGAGAGAAAAGCATGCATCATATGCAAATTAGGCCTTATAAGAAATTCTGGTATGCAGTAGATGGTGCGATTTACTTGCATCAGAAACATAGGAATGAAATTAACTGGGAAAAGGTAAAGACAACAGTTGAGGGGGAGCAAAAACCAACCACAGAAGCTTCTCCAGAAGTTTCATTAGATGAGGAAACAGATCAAGGAATGCACAGGGCTGGTAAAGAACCAATGAAAAAGAAAGAAAAGAAAAGATATAAGCCTATGCCTGGTGGGAAATTTCAGATAAGGGAAAATTTGCAGATGGATTCTTCCTCGGACAGTGAAGATTCTTTTTTAGAAGGTCCAGGAGAAGTATCTTCTTTTCAATCCAAAGATGCTCTCACAAAGATGCTGGCAACCTCTCTTGAATCCTTCAAACAGTACATTACAAAGTTTATCTCTTCCAAGATCAAGACTCAGTTATCCTCTATGCAACAATCCCAACCTCCACCATCTAGGATGCCTTTGATTTAGCCCGCTCATTCTGTCGATCTTCACTACCTGAGCAAGAACATATTCCAGAAGCTGTCACAACTGACACTTCACTTGATCATGTTTCTCCTCGATCTGGACAGCCCTATGAACCCTCTTCCAAACTTAAGTCTTGTTCTGTTTATTCCTCTTGATGTGCTTCAACACCCATCAAATTATCTTACTCCATCTTCACAACATTTTGCTAATTAACCCTCTATTCCATCCAACTATTGCAGGCGTGTGAAAAGGACAGCTCGAAAGTCCACAAAAAGACCTAAAAAGCATTAGTTTTTGTTCTGTTTTCTTACGGATATTTTTAATATGTTTTTGTTGATATTTCACATCAGACCTGTGATGTAATTTTGATAGACTACTCATATCAACTTTTAATATGTTTTCTCCTGATTTTGCTGATAACAAAAAGGGGGAGAAAAGGTTAAAGGATATGAATGTGCATGTGTGATATGAATGTTCATGTGTGATGAATCGTGGATATGAATGTGAATGTGTATGTGTATTCATGCATGTGTGATAAATCGTGAATGTGTAATGAATAAATGTTTAATTGTTTTGTTATCATTAAAAAGGGGGAGAATGTTGATTCTCTATATATCTAAAGTTTTGATGATAACAAAATGCTCAAAGAACTAACTACTCTATTAGTGTGCAGAATTATATTCAGAACTTTTTACAAAATATTGGTGATTTTGTAAAACAAATATATAAGGCTGAATGATATTAATTCTTGGATATGAACAAGTTTTAGATAAGTTAGACAAGAGTTGTTATACAATATGATGTTTTTGGATGCTGTTTAGAAAAGAAAAAGGTACACAGAATGTTTTCTAGAAGGATAATTGAAGTATAAAACATTCCTAGCAACACAGAACATTTCACAGAACCTTTTGGAGAAACTCAAAACAACCATTCTAAACTGAAGTTAGCTTCTAGAAACACAGAAGTTTTTGTAGAACCTTTACAAGAATCTTCAGCAGTAATTCTAAGTTAAAGATAGTTACTGTTCATCTTCTCAAACAAGATCTACATTTTTTTTATGAAGAAGATCAATGATTTTGAAGACCTAGCTTCGAGATATTAAGTATATTCGGATAGTATACTTATTAGTTCCACTAAAGTTGGATTATCCTAGGGGATTAAAGAAATTGTCGGATTGGTTATATTCATCAAAGAAGTTTTTCTTGAAATAAAGAACAGAAGCTACGGTTGATTAACGATGGACTGATTTCAAGACAGAACAGTTATGTTTACTGATTTTTCTCAAGATCAGAACAAATTCGAATTGGATATTATTAAGAAAATCAAAATAAGAACAATGTTATCTTTAAGAAGATGACACACGAAGATCACGTTAAAGACCATGATATTAGCAACAGTTCTCCAGATCTATCTTCAAGATCAACGTTATCAGAAATCTTCAAACAGAAAACAAGTGGATTATCTTAAATCATGAAATTCAAGCAGATCTTATCTTACTTCAGTGTATCAAGAATTCATATTCAAATATGGAACCGAAGTAAACAAGAAGAACGAGATTTTTTCTTAAAGATATCAGCAGCATTTGAAAAATTAATTTAAGGATAAGAGATTACAAATTTCCATCCGAAGTTTTTGGGATATCTATCTTATCTCAAGCGCGAAAAATTCTAAACGATAGAAGGACATGATATGCGAACAGAGATAAATCAAGAAGGAGATACATAACTATTCACCGTTCAAGAAAAACAAAAAACCCGAGAGTAGCCTGACTCAATCATTGACCGAAAATTCTTAAGAGTTGAAAAAGCAAACTTTCTTTATTTTCTTCTCACGTGCAGAATTATAGCAAATTTTATTGCAATCTTTACACTTTATTCTTTTAAAAACGAAGCAACTTGTTGTTGGCTTCAAGTGAGTTAGTTCAATTACTAGTTTAGACTCTGTAGATCGATTGAAGCTAAAGGATAGCTATGAGAATCGAGCAGAGAGAATTGTACAAGCTTGTAATTGATTTTATTAGATCTAGTGGAACAAAACCCGTAGGATAACAGGGTCCTCGGCTCGAAGCTAGAAGAGTGGACTGACGCACAAGGAGGAACCATTATAAATATCTACCCGATCTTCTTATCCCTTCTCTATTTATGTTTCCACAGTTTATTTTATTGCTGTTTAATTGTTCATATTGTTCTCTTAACTTAAAATCAAAGAGGATTGTTTTTAAAAAGCAAAAATTTTAATTTTCTGAAATAATCAATTCAACCCTTTTTCTTGATTATTTTCAGGACCAAACGATCTCACAGTTGTTGGCAAACATAGAATTTTTCAATTGAATGAATTAGATGAGTTTGTGTTTAAATGCTTATAAAAACGATAGGATATACAAGGAAAAAGTCAAAAGCTAACATGATTTAAAAATCAGACATCCACATGAGTTTAAGGAATGGGACTTGGTTTTGTTGTTCAACTCTAGATTAAAGCTTTTCTGTAGAAAACTCAAGTCAAAATGGTCTGGTCATTTTAGAGTCAAGAAAGTCTATCCCATAGTTGAGCATTAGATAAAGGAACATTTAAAGTGAACGAGCAAAGACTTAAACTCTATCAAGGAACACCATAAGAATTATGAAAGATAGAGGAGTCGCACTTAGTGCATAGTTACCTGATCTTTTTTTATAGGAGATTGTCAAGCTAACAATGTTAAACAAGCACTTAATGGGAGGCAACTCATGTCTAACTTGGAATTTTTCTCACTAACATTTTTCTTATGGCAAATAAGTTTTTAGGACAAAACAAACTTTGATCAAAAGATGAAGTGCACAGGTGTGATAGAATCATGATTCGAGGTCGCAAGTGAAAACTCACCTAAAGTTGTACATAATAAAATGAATGAAGGGCTTCGATCTGCATAATAGATTTAGGTACGGTTAACCCCGCGATTGGCTTACCATGATTTAATTATTTTTCACAGCCTTACCATGGATCCACTCAAGCCTGCAGTTTCAATTAACCTTGTTTTGTCCTATTTTGCGCTCCTCTCAACCCGCGATCATTAATAGAGAAATTTTTTAAACTTCTACTCTTTAATCTTGCTTTGCATTTAATTTTTTTATTTTCCCTATTTGTTTCATGATGTTTAAACGTTGAGGACATTATCTAGTTTAAGTGTGAGAGGAGGGATTAAGCAAGATTAAATGGGGATTGAGTGAAGGGGTGCTGAAAAAAAAAAAATTGGATAGAGTAACCACTAAATTGATCATTTTCTTTTCGTAATTATAAGAAAATAATGAAATGGTAAAAGTATGGTAAAAATTTGACTTTTTTTTTTTCAATTTTTGAGATGAAATCACCATGCAACTCAAGTGAGTTTAGTATTGAACAATAGCATCTTACATTTGAGTTAATTTTGCTTTGTTAAAATGACTCTATAATACCCATGTGGAGTAGTTTTACTTGTTATTTAATTTAAGAATATAGAGTTAGAATTGACTTCAGGTCCTTAGTAAAACTACTCAATTAAACCTTAAAAGCTTAAATGGTTTGTATGTTTTCTAGTTTAGTCGTTTTGAGAGCCTTATAGTATCTTGTGAAGGTTCAAATGATGCTTATAAGTTAATGATTTTTCCTTATGTTATATCAAAATTTTAAAACGAAATGAAAATGATCATAAGCTTAAGATTAAAATGGGCAGGGGTTGGTCCTTCAGAAAGAGCAATTTATTAACCCATGTGTCAATTTTAAATAAGCCATAAAATGGAAAAACATGTTTAGTTAGTATGAGTAGGACTTGGTCCCTTGGAAGAGTAAGGCTTGACTCTCTATTAATTGAATCACGAAGAAAAAGTAAGGAAAAGAAAAAGGTTGTCAGTATGAGTAGGTCTTGATCTCTTAGAAGAGCGGGAATTGACTCCTTTACTAATAACCCATCAAAATCAATTGAAATTGAAAATTGCTCAAAAAAGCTAGTTGATATGGGTGTGTCTTAATTCCTTAGAAGAGCAATGATTCATCTCCTTCATCAACCAAGCTATTGAAAAGAAATGAAACAATGATTGAAAACATAAATAAAGAAAGAGATTCGGGAGATGAGTTGATGTGTATGTTATATTTTGAGTGTGATGTTTAAAGAGATGACTAAGGGGCTGCATACTTATAAATATAATGGGATAAAATCAACTGAGTCTCTCTTACTTTTTATGATCTTTTGAATAATCTTTACTTTGGATTCTATCTTAAACAACAAGGGTAAAGGCTAGTCTACTTGGATAAGTTTGGCGATCTTAACAAAAGTAACCTCACATGATTTAGTAAGATTGAATGAAGCTATGTATACCATAGAATGCTGAGGTTACTAGGTGATTGAGCTAAAATGAGTGAAAACTTTGTGTTATCCTAGTAAAATTCTATTCAAGATTTATTTTCCTATTGAAAAATCTTTACTGTTTTGTTTTTACATTATGTTTTCCTATTCAAAAAGCTTAAGTGTGGGGAAATTTGATAAGTTATTTATATTCTATTCAATCATGGGAATTCATGCTTAATTTGATTCACTACTAGATAAATTCCCATAAATTTGTGCTATTTTACTTAAATGTTTTCAGCTAATAAGATTATAAAAAAGAAAAACAAAGTCATTTAAGTAAGATTTAGAGTAAAACAATAAATAAAGTTGAAAACAAGATTCAACCTCGGCACAATGGAATGAACCAAAGGCAAATTTTCAAGGTAAAACTCCAAAACTGTGCCTCAAGTTGTTCCTGCGATCCTTAACATGATCCAAGATAAGACTAAATTGTGACTCCAAGATGAAGATTACACAAAGTCTATCATAGCTAAGAACCAAGGCCACGATTCTACTTGCAATATAATCCATGTCATATGCACGTGATATTTTGACAAAGTTTGTTATAAAGAATTTGCCACATCTGCGAATAAAATCATCATGATTTTTATGCCTTATGCATATAAATAATTCTACATAGACGTTGTAACCATATTATACCATAGTATAACAAATTACTGACATAAAATAGGTGTGTAATTTTAGAGTGAAAATTTCTAGTAAAAGAAACTTAGCTTTTGCTAGAAATTCAAGTTTTTTTTGGGCAGATTTGAATTAATCTGACATTTGTTCTACAAGAATTTGCACTACATAGGTGATATCTATCTTCATTTACATTATTTCTCTTGAATTTTGTGTTGAATGTTGAAACCCATGGAGAAATAATTGTTTTAACATAGGATGTTTGAAATCCAAGGTCTGATTCGTGTGATTTTAAATGTGTTTCTAATTAATATTGTTTAGGTACTTGTATTTATTAGCTTAAGCTTATTTTCGTGGGTTTATTTGTATGTATTATGTAGATCCACATCTAATTTCAACTGAATAAATTGAGAAATCATTCTTTTGAATATATCTATGCTATTAATGAAGTTGCTTATAATTACCAAGAGATAGGGATGGTGAAACTCTCTGTCACTTTATTTTAAATTCATTGAAATGGGTTTAATCAAAGGATTCTTGAAATTAATGTGGATCTAGGTTGTTGATAGCTTGTAAAGAGATTCTAGTGATCTAACTTAGATTTAGTAGTACTTGACATCGAGAGAGGCATTATTATACACTAGTGAATCCGATAGTATAAGTGTATTCAGCAAAGAACTCACTGAGTTTGTTTAAAAAATCACATGATAAAGGTTTGTTAAAATAAATCATAAGTCCATTGTTGCATTTCAAACTTATCTTGTGAAATTTGCCCTAAAAACATGTGTATATGTAGAATTAACCTTAGCCTAGTTTGTAAATTTTTGTTTGCCATACTTTGTTGAATTTCTTTTAGCTAGATAATAGAAGCGAGTATGGTGGATGTTAACGATCCTCAAGGAATACAACATAATAATTTCTATACTATTCGGTATGTGCACTTATCTAAATGATAGTTGTGACTAAATTTGAATAGAACATATTAGCATTTTATCATGTTTTAAAATAATGTCAATGTTCACAATGAATATCCAAACACCAAGTTTAATATGGGGCATGTGTACGAAAAGAAAAATAACAAGTGTTGGCTTCTAATTGGTTGTTAGGTAGTTAGTTAAGATGGTTATGTGGTATGTAACTACCAATAAGTTTCTCGCATGAGGCAGTGTAAGTGGTAGTTACTTAAGAAAGTACTTACTACCACCTCTATGTCTTAAATTATAAATAGTAGTTCTCAACCACGTGGACATACACGTGATGTATGATACCCATTGAATATTTTTCAAATGGTTAGGGTTTATATAATTTTTTAGCCCTTTTATATTTTATCTTTTTATTTTGTATTACTTTGTTTTATTATGTGATTATATACTTTTCTTGTTTTTATTATATTTTATGATCTAATGTATTTTATGCCATTATATTAAATTTAACAAAGTTGTTGGAACTCCTCTCTCTCAAAAAAATATATTCAATAGAAGGTAAAAATAGTTGAGGATTCAAATAATATAGTAGGTAAATACTAAGAAACAAACAAGTTTTTTTTTTCCCCAACTATATGTAATTTCAAACATTAAAAATGAAATGCTGCATTTGCTAGGAGGATTCAAACCCAACCTTAGGATCGAGTCAAATGGAATTTGGAACTTATATGCAATTAATTCAATTATGGAATCATCAATAGCCATTTATTTTTTTACCTTTCAGACATGAAATAGGGATCTATATTCGTTCTCACAAGATAATTTTGTTGAGGACAGTGAGTGGTCGGGTTTAATACAGGCTATGTGTATGAAAAGAAAAATTACTAGGCAGATGCGGTTGTTAGTGACCATAGTTGGTCAAGTTCGTCACATATATTACATGTATACACTATATATTGCTCACTTCACATTACGTGGTAGGTAAGGTTAAAGTTGCCATTGAACAATTGTCAATGGGTAGTTAAGAGTCTTGGAATTTGATACTGCCAATTATTATTAGAGAAGAATCCTTAGACTCAATATGACTATAGGCTAAATGTAGAGGATACAAGCCTAGGAATTCATAATAGATTCTAGTCAGTACCAAGTCTTCCACTAATGAAGGACAAAAAACGCGTAAGATGATATCAGCTAGTCATATTTTAAATCTACTAGTCCAAAATTCTTGCAGTCATCTTAAACCAAGTCTGATTAATTAGATTATACTATTATTTGAGGTGTTTAATAAAATTTAACTTTTGGAGAAAAATATTCATTCACTCTATGATGGCCATAGGCCAAAAATTATCTAGTATAGACCGTCCTTTTCAACAATTGAATAAAATTTATCGATATAATTATATAAAATATTTGTTTGTTTACTGACCCACCACAAGTTTATTTACTGAAATATCAATTACATAAAAATAATTATATAAATACCACTATAAAATTATATGTTCAATGAATCAATCACTTCTTTAATATGCAATTTTATGACAATTATATAAATATTGCGTGTTTGGTATGCAATTTTATAAACATAAAAGATTCTTAAATCACATATATAACACATGTGATTTTGTCTATTTTTAAGAAGCGACATCATGCATGTTACATCCTATTTCTATATTACTATATATTATGGAGATGAATGTTTGTTATCCTAAAGTTAGTATCTCAATTATATCTCCACCAATTAAAATATAATACTTAATCAAATTATATAACTTAATATAAATATTATTTATTAAAACTGTCACGTTTAATTATTATTAGTTGAAATAATATTAAAACAGCAAAATGAGTGCAGCGAATACTGATCCATTGTATTGAGCATAAACAAATATTTCCCGCGAATAAGTAGGTTGTCGGAAAAAGGAAAGGTCCAAAAGTAAAAATAATTAGAGATCAAGTGCGCAATTTTGCTATGGTAAATAATCAATAAGGACTTGTAAATAAGATATTCCGAATCACCACTCCTTAAATTAAAAACAAAAAACAAAATACAAAGATGAAATTAAAACAATGGAAACTAATTTATAAATAGCAATACTATATTTAATCATCCGCTACTGTCCACGTCATATCATTCTCAAAGATCCAATGGCACACTTCAATCTGACCTGGACCATGCCCCAATGCCACGAATGCACCATGCTCTGGACTCCATGCCGACGTGTCGACGTGACAAATTGCCACGCCATGATTGACCTTTGACTTGCTCTCCACATCCAGAAGATCAGCTTCATATACTCTAACTTTAGGCACAGAATGACAATAATACAACAAATAAGGATAAAGACTTTGGTGACAGGACACCGATTTCGCCAATCTTCCACCATTGATCCCTCGGACCGAGCCTATGATCACATCATGAGTTGCTCCATTATTGTTTTCCGTGGTTCGAACCATAATATCATGCCCGAGGACCGACACTGCAAAGTCAATCATGTCCTCAGCCGATCCTACGCATCGTTTGGTCTCACCAGGGCTAGGTTCTCTCTCACACTCCTTTATTGCTTTGATAATCACACGGTCTGTGTTTGAATCCTTACGGACCTGGAAAACATCCATGAGTTGACCTAAACTTTGGATCGAAGGTGGTAATTGGACACGATGGTTCGGGGCAGAAACGACCTTTTAGGCATTTTGTCCCGAATGTCTGGCATAGTCATTACTCTTCCAGGGGCCAACATTGATTCCCTAAAAAACCGACCGGGTTCCACCCATTTATTTACGACAGTGCCACTGGCACTGCACTTGAACTCTCACTTGCACCGACACTTACATTACTATATCCAGCAAAGGTAACACCCTTTTTAGCATAATCCTTGAACGACCGATCCACACTGTAAGATTTGAATCCAATTGTTAATTGTCCCTTCGATCCTTTACCATATTCCTTGAATGTGTCATTCCCAGGATTGAAAGATTTCCCGTAATTCACGAAACTCGCTTTCCCTGAAATGGAATTCCTTGCATAAGATTGGAACGAATTCTCCCCAACATTGGCACCATTTCTATAATTGACGAAACTATCCGTCGCGGAATTGCCGCCGGTGCTATACATCCTAAAATCGCTATGTGGGTCATTGCCGATTTCTCCATAATTAACGAAAGATTGGTTCGGAGTGTTTCCCAACACGCCATACGACGTAAATGTCGAAGTGATCGTGTTGGAATCGTGTCCATAATTCGTGAACTCAGTAGGAGCATGGTTGCCGTTCTTAGCATAGCTGGTGAATGTTTCCTGTCCCGTGTTCGTATCATCATCGTATTGTCCGAAACTCATCCTGTGACCATTGCCACCCGAAGAATATGTAGTGAATAACGAATTCGGGACGTTAACACGGGGTTCGTAGTTTTGGAAACCCCCCGTCCCGCCATTTGCCCCCATCCCGTAATTGGCAAAGCTTCCATTTGCAACGTTTCCATCCGTTCCGTAATGTGTAAATTTCACCGTGCCCCTTCCCCTTTTGGTGTATTTTTTGAATGAAAATGTCGGTGTGTTTAAGCCTTGTGAGTAGTTTTGAATGAGTCGCTCCCACTGAGTCGATTTGTGCCATAATCTGTTGAGAAAATTAACTTAACCGTTAATGTACAACCAATTTAAAAACAACTTAATTTAAAAAAAAAAAAAAGAGAGTGTGAGAGAGAGAGATCTACTAGAACAGACATAACCCTTATATTGGGTTAACTTTACGAATGGTTCCTAAATATTGATAAAATATATAATTAAGTAATTCAATTTTGTAAAATATATAATTAAATAATTAAATTTTAAAATTGATCAATTTGATATTTAAAACAATCTTTTATGTACATTAAGCACCTCTATTGAATTGTGGTATTTTTAACTAATACAATTGAGAATTGTTGGCGTGCATGAAAATATTTTTTAGATACTAAATTAAAATTTTAATTAAAATATTAAATTAATCAATTTATTCAAATATCTAATTACATATTTTATGAAAGATCGCCACATTTATCTTAAATATAATAGAAAGTAATTAACTAATTTTTACTTTTGAAACGCTTATTGGAGTAAACTGCAAAGTTAGCATCGGTTGCACTCGGTGGAGATTTGCTCGGGCTGGTTGCTAATCCATCAACGTCACCTTCCATCGTCTCGTCGAAAGAGCAGAAGAGATCGGCGGCGGAACAGAAAGATTGGAGGTGTGAGGACAGAGAATTTTGGTAAGCAAGTTTGGTGAACAGTACATAGTCGACGGCACTTAGAGGAGAGAGTTTTGAGTAGAGGAAATATGGTATTGGGTGACTGTGGGTGATTTGTTTGTTCCAATAACGGACTGAGTATGACTTTGGCGTAAATGGATTACTATCCGATGTATATGGTTTTGATGCTGTGGTTTCAACAACATTTGTTGCTCCAACGTCGGAGATCTGTGTCAAATACATAGGTTTGTTAATGAAAAATGTACAAATATATAAAATTATTGTTAAAAAAATGCTAATGAAAAATGACAACTTACGACGTAAAGGGTCCAAACCAAAAGGATTGACAACGAAATGTGGAGAAAGTTCGTGTAGGTTTTGGGGTTATAAACTTGAAATCCATCCTGGTAAGAGAGTGTTACTGGATAGTATTGTGAAGCAGTGTTTGTAGAGGAATAAATATAGAAGTGGCTTTTTATTTGTCAGTTCCTTTTCAGTATTATTATGTATTTCCTTTATGTTTATATAGAATTATTGATTTTTTTTTTTCTTTTTCAGTTGACAATAATAATTTATATTTGAGTGGGAATTTTCACTTTGCGTGGCTTGCTGGGAAACTTTTTATGATGGGTATTTATGGCCTTCCCTATGCTTTTTCATCATAACTCAATCCATGCCATTTCTTGCATCTAAACTCTTCATTAAGCTAACGAAGTTTGAACTACGCATTGAGTTTTGAAGAGAGACATAAAATGCATATAAAGTATTTATTTTGCTATTTAGAATCTCTTCTAAAATTTTAGATGGGGAAAAAAGCCTCTTTTTTTAAATACATTATTTTGAAATTGCAGATACAATTATCGAGTCAATAATGTGCGTATTGGGGTGAGGTTTTTTTTTTTTTTAGAAATTACTCTTTAAGATTAAATCATATAAGATTTTGATATAGATTTTAGGTTTGATTTTAAAATTTTGTAGGATTTCAAAACCTGCTTTTTGAAAATAGTGCAGCCTATTGGGGCGAGGTTTTTTTTTTTTTTTTTTTTAACCCATCCACATTAGCCTAACTAACATTTACTCATTCACTTGATAGATATCACAAAGAGTGAAGGCACTTTCAAGCACGCTTCACACTTCCCGACACCAAGAGCCCTTTAGAACACATCTCATCACCAGCCCTTCTTATCAGGTGGTACGACAAACTCATTTTCCCTCCTGTGCATGCATTTTGCCTGTTTCTCTGTTTTCTAGTTGCTTATATATTTAGTTAATGTTTACTTGCATGTCCTTTGTCAGGGATATTAACTTTGGTGGGTTCTATAGGTAGGATTTTTTGTTTAGTGAAGTAGGAGAAAGGCTGCAGAGGATACTACATACAGCATGTAATATGCGCGTGATAAATATTATCTATTAGATATTTTTTGGCCAAGTACTTAATAATGGCGTATCATGAAATATAGAGTCTAGAATTCCGATCATTTGGTGGTGCAATTCCGATACCTTGTCTATTATTCTTTCTCTACTCCTACAAAAAGAACTAGTGATCTTTTGTGATTTAGTAAAGGTCAAAAAACAAGCTAACCTCCATCCAATATTATGGCATGGTTCTTCCATTGTTCATATGAATCAGTGAAAAGTTAGCTATACTATACTAGGCTCTGCTTGTGGAGCGTGGTACTTACTTCAAGCTTTGAACTGTACCACACGGAATTGAACCGTCCCAATTGGAATAGCTAAATTTCAAATTTATGATTCTGCTGCCAATAGTATTATTTAAGTCTTCCGCTACACGTTAGTCTATTTTTTTATCAATGCATTATTATGAAGCATCATCAGCTTGCAGCAACGTGGTACCTGGCTTATAATGAATAATGTACTATGTTTGACAAGAAATTATTACTCTGACAATTTTGGGTCCAATCAATTGTTATCAAGACTTTTAACATGTTATTTACAACATATATAACCATATAATCGTAATTTCTTATTGTAACAACGTTAAGTGATGGTGAAGGATAATGATAGTGGCTAACTTTTAATAGCAAAAGCTAATTATAAGGAATAATAATACGAATAATATTTAAATTTTAAAATTAATTAATTTAATATTTAAAAACTTAAAATCAATCAATTTAATACTTTAAAAAACTTAATGGAAACATTATCATCGTGCATGAAAGGTTTTTTTTTTTTAGGTATTAAATTGATAAATTTCAAAATTTAAATATTAATTTAATTTTAAAATTAGGTATCCAATTGCATATTTTGTTAAAATTTGAATATCATTTATAATATTAAATCTAATAACTATTAAAAATATATATAAACAGGGAACATGAGATATAATTTTTCTCTTAAAAATTGCGAATTAGTTTTCTCACTTTTCTTAGGTATTTTTCATGATAATTGTTGTCATCGTTAGCCATCAATAACCAACTTTACCTAACATCGCTTATGCTAATTCTTATGGTATCCGTCCTAATAAATCGATTCAAGCCCTACTTTTACTATATAGCAACTACAGCAAGATGTTATCTTGATATAAAAAGAAAAAAAACTAGTTCGCTTTCCATCAATGGATAAAAGTCATGGCAATTTCTTGTTTTCTAATCTAGACTTTTTATTAATTTTTTTTATTTTTTTATCATTATTATACAGGACTTTTCCTGGTTAAAGAGTAGGGTTTTATTCTACTATGTAGGAATTTATCTTTGGGTTAATTATTTTATCTTTATGTAAGCAATATGTCTTGGTTTAAGATAAAAATCAAGTATCTTTCTCCTTGGGTTTTGTTTACGAGTGTATTACATCTATAAAATCTCTACAATCGCATCAACAAGACTATTCAATCAATCATTTTATTAGTAATTGATATATTAAGTATTTCGGTAATATCATCATGGTAGCGTATTAATTTGAATTGTTAAATAATAAATGAGATCAGTCCTATTAAATATAATGATGGGATGATAGAATTTTCCAACATGTACATATATAAAAGATATAATTCAAACATTTTAGACAAACCATAATAATATATGTTTATCACTAATTCATATGAAACTAGACCTTCTATCAATATCTAAATCATGTATAGGCTACTATTGCAATACGGAACATATTAAATTGTGGGAAATGAACACAAATGGAAAGTCAATACTTCCCAATTTACAGTGAACTTTTATTGTCTAAATCATATCTTCAAGAATTTTTTACTAATTATAATTTAACATTCAGATAAATCGAACAAGGTATTTATCATTTAACCCATTAGAGATTCAACTATTAATTGACTGGAGCATTAAATTAGAACGACATATATAAATCCCCACCAAGTGATAAATAGCCTATTATTATAGTTGCGCATGTCAGAGTGGTGGTTGTAACATGGACATGGAATAATTAGGATATCAAGAAAATGGAAAACCCATTACTTTCTTTTCAGGAAACGGTTCGTTTTAGACTAAACCACATTATCGTGTTCCACGAATCAGACATGAACACACACACACACAGAGACCAGATGCCAGCATAAAAAGGATACACACAACGTTAGTATTATATAGGAACCTATGGTCATCCACGCCTAAAGGTCATGGGATCTCCGGATATTAGAACATCAGTGCACGCTTTTCAGACCCGCAATAGAACAAAAAAGATTCCGGTTCGGGATAATGGTATTCAATAGAATAGAACCGGTCACCTTTTACCTGAAAAAATCCAATTTGTAATCAGTACGTAGACTGTTCTGGGATACGTTTGTCATACGTGGGGTCCTCTGATGCGAGACAACTCTTTATATTTCCAAATAGTATGTCCATTCATATCTCATTTGCTTATATACCATCATATAAATAAATGTTAATGGCCTAAATCAGAATCTAACTTACCAGAGCCGAGCCCAAAAGATTAAGAGGATGGGCTATCCTACTAAGCTTAGACCCTACCAATAGACCCTACGATATGGGATTAGATCTCATTTAGGCAATCGTTACCTCCGCTTAGTCGTCTTTGCTTTACTCACTACGCGATGAAAATTGCTCGGTTGGACCAAGCACCTAGTAGTGGAGTAGTAGGGTTACCCTACATCCCCCATGACTATTGCCAACCGCCCACTTATCCATAACATCGATAACCTCCAAGTTGATCACCTATAAATACTTGCTTACCTCTCAGGAGAATGGTAACACTACATTCACCTAATCATCTATATTCAATTTATAGGCGTATCATAACAACCTTTGACTTAAGCATCGAAATGGCCACGTCGGACCCATGTCTGGTGCACTACTAACCTAGTTTTTGTCTCACAGGCCTCACCTCTTCACTTCGGTCCAAGCCTAAAACAACCTGATCCAACCTCTGCCAGATTCAAGAAAACAATATTTGACACTATCTGTGAGAAAAGCTTACCCTTTAACAGAAGTTTTCTCATTTTTCCTTTCTAAAAAGCCTCACTTACCTTTGAAGATCCAAGTCAAACACTTCAATTATGCCACATCATCTCAGCAACAAAAAAAGTCACTCTGAGGCAATTGCCTCGGAGGAGACTTGAATTTGACTTTAAATTCGCCTGGTTTGCAAGGGCTAAGATTCCTCAAGCGGGTCTAGGTATCTTCCTAACTTATGGTAGAATGCAGCAAAGATTTTGAATAGTGCCTAAAGGAATTAGAGCTGGGAAGCATAAAACTCCTAGTCACAACATAGTAATAGTGAAACTCCACTGTAGTAGGGTAGCCATTACCATTTCTACGAACCGGCAAATGCCCCTGCTACTCCTATAGGATCCTAAATAGAGGGATCCCATGACATTAGAAACCCCTTTGTCATGCTAACAGTGTCAAAAACTCAAACAGGCAATCCGTCACCTATCGATCTTCCCATGTGTGAAGGGAAACGCTTTGACGATTTGACTCTAATAGAAATGAAAAAAGAAATAAAAAGAATGATAGAAATCAAAGAAAGTGAAAAGAGTACCCCCAACAGCCACTCCCTTGGTGCAGTCAATCATAAAGGAGCCTTGGGCCCAGGGCATGAAGCTATCAACATTTAAGCTATATGATGGGACAACGAACCTAGAAGAACACCTCATGAGATACAAAGACCAAATGCTGGTCTTTGATTTCATTGATGTCATTTTCTATAAAGTGTTCTCAAGAACATTAGAAAAAGTAGTAAATAGTTGATTTCACCAACTAACCAATTGCTCGATCATGTCATTTGAGGAGTTGGCAACGGCATTGAAGACGCATTTCATTGTTAGTAGGCCTCTAAAGAAGGACACATCATCCCTCTTCTTAGTAAATAAAAAAAAGATGAGTTGCTTAAAAACTATATCACCAAATTCAACCAAGCTGCTATCGAGGTAGATGGCCTTGACCTTAGCCTCGCTATTATCATTTAATCAATTGGGCTATAACTAGGGACCACCTCATTGAGCCACTTACATTCAATACTAGCATCTTAAAAATCACCAAGTCCCGCATGAAGGTGCCCAACCTAATAGTCCGTAACTCTAGGGACCATTTGACCAAGTCACTTATGTTCATTGCTCACATCCTAAAAATCACTAAGTCTATTGTGAAGGCACTCAACCTAACACGCCATAACTCTGGGAACTTACTAATTGAGTTACTTATGACTAACACGTGCATCTTAAACTTAACAAGTCCTATGTGGGGGCACCGGACCAAACGGGCCATAACTCTAGGGACCTACTAACCGAGCCACTTACAACTAGTGCTCACATCCTAAAAATCACTAAATCCCATGTGGGGTTGCTTGACTTAACGAGTCATAACACTATGGATGTACTAACTAAGTCAATTCCATTCCGTGCTTACATCCTAAAATCAACAAGTCCCATGTAGGGGTATTCGACCTAATAGGCTATAACTCTAAGGACTTACCGATCAAACCATGTGCATCCAAACCATGTGCATGATGCACTCGGTTTCCTCACTTATCATTTGACATATAAGAAAATCAATCATTGAATAATGAACAAAGATCAAATGATTCAAAAAAGTCTAAAAAAAGGATAAAAAGGAGAAACAAAAATCAAGTAAAGAATGAACAAATACTTATTTATGAGGCAGATCAATACAATAGTTTTTACTAACATCTCAGCCAAAATAGTTTTCACTGGCATCCCAACCATATGCTATAGCATGAGCTCACGAAGACATTAGTTTTCTTAATGGTATTATCAACCAAGCCATCATGATAAGGGATCTCTGCGAGGAACTAGGAGAAACCCATGACATCTAAAGCTCAAATTGCACTTGTACTCATCTTGTGGTACCAAAGAAGCAAAACAACAAAGCATCATGCTACACAAGCACCAAACTAGAGATAGGTCCGACCGAAGTGGGATGATTAGAGAATTGTTGAAAACGGTCATTCTAATGTGCCATGACTAGTTAATAAGTTGTAATTTAACTTTAGTTTGAGAAGGATATGTTAAGCTTAATGATTAATTTTATGAATAATAATAAGAAAAAGGTGTTTAATAAATTTAATTATTCATTTCAGGTTTTAGAAGGTTCTTTATGCTTAAAAGAAGAATTTTTGATGAGTTAAAATAAGTTTTGTACAAGATAAAGAAAGATGGATGTTTCGTACAAGATCACGACCTAGCTTGTGTGGGAAACATAAGGTTCTACACAAGAGGCAACACAAGTTATGCAGATATTCATGCAAGAAATAGAAGGATGTTTTGTGTGACACACTAATGAGAACATAATTCATGTTTGGATTCATATGGAATGTATTTTTTAGCATGAAACAGGCATTATTCTAGACTACACGAATGAGTACACGACTCATGTTGCCACTTTTGTTGAACCTAGAGATGCATTTTTTCAACATTATCCAAGATTATTTGGAGAAGATAATGTCAAGATACAAAGTAAACTTTATCTTAATGTCTGAAAGAGAGAAAATAAAGGATAGAATCCTATTTTAAGAGGAAAGAAAGATTGAGTAGGAGATTTACAAGGATCATACATAAAGAAGATCTCAATTATGCTGGAACAACTTTTTCCATATTTTCACTTGGAGATATTTGAGAGATCAAAATATTTAGAGCAAGGTTAGAGAAGATATTCAAGATTGTTGTGCTATTGAAGTTTTGCAACTTTAGAGACTATAGAAGATCATCATAAAGGGGTTTTATGTTTCTTTTCTTTTATATTATTTGTGATATCGTTATATTAACTATGAAAGAGTAGAGAGTTATTACTCGAACCTTAGAAGAACCCTACTTTATTATGTAACTGAGATTTACTGTTTTTAATAATAGATTAGTTTTCTTGAATTCATATGTGTTTTTATTGAATTGAAATTAATATTTGCTGGCATGTTGATTGAGTTATAAGATTTTGTATAGGTTAATTAAGTAATTGCTTATGTAAGTAGATTTTGCATAGATGAAACAAATTGCATGCATACCTAGAGATAAGGTACCATAATTCTGCCATATTAGATTTAAGATATATGACTTAGTTTTAATTCTAATAAAGGATTCATTGTTCTTTAATACAGATTACTGATAACTGAAAGAGATTTAAATAGACTAATTTAGGGTTAGGGTTTACTAATCTTAGAAAAGATATTAAACTATTTGTAGGAATTCTGCGGTTCAAGAAAGCGATCTATGGATCGAAATATCATATTAGGGTAAAGTTACATGGTAAGTAGTGGTAATTCGAAGGATTACAGTAAGTTGTGAATATGATATTTTAAAGAAAAGTAATTTTGACATTGAAAAATTAGTTATAATAATTAGTTAAAGATAATAATTGAGATAATTGATAATTTTAGGTTAGAAAATAGTATTATGATGATTATTGGTACTTCAAAGAGATCCCTAAGGAATGATACCCAATACTTAATTTCTATACTTAAGTTGATTGGTATACTTGCCATAAAGCGATGGTAAAATGGAGTAAATATTTTATTTTTAATTTGTTGGCAATGAACGATCATACATCACCACCCCCTTACAGGTAAAAAACGGCTTTACCAATTCCCCTTTGCTAACTCCATCCTAATAAAGGATTTTATTGAAGGTGGTCATTTTGACCTTCCCTTCAACCAACTCCTTTCAAGATAGAGAAAGCAAAAGCATAGCTAGAAACCAAGGAGATAAGGAGAAGATCACAAAACTAAAACCACTAAGAGGCTTATCTAAATCGCAATTTGAGCTACCCGAGTCGAGCCCAAAACAACACTAAGGGGATAGGCCACCTTGCCAAGCCTAGACCCTAACAATACTGATCAGTTGTAATTTAAACTTTATTTTGAAGGATATTTAGAACTTTAATGATGACTTTTATGAATAATTATATGAAATTGGAACTTATGGGTTTAATTGCTGATTTCAGGATTTAAAAGATGATTTAAACATAAAAGAAGGAATTTGGATGATTTAGAGTAAGTTTTATTTAAGAAGAAGGAATCTGGAAAATTGCAGTGCTACACAAGAGAGTATATGAGTTGGCTTGTGTGGGAAATAGAAGGTGGTACACAAGAGTCAATACAAGTCATGTAGAGATTTGTGCAAGGAATAGAGAATGTTATGTATGCCAAAAGAAAGAGAACACAAATTCGTGTTTGGGTTCATATTGAAGCCATTTTTGTGCAATGTGATTTTCCAAACTACGCGAGTGGCAACACAAGATTGTGTTGAGATTCGTGTTGAAACCAAAGACGTGCCTTCTCATCCTTTATCCAAAATTATTTCAAAATATATTGCCAAGATATATCTTATATTTCATCATAGCACGTGGAAGAGAAGAAAATAAGAGATAATGTCTATTTTGATAAGGAGAATAAGATCTACAAGAAGATTTGTCAAAACAATATATGAAAGGAAGATATATTACAAAGCTTTAGAGATTTTTAGAGGGAATAGTGAGAGAATATTCAAGATTTCTAAGCTCCATTAGGGTTTACAACTTTGGAATAGAAGATTATCAAAAAAGGGGTTTTATACTTCATTATTCTTTTAAAATTTGTGCTTTGATTGTAATAACTATGGAAGAGTAGAGAATTATTACTCTAACCTTAGAAAAAACCTACTTTATTATGTAACTTAGATTTATTAGTGTTCAATGATAGAATTATGTTTCTTGAATTCATTTATGAGTACTTATCACTATTAAATCAATATTTACTAGTACATTGATTTAATTATTAGATTTCATATAGGTTGACTGAGAATTTCTTTGGGTAAATTACACCAAAAGTCAACGTTTGGGGTTAAATTTGTTTTAGGTCATAATGTTTTGAAAAGTTTAAAAAATGTCACAACATTTAATGAATAAGTTCATTTTAGGTCACAATATATGGGGGTAAGTTTATATTATGTCACATTATTTAGAGAAGTGGGTCAATTGAGGTCACCATTAGCACGTGTGAATAAGAAAAATATTTAACTAAAACTCAAAAAATTTTTTTAAGGCCCCATTGACATGTATCAATATAAAAAATAATTAATTAAATATTAAAAGACACTTTTCCAAACGTAGTGACATCTTTTGAACTTTTTGAAATGTTGTAATCTCAATTAAACTTATCCCTAAACATCATGACCTTCTTGTATAATTTAACTGAAACCTAGAGAGAATTATGATCTAGAGTATCATAATTCTTCCATATTAAAATTAAGATCTAGAGTTATAATTTATTTCTCATAAGGGATTCATTGTTCTTTAATGTGATTTCTAGATTGTTCTTAATTTAAAAAAGATTTCAATAGACTAATTTAGGGTTAGGTTTAGTAAACTTGAGAAAGATATTAAAGTAAATTAGAAATTATGTGGTTCAAGATAAATAATCAATGATTTGAATTATCTTTATAGGGTAATAGTTACATAATAAGTAGTGGTAATTCGAAAGGTTAAAGTAAGTTGTGAATATGATATTTTAAAGAAAAGTAATCTTGAAATTTGATTGATTAGTTATAATTAATTAGTTGGTGATAATTGAGTCATTGGTATTTTTAGATTAGATAATAGAATTAAGGTGACTGCTAGTAATTGAAAGAGATCCCTAAGGAATGATACATGATATTAATTGCTATACGATATTTTGATCGGTATACTTTCTATTTAGAGTGAACATAGGACATAATAGGTATTGGATTATTTTTAATTTGATCATGATTCTAATCAAGTTTTTGGTGTCATTACCCAGGAAGTATCAATTCTACTCTTCTTTATTTTTATCTGTCCTAGTTTTAATTCTTCAAACATTGAGGACAATGTCTCCCATGAGTGTAGGGGAGACTTATAAAGCAATATAAAGGTTACTTAGTTCTTTTAATTGAAAATTCCTTGATTTGCACTTAAGTATTTGACATACTATTTTTGAAATGGAATTTTTATATACTACTTAAGTTAATTGATATGAAATCTCACTTAGTTAAAATAAGAGAAATTGCATTATAAAAGTGAGCTTAATTGAAAATTTCTCAACTTGATAATTCTCAAATCAATTATTCCTTTGTTTTTCGTATATACTATACTTTGCTAGAGTCAAGGAATAAAATCTTAGTAAAGCAAAATTAATTGTTATATAGATATTTATTTTAGGGTAGGAATTAGATCAAGGTTGCTAGGTTAGAGAGTTATTCAACTATCGCTTTAAGTTTACTATTTAGTATACTCATTTTTTTTGAAATTTTGAGTCCTATAATCTTTAGTAGAGCTGGACAAATGGGCCATAACCCGTGGGTTGGCCCGTTTAACCCACTTTTGAAACGGGTTAGAGTTGATTTTTAACCCATTTAAAAGCGGGCTAAAAAAACCTAGCCCGCTTAACCCACGGGTTAAAGCGGGTTAACCCGCAACGGGCCGGGTTGGCCTACTTTTTTTTTTAACCTGTAATATGGAAATCAAGAAATTAAATACATCAAACTAGATTGACAAATAACGCTATGACCTCTGTATTAAATTCCATAATCAGGTCGTTATCGATTTATTTTGACTTAGTCTAAGTAAACCCGTTGCTCTCACTTAGTCTAAGGTCAGCTTCTCCTTGTTAATTTCTTGCCAAAAATTTAGTCAACTTGTACTGTTACGATTCTCAGTTGTTTGCTACCAATATTTTGACTTCATGGTTAGGGGACATTACAGAAAAATTACGTTTGCGTCACGAATCTGTTTTGAATAGGCTTAGCAAGTCAAATTTCCAAGCAAGTTCTCATGGTCAAGTGAACAAGTCTTCAACCCAAGCAAATGTAATATAGATTTTTTTGTTGGAATGGGGTATCCAATATTAGTATTTTTCACTTGAAAAATCATGAGAGATGACGTTAAATTATAAGATTATTAGTATAATATTGTTCTTTTGTTAAATTTTAAATGAGTCAAGTCAGTGGGCTGACCCGTTTAACCCACCAGCCCGTGTGGGTTGGGTTAGGGTTATAAATTTTGGCCCATTTATTAAAGTAGGTCAAAATTTGTTGGCCGTTTAACCCACCAGCCCGCATGGGCCGGGCCGGGTTGGCCCATTTAACCCACTTGCCCAGCTCTAATCTTTAGTGAAATAACAAATGAAATTTATTTCTTGGTGATCTTTATTAATGATTTTCTCTAAAAATAAGGAAAACACAAAACTAAATGGGAATAATCAATTACCACAAGAGCGAAGTTTGACTCTAGGTTCAATTTAAGTAATCAATGATTTGAATTATCATTAAAGGGTAATAGTTCCATAATAAGTAGTGATAATTCAGAGAGTTAGAGTAAGTTGTGAATATAATATTTTAAAGTAAACTAAACTTTAAATTTGATCGATTAGTTATAAGTAATTAGTTGGTAATAATTGAGATCGTTGATATTTTTAGATTAGATAATAGGATTAAGGTAACTTCCAGTAATTGAAAGAGATCCTTGAGGAACAATACATAAATTTAATTGCTATACCATATTTTGATTGGTATACTTGCCATTTAGAGTGATCACAGGATATGATAGATATATGATTTTTTTTCTTTTAATTTGATCACGATTCTAATCAAGTTTTTGACACCATTGTTGGAAATTAGTAATATATAGGAAAGTTTGATTCTTATTAATCAAGTCATTGATTGTTTTACTAATTGTGTTCTTGGTCACATTCAATTTGATCTAATCTTGAATTCCTGTTTTTACATTGTGTGACCAGGAGCTGCCTTACTAGATTAGTAGATTTTGCTCCAGAGCTAGAGAAAATTGCTTTGAGAAATCACTGGAAGATAGCTAAACTAATTTTGGAAGCATCGCCTTTTAAGTTTAAGGAAGAGGAAAATTCTGAAATATCTAAGATGAAAGGAACCGGCGACAGCGGAAACAATGGGGAAGATAGGACCTTAGTTCGCGGAAATAACCCAGCTACTCAGATGACTATGTTTGATTATGTTAGACCTTCACAAATAGGGGTTAATTCTAGCATCACTAGGCCAAAGGTTGAAGCAAACAACCTTGTGTAGTTTGATGGATTACTTGATGAAGATTTGAATTCCTACCTACAGAGTGTCTTAGAAATTTGTGACATGTTCAAAATCAATGGGGCAAGTGATGATGCAATTCGTTTAAGACTATTCCCATTTTCCTTGAGAGGACGGGCAAAGCAATGGTTGAAATCAATGCCATAAGGTTCTATTACTACATGGTAAGAGTTAGATGGAAAATTTATGGATAAATACTTTCTACCATCTAAAACAGCTAAGCTCAAGAATGATATTTATTCCTAAGCACAAATGGAGGCAGAGTCGTTATATGATACATGGGAAAGATATAAAGAGTTACTCAAAAAATGTCCCACCAAACTCGTCAAATAATTAATGCCACAGCAGGTGGCACTTTGAATTGCAAGACGCTTGAGGAGATTATGCATCTTTTAGAAGACATGGCTACAAATGATCATTATTGGTGTACTACTAGAATGAGAGAGAAGTGGCAGGATAGAACTTATGAAGTTGATTCAATTACTTCTTTAGCTTTCCAATTTGAAGCACTGACTAAGGACATAAGGGAGCTTACTACGGTAAGAATCCAACCAACAATTGAACCAGATACAGTTATGAATGCTACTAAGATGAAAGTTGTAGAATAGACAAATTATCTTGGGAAAAGGATTATCCCTCAGAATAATCCCTATAACAATACCTATAATCATAGATGGAGAAATCATCCAAATTTCTCCTGGAACAACTAGAACGTTCAGAGAACTAATTAATCTCCTAAATTTCAGAGGCCATTGATGCAAAAAAAGAAACCAAGTTTAAAGTAGATAATGCAGTAGTTTATTCAAACAAACATTGCAACTCTTTGGAATCATGAAGCCTTTATACACAATCTAGAAACTCAGATAGGCTATATTACTATGTTATTATCAAAGAGAAATCAAGGGGCATTACCCAGAAACACTAAGTCAAATATGAAGGATTAGGTAAGGGCAGTCACATTAAGGAGTGTTAGAGAATTACAATCTACTCAACTTGAGATTTCCAAAGAGGTTGCTTTTGAGAAGGAGGAATGTGCAAGGAAAGAGGAAACATTGACGCAGCGTGATAGCGTAAATAAACAAGACCACTCACACCGGAACGATCTTAAGGATAAAACACAATTGCGCACAATTGTAATTCAGAGAAAACCTCTCAAAGAAATGTATATTGAATAGAAAATAAGTCATGAGTACATCCATAGCCCTAGAGCACATATTTATAATCTTAAGGAATGGATGTGAAAATACGGAAAGTAATAAATGTGAAAACGCGGAAAGTAATAAATGTAAAAACACGAAAATAATAAATGTCCTTTGACGGTCTTCATCCATGTGAACTCCGCATCTTCCTTGCATCCTTCCTAATAATAAATGTCCTTTTTTTTCATGAAGTCCATCGCGATACCGTTTGCATCATTCTCTCCCACCGATGGAGAACTCGACCTCGAGTTCTCTTTTGGATATAGCGGCTCGTCATCGAGATGGAAAGAATATAAGTCGGCCACATTAAAAGTCTTCGAAATAGCCATATTTACTTTACGTGAGCATCGTCGACTTTGGATCAAAGTCGCCCAAAGCCCACGTACCCCAGCTGCATCATTCTCTCCCTCCTGCAAAGAACTCGTCCCCGAGTTCTCATCTGGATACAAAAGAACATCTTCTGGATAGAAAGGAAATATATGATGTTGCATCTCCTCCACACTTGGATTCATAAGAAGATTGGCTCGCCTATCCAAAGCATTAGCCACTTTATTCATCACACTTGATTGACATTTCAACTTGAAAGTACACTTCGGTGCAAATGGGATACACTTCTCATGCATGTCTTTAGTCATCCTACAAAACTCAACAAGAGTTAAGTATAAACATCCATCCATGCGACACTCATGAATTGCAACCATCTCCTCAAATCCCCTTTGGAAAAGTAGTTCCCAGAGATTTTCAACATCAACTCTAAATGTTCTAAACTCATTAGCACTATGATCCATACTGACAATCGAAAGCTCTCTAAAAAAGTCATACCAATCATCATGAGCCCTATCAAGTAAATTCTCACAAACCCAATGTTGAACATTTAACTCATGCATAGAATGAACCTGTTGAGGCTTCATAAACTCAAAAACACCAATCTCTTTAGGCAAGTTTGAAAATGTAATCTCAACTTCATACTTTGGTTCCTGCTCCTCCAGTTGTTTATTTGCAACTTTCAAACGCACAGATTCAATCGCTTCCACATGTTCTTCTTTAACAGTATTTTCTATAACCTCTAATTTCGACTCCATATCATTGTCATGAATTACCATAGAAGGTACTTGTTCTATCTCAGCAATGTTAATAGGAACTTGTTCATGAACAAGAACTTGAGACTCTTGGTCAACGATTTTATCATCTTTATCATCATTAACCTCTCCTTGTGTCTCCAAAATGACATTACTTTTCTCAACCACATATTTGCTCACTCTTTCAACCCTTTCTATTATATTTGCACTCTTCTCATTAGGGCATTCATCAAACCTATATTTGGGTTGATTACAAGGATTGGGTTTGGTATATGGGTTGGATTGCTTCTGGCCTTCTTTGTATTCCATAGGTTCTTTTTCCATAGCCTTTTCACTCTTCTTCTCACCACTACTTCTCGACTTCTCAACAACACTTTTTTCTTTATTATCAATAGCCTTACTCGCTCCACTACGCTCAACCCTATCAACTCCATTCTTACGCCTACCACCATCGAATCTGGTGTTCTCATCATTTAGCATAAGTTCAGCCCTCAATGCCATATTCTTAGCCTCACACATACTCCTCAAAACCGTTTCCCCAATTTTGTCCCAAATCTGCAACTTCAACCCAGCTACATACCGCACAACCTGTTGGCCTTCGCTCACTTCAATCCTCTCAACCAACCTCATGAATTCTGTTGTGTATTCATGAACAGATCTATTTCCTTGGCGACATTGTTGATACTGTTGGAATAAGATTTGCTCATAATCTGGAGGCAAGAAATCACGTTGTAGTAATTGTTTCATCTTATACCAGGTTCTTACCGGTTGTCTACCCTCACGGTATCTCCTATTTTGTAACCTCTCCCACCATACAGAGGCTTTCCCTTTCAACCTACAAGCCACCAACCTCACTCTACGCTCCTCAGGAATCTCCATAAAATCAAAGAATCTATCTACCTCAGTCAACCAATCTAAAAATTCCTCAATATTTAAATTACCATTAAAAGAGGGAATATCTACCTTTAAACGGAAATCTCCACCGTCGCCTTGATCGTAGCCGTAGTAATTCTGTCGATAACCATTTCTAACATTACTGCTTTGCCTTCGCGGCTGTCGTTCTTCATACCAAGCCTCCTCCTCTGAATCATCATCAAAGATTTGTGCTCTTTGATCGGCACGGATGGGTTGATTGATTGGATTATTATATCCGTGTCTCGCCTTAGGTCTTCTTCCATCATCAATCCTACCCCTATTGTTAACAACCTCCATGGTATCTAGCCGATCGACCAAAGTTTCGACGAGTCGCTCTACTCGCCTCCTCCTTTGATCCATGGCATCAACACCTGCCCTTGGAACCATCTGACCGGCCCCTTGGACTCCCGCACCATGAACACCGTCATGAATACGACCGCCGTCAACGTCGTTGCCAGAAGACATCTTGCAGGAACTCACCTTGCTCTGATACCAATCTGACGCAGCGTGATAGCGTAAATAAACAAGACCACTCACACCGGAACGATCTTAAGGATAAAACACAATTGCGCACAATTGTAATTCAGAGAAAACCTCTCAAAGAAATGTATATTGAATAGAAAATAAGTCATGAGTACATCCATAGCCCTAGAGCACATATTTATATTCTTAAGGAATGGATGTGAAAATACGGAAAGTAATAAATGGGAAAACGCGGAAAGTAATAAATGTAAAAACACGGAAAATAATAAATGTCCTTTGACCGGTCTTCATCCATGTGAACTCCGCATCTTCCTTGCATCCTTCCTAATAATAAATGTCCCCTTTTTTTTTCATGAAGTCCATCGCGATACCGTTTGCATCAACATCAACTGAGAAAGAATAAAAATCTGCAACAAAGTTGAAAGAGTATAAACCACCCATTCCATACCAAGCAAGGCTGTAAAAAGAGAGGAAAGTAGAACAATATGGCAAGTTTTTATAGCTATTTAGGTAGCTTTACGTCAATCTGCCATTCATAGAGGCTTTATCTTAGATGCTAAAATATGCTAAATTCATGAAGGATTGTTGACCAACAAAAAAAAAAAAGCTAGAAGAAATCTCTACATCTACACTTAGAGAAGACTATTTTGCAATCAAATAGAGCAAACTCTTGATGAAGCATAGAGATATGGGCAGCTTTACAATCCCTTGTCAAATAGGGGATTTGTCGATAGAAAAGGCTCTAGCTGAATTAGCTAACTTGGGAGCAAGCATTAACTTTGATGCCCTATAAGATGTTTAAAATTTTGGGGCTTAGGGAACCTTGACCTACATGTATGAGTTTACAATTAATTGATAGATCAATCACATATCTTAAAGGCATTATAGAAGATGTGCTAGTCAAAGTCAGAAACTTCATATTTCTAGTTGACTTTGTGATTCTAGATATGGATGAAGATGTGGAAGTCCCACTTATTCTCAGAGATGCTAATCTTGCCTACAGCAAGGGCAATCATAGATGTAGGAGATGGAAAAATGATATTGAGAGTACGAGAAGAAGAACTAGTATTGAAAATTCCTCTTGTAATGAAGCAACCTTTGAATTCAAATGGTATTTGGTTTAGTATTGACACCATTGATGAAATTGTCTTTAGTTGTACACCAGATTGTATATGTTACAATGATTTAGACTTGTGCTTGAGATCGAGGGAGAATCTTATGCTTCTTACTCCTGAATTAGAAGAATTTGTAGCCCACATGGATGGCAAGGAATCCCTTAGAAAGCACGAAGTTGAGGAACATTTGAAGAAGGATGAATCACAACTAAAACCCTTTATTGAGGAACCTCTTAAGCTTGAATTGAAGCCATTGTCTGGCTACTGTAAGTATGCTTTTCTAGTAGAAAATTCTAAGTTGCCGGTTATTATATCTTCTTTATTATTTGAGAAACAAAAAGAGAGCCTTTTAACAGTACTAAAAGAGCATAAGAAAGCAATTGCTTGGAAGATATGTGATATAAAGGGTATAAATCCTTCTCACTGCACTCATAAAATTTGCGTTGAAGAGGGAATTAAGCCAGTAGTGCAGCCACTAAGAAGACTAAACCCTAATGTGAAAGAAGTATTTAAAAAGAAAGTAATGAAACTCCTTCACCCGGGCATGATCTACCATATCTCGAATAGCTCATAGGTAAGCCCAGTACAAGTTGTGCCAAAGAAGGGAGGTATGATAGTTGTTCCTAATGATAAGAACGAGCTCATTCTGATATGTTTTTCACCAATTGGCGTGTCTGTATAGACTATAGAAAACTTAATGATGCTACAAGAAAGGATCACTTCCCACTATCCTTCATTGATCAAATGCTTGAGAGTTGTCAGGATTCTTATATTATTATTTCCTTGATGGAATGTTTGGGTATTTCTAGATACCTATAGCTCTAGAAGACCAAGAAAAGATAACATTTACATGCTCGTATGGCATGTTCGCTTATCATTGTATGCTCTTTGGGTTATGTAATGCATCGACTACATTTCAGCATTATATGGTAGTTCTTTTTCACGAGTTGGTAAAAGATATAATGGAAGTCTTTATGGATGATTTTTCGATCTTTGGTGATGGACGTCTCCACAATCTTAAAAAAAAATCCTTTAGCATTGTGAAGACACTATCCTAGTACTAAATTGGGAAAAGTGTCATTTCATGGTATAAGAAGGCATAGTCTTAAGACACAAGATTTCACATAAGGGAATAGAAGTGGATAGTGCTAAGATAGAGACTATTTCAAAGCTTTCACCTCCCATTTCAATGAAAGCAATTAGAAGTTTTTTAGGTCATGAAGGATTTTTTAGAAGATTTATTAAGGATTTCTTGAAAATGGCAAGACCTTTGACAAGATTATTGGAGAAGGATGTACTTCAAGACCTAAGTTATAAAGTAAATAAAGCATTTAAAATCATCTACTTTTCTAGTTTCATCTATAGATTATACTTCCTATAACCCTTGCTCCTACCCAACGGTTAAAGGCACCTAAATACCCATTTAATATGAAGATAAGGGTTTAATTAGGAAAGAAATGGAAATAGGTAATTAACATAGTAGTATTTGGATTTTAAGGTTTTAAAGTGATTTTAAACCTTCAAGGATGAATTTGAACAAGTTCCAAAGGTTTACAACAAAGAAAATGCAAGTTGACACAAAGTTGTTTTGTACACAAGTACTAACACCACTTTTGTTCCCACTTATGTACTTTTACATGAGTAGGTACACCACTCATGTACTCTCTCATGTGGGGAACATAAGCATCATTTTCATGGTTTTAAAGCCATTGTTTTCAACACGAGTCTCAACACAACTTGTGTACTCACTCGTGTGGATAACAAAACCTAAGTTACACAAAACGAAGTATTATGTTCAACATAAGTAAGCACACCACTTGTGTACTTTGTCGTGTTGATTTTTTGTGAATTTTTGCAAAGTTTCAACCTTTCCTCCATTCTCAACATCAAAACATAACATAAAACAAAAACTAACCTTTTTTCATATGCACAAACACCCCTTTCAATAATTCTAGCAAATTAAATGTTATAAATTATTGTATAAAAACATCTTACCTTTTTGGAAATTTTTTGCTATCCCTTCACTGTAATCCTTTACCCTTCCTATTCATAGAATTTCTCCAAGAATCCCACTCATGTTTGTTGATTCTCCCTTGGAAACTCAAGTAGTTTTCATTCAAACACATTGATCACCATTGTTTCCTTATTGGAAACATTAAGTGGAAAGAGAAAAAGAGGTGAAAGCGGTTATTACTCGTAGTTTTCTATTAAAGATTTCCATGACGAGGATTGATGAGAGAAGGAAATATGGTGTTCTATAAGGTAAGGGAAAAAGAAGAGAGAAGCGGTTACAATATGTTTTTAAATTACCTACCATAATTTTATCTCTTAAGAGATACACTTATTTACAAACATACCCCTTCATTAATTTTATTAATTACTATCTTGCCTCGTTTACTTATTTTATTTTGCATTATATTTAGTGTATTTCATATAGTTAAACTAAGCCACTAAACATGGTTAAAAAATAAAATGCTATACCATCATTGCCTTGTGCTATATTAAATGCTAAAAATTGCCTTAGAGACTGAAGCCAACTACCTTTATGAGCCACTTGTTCCAATTACTTAAGACAGGTGACTCATCATCAAGGTTCTAACATGCATCTTGGCTTAATTATAAGCTAAATTACCATATTTCCCTAAGTTTTTCCATTTTATTTTTAAAATATTTACATGCTAAATTTGATCCATCTTGAGTGTGGTAATTATATATTACTTAATGGAAATGATATGTTAAACCCAAATACAAAGTAAAATAACCATGTAGTAATAGTTGTTACCCACTTGTTGTCATGAGAAATGGTTTTTAACCAAACAACCACCACCAATGTCATTACTATGTTTACATAATTCAGTCTCTTTGTACTATTTCTAATCATGTATATCACAACATCTCATCATTAAAGCAATCTTTTCAACTTAATTACCTAGATTAAGTAACTACAATTAATCAAAATCCTAGGAACAATATAGTCTATAAATTTTATGAATATGGACCTATTAAGCTATTATTGTTAATCTAAATAACAAAGAAACATTCATTTTCCTTACTTAATTTCTTTTTTTTTTAATAACATCTTTTTAACTCATCACTGCTTATGCACTTTATGCTATGTTTGGTAATTGTTCTATTCAAGATCGTTGTATGATTAATTTTGTTTAAATCAGCTTATAGCCCTAAACTATGTGTAACGCCCTAAATTTGAGGGTAGTTACAACCCACCACATGTCCTATAGATAAGAACATGTAAAGGCTAAGATTCCTACTATAAACCATCATTAAACAATTGTAACTCCAATTCACACTCTCAAAGATGGTTCACATTCACAATTAATAATATTCTCTTCTTATCATAGATGCAACGTCAACCTTACATATAAACTATCATATGCTAGTTGACTCGTGTAGATCACTAACTTTACTAAAACTAACATTAATCTTCATCCTTAACTAAAAATTTATACATCAGTAGTAACAATACAGTTATTATTTACTAGGAATCTCTATTTCCAATACCAACTAAGACTTTACACATCAGCAAGGTAATCTTTGAAACTATCACCCTTCTTATGGTCCATCACGATACTTTAACTAGAAAAGTCAAACTCCATAAAGGCAACACTTCTACCAAAAAGAGAAAACAATGAGCTTGAGCCTAGTACGGTATACCACATGGACACACCCATGAACAAGTAGACAAAATTATACATGCACACCTATTATTAAAGTAATAACCAATATTTTATTATCTTTACTTTAAGCCAACAACCAACATAGGGATAACTCAGCATCCCGCCACACGTAAGTATAGTAATACATATGTATACATGATGTTGGGTACTCCCTAACATCCCAAAGTCTAAAACATGTATATTAGGTACTCCCTAATATTACCGAAACTGAAACACCTAAATCTATCCAGATCATTTTTATGCATAACTCCACTCGGGATATTGTCATGCATGGATCATCTAGATGTCATAATAATGTCGATACTCTCTACCTATTACCAATAGCCATGCACAAGCAGTAAGCACATTTATTTAGCCAAATGTTTAATTAATCTATTTAAGATTTTATCTTGCACAAGCATAAGCAACAAACAAAGGATGCACGTACCTGGATAGTTGATTCAACTTTATCCAATGTCTAGAAAACTCTAACATGGATTTACAACATATAAAACATATTTATATTCTTTTACATTTTTTAACTTATTGCCAAATAATATTTTGTAAGCTCTTCTCTCTCATTCTAATGTTTTAAAAAGGGCATTTATATAAGATATTTGCATATATACATCAAAAGTTTAAATTTGAACATAAAATAATGAAAAATAATAATTAATTGATATTAATAAGGCCTCAGGTTTTTAGAGTAATAATAAACCTTAAAGAAATTAATTGACCAAGTTTCAAGTGTTTTTGAGAATGACAAATCAAGTTTTGGCAAAGCAGACTTGTACACGATAGGTATGGTAAATGGGTCATGCTGTCCATGTCCAAATTTTGTGTGCTTTATGTGCTGCATACTTTGTGTGCCGCTTGCTTTTGCGTGCCTGGCCCATTCGTGCTCATGTGCCATGCCTTGCATGCTTTTTTTTTTTTTTTTTACGTGTCACGCCATGCCAGCCAATTTATCGCATGCCATGTTACGTGCCTTCACAGGCCAATATGCGTGCCTTTAATTTAGTCCAGTTTCACATGGTTTATTCGGTTTTTTTATTATTTTCGACTCATGAATTTTTTCAATGGTTTTTTAAATTTTAATTAAACAAATTATTTAAATTAATTACAAATAAATTATACATTTTAACATTTAACATAAATAAAATTTAGACAATTAATGAAGCAATGTTTTTAAATCTATTAATAATAATACGCATTACATTATTATTTGCATTGATATTAAAAAAAAGTTATTAATTTTATTTTAGAAAAAATGGTGCGAATATGATGATTAGCTACCTTGTTTACCATCATGATCACCAACATCACTCAAGAGCTGATACGATGGTTGTGACCCTTGTGGGGTGGTGATGGTGATGGTGATGGTGGAGGATGTACCAGTCGATAACCTGCCCATTCGAAGAAATTATGCATGTGGGTACTCATGGAGTTGAGCAAGACCCATTTTTTTTTTTTTTTACATTGGTTACCTGTACTAGAGTATTCATTATTCTTCCATATTATATGTACCAAATCCGGGTTTTTGCTGTGTTTTAGCTTAACTTTGCCACTATCCATGTTTATGTCCATCTCCCATTCCTTCATCGTGCTATAGGAAGCGGAGGGAAAGATTATTTAAGTTAAGATCAAAGCTCTATTCATTTGATTTATTTAATTTTTGTCTCTCGGTTATGCTACACTACCTTGATCTCTAATATATTGGTTGGCTTTAAGATCATACTTGAAACCAAATCTTCTTGCTATGTCGCTCTTTGTAAATTTGGACCTTGATTCTACTTTCGTGTAATTTGAAAGGTCAAATCCCAGCAATTTTAGAATGAGTGTGATAAGGCGACCATATGAAAGATGGGTGTCCTTTCTCCTGAGGACCTAACACATGTATTGTATTACCAAATAGATGATATCTGATGCTTAGGGATCCATCATTGTGTCCATCAGATACACATCTTCAATAGAGATGTTATTTGAATTCACTCGTGGAAATATATTGTAGCCAATCATATGATGGATTAGTCTATAAATTACTAAGAGATCTTTTTGTTTGAGTTGCTTTAGGTGATCAGATTAATGCTTATCAACACATATTGGAGCGCTAGCTTGATTAAATACCTAATGGAATGTATTAGTCATATCCTAATTTTTACGTAACTTATCACCACCATTGGTTTGATGGAATAAACCATTCAAATAATCCAGAGTAATATGGAGAGCACAACAAACATATAAGTAGTGATAGAGGCCCAAGTTTGGCATCCACTATCCACCCAAGGAACCACATTATTATCTTCTATGACATCATTCACAGTGGCATTTAAATAAAACATATGACCAAGATCGACATATGTCTCGTTCGGAGAGTCCATGAGTGTAACCAAACTAATGTCATGTAAGGCATTTATGAAGTTATGCCACTGATTTAACTCTTCCATGTTATAATCTTTATCTAAAAGGACAGACCAAGAGTAGAACTCAGTTTCGTATTGTGCTCTTATAGCCAGGGCAGGCTAATGGATATAATTATTATTATCACTACGTGGGTGACAACTAGGTGGAGAAGGTAGGGATAGGGACAGGGATGGTGTAGATGTTCTTTTCTAGTAGTAACGTCGTGCAATTATTTTAGTACAATGGCATGAACTGTCTGGATACTCCATTATTTATAGATTATATTTATAGTAGAAGGAACTTCTAATGCAAATGCAATTGGCAAATGACAAGTGCAAGTGTGATAGTGTGAAAGACATACGAGTTTGGAATCAATGTGCCCATGTCGGTCGAAGGTATGTGTAGGACTAACGTGGGTATGTTGAAAAAAAAGAGGCCGAATGTGGGCACGTCATTAGCTAACATGCCCATGCTGGTGGCTAACGCAGGTACATTGGGCAACAACGTGCCCATGTTGACTTTAAAAAAAAAAAAGGCTAGATATGGGCATGTTGGCTGGCAACATGCCTACATCGATAGTAAAAAAAAAAAAAATTAGGTCGGCAGTAAAAAAAAAAAAGCCTGATGTGGGCACGTCACCGGCTAATGTACCCACATCAGTAACTATCATAATAAATTTAGTTTAGGCTCTAGATTGTAACTCCACCCATTTTACAGAAATTTCAGCTGTTATCATCTGCTACTCATTTTTAATTCAACATCCTTAACGCTAGGGTTGTGCAAAAAAACCAATCGAACTGGACCGAACCGAATTTTTGGTTCTTTTTTGAAACAGTTCAAATCATGGTTTGGTTCGGGACCATGAACCGACCGTTTTATATATTAAAAAAATTAAACATATTATGTTTACTCTTAATTATTGTATTAATGATACTTATCTAAGTCAAAAAATTTAAAAACAATTAATTAAAAAAATTAATTATTTTTAAAATTTTTGACTTAGATATATGTTATTCATTAGAATAAAATTAGATTTTCATAATATGGTTTCATCGTTATGTTATCTATAAGTAAGATAGATTTTAGAATTTAACCTCTGGTATTCTAACTTTTGCATATTTCTTTTTCCATTTGTCTTACTAATTAATAAACTTTTATTATTTAGTTACTTATCGATTTATATAATTGGTAATATGTTAGTTAGAAGCATACACCGAATTACATTTTATGTCTTATTTTGGGATAAAGTCTAGTATACCATTGTAGTTCAAGATAATTCAAAAAAATGAGACTAGTCACAATTATAATTTTATAATGGATGAAATCTCTTTGATTCCTATAAGTTTTACATGTTTATTTGGTAAATAATTAATTTAAAATATCGTTATTTATATTTGCATTAGTGATAAAAAATATGTAATGGAAGTTTTTCGATAGAATATATTTTTTATTTTAAAAAAATGGTTCAAACCAGGAACCGAACCATACCAAACCGTTTTTTGTTTTTGTTCGAAAAAATTACGAACCGAACCGTATGATTAGGTTCAAATTTAAAAGAAAAACTGAACCGTAAATTATGATATGGTTTGGTTCGAGATGCAAACCGAACCGAACCAAACTGTATCGTGCACACCCCTACTTAACACTTTCTCACTTTTCGTTTAGATATCGATATGGCATGAAACAACAACAACCAGGCAATTTTCCCAACTTCAATAAGTTTGATGACTCATGGATTTTTGGAAACATTACGTAAGGCTTTAACACCTTGATGAATTAGATAAGGATTCCTGAATATGTGGTATCTATGTTCGTTACACTAATACCAATATATATTCCTGTACAAGAAGCAGCTGGAGTGGGCATTTATAAGCTCTAACAATAGTCACATAAGTGCCTTCCATGTCTAGTGGGAACGATGGAGGGGTAACTTTTCGTTGTGTATAATCTTTGTTTTGCCATTACTACACAATTATCTATAATTATTTTCTATTTGTAGGTAGCAACTTTATCCCCGATTGAACAATCAATCCCAATGCAAAGTAATAATGACTCTGTCAAGACCAATGGTGCTTCCAAACATCCTAGGAAGAAGGCAGCAACCGTATGAAAATATTTTACAAAAATCGAAGAATCAATATCAAGTGAATATGTCATATGTTGAACTTGCGACAATAAGTTGTCATCTAGGTCCTGTAATGGCATGGGACACTTGAAACGACACATAGAAGCACACATGCGCAAAGGCATGTTGTGGTGGATGACCCCACTAATGACAATAGCTCCCATACTGAGCATGTCAATCCCGTTGTCACACCCTACAAAGCACCTTAGTAGTGTTGATACCTACCAAGGCCTTTAAGAAAATTTTTCCGCATGCATCAAACTATTAAGACACTCTGTGGCATGATCATTTTAAAATAGGATCGCAAAATTGTCAATATAAGAAATTTCTCATACATAAAAGTTATTTATAATGAGACTAGCATAAAACATCCATACAACTACTGATAAATCATATAGCGTAACATTACATCTCAAAAGATCAAACAAGATTCTATATAAAAGCTATCTCCACAAACACTCGAGCTTTGGACTCTCCCCTTGAAGCCCACTATGCCTGCTATCCTCACACTTTGATCCACTTTAGAGATCCTAAAATCATGTAAAATCTATAGGAGTGTGAGCACACCAAGCTCAGTGAGATAACATAGGTCCACAATTCAACAGCATTAACCAAGTTAAAATTACAATCATGTGCAATGCCATACTTAAACATATGAAATGCATAGTTTGGATGACTAAAATCCAAACCTATAGGGATTTACGCCCTCCTTTGGGGGTTGAAGGGCATGGCCAAGTATCCCATGTTAAAAAAAAAAAAACTGAGAACTAAGGAAGGGAGGTAACTTCTCATCTCGTTCCAATACACATAAATATTTATTATAAAATAACCTCAAACTACTCCTTAGCCAAAGCAAGGGAAGGAAGATTTCTTTCTAAAATTCTTTTGTTATATGTATGTATATGCATTACCACTTAACTACCACTTTACCTTAGAACCATTGGAATCCCCTTAAGCGTTAACATCCTAAAAGCCAATTCTAACACGAGTGATGCCTTTTGGTGCCAGTATAGTTCTTGTAGGATCAAGCAACCCTACGATGAACCCACTCGACCTCTCCCGTTAGTGATATAGCAACATTGCATAATCGAAATATTAACACGTAACATGGGTATGATGTGCATGTAGTGTGCTTTCATGTAATGCATGTCCAATTACTAATTAAGGATCAAATAACCTTAAGTTGATTTATTAGTGGCTAAGTAATGTTCATACAATCATCATGATCTCATTACACATAAATAACAAGAAATTTGTTATCACTTTAGATGTTAAGACTTGGCATAAATCCATATACCACAAAGCAAACAATTTCCCCTACCCCATACATGATTGATTTTGTCATATTAAAGTTGGGTGCAACTATATTACAAGCACAATAATATGATAAGAATTCAACTCACTTACCTTTGCATCTTGTTCAAAGATTGTAGTGGCCTTTAGGAAAGTCAAAGTCTTGATCAAAAGCTCCTATAGAACAGTAAGCACATATCGCTAACACATAATAGAGAAGATAGAACTCTTTTTAAAGTTTTAAGCATTCTAAATTCTCGTTATAAACTTCTTAACTTAAGCTTAGAATTATCACATTTAACTAAGGTTAGGTGGAGGGTCACATCACTACCCAAAACTAAGCTTGTTCTATAACAACCAAGGATTGAAGGTCGCTTAGAAAAGAGTCGTAGGTTATTTGGATGTAAGAAAACATGTCACGTCTTGATAAATTTGAGAATCAAAGCTGGTAAAAACATGCACAACTCGCGTCGAAGGCATATTAAACGCTCAATCAAAGCTATGTTACAAGACTTCATTTGAACTTTGGCTTTGACAAGCTTTAGTAACTATCGCGAGTCATGTCGAGGGCTCGACAGTAGGATGCGATGGTCATTAAGTATTTTCTTTTGAACATTTTTAAGGCACAACAAGCTTTATATCTGTCGAGGGTAAGTCAGGGGCTTGACTTTAGGTCGCAATAGACACTATTCATAAAACTTTACCCCTCGATACTTATACTAAGCTTACCTTTGATCCACTTCAAGGGTAAAACCTAGGCCTCGACAGCAACAGCAACATATTGACCATCTCTTAAGCAAATTTGCCTCATCACAACTATTCTAGATCAAATTAAACATCAAAGCATGTATCTAAAGATTATAAGATAATAGCTTCTAACCACATACTGATCCAATAGAGGACTTATCATCTAAAACCTATATCTAGGTCATCAACGAACTTAGAGGTTGGTTTACTGATAGAGGAAATTTACTGTACTCATTTGAGTGAAATTATGATAATTTATACTCTAATTCTTGTTTAACTTAAAGATCATTGGTACTTAAATAGTAAATATATTCATTTCAGGTATAAATAGGGCAAACATCAACTATTGGATCAAAATCAACAAGAATCGAAGTTAATCAAGTTAAAAAGGCACTATCACGGCTGTGATCACACCGATAATCCTCTGACTTATCTAGGAAGCTTGTAACGATCGAGAAATAAGGAAATGAAGAAGACATGGAGATTATAACCAATGTCACGGCTACAGTCTAGATAGGGATCTTCTCGGGAAAGATATTTATAAGTGACTAAGGCTGAGAGAAGAGGAAAGATGAGAAGCAATAGTTAACATAGAAGATCACGGTCAACATTACAACCGTGATAGTGAACGTGGTTTCTTTTGGATGAATTTTAGGAAGTTGGTTACGGATGGTGTTGCAGGATCGAATGGAGCTGCAAAGGAGATCACAGCCGAGATAACAGCCGTGATGGATAGGGCAACAAATTGCAGCACTTGATCACCTGTGTATTCCGACCATAATTGCATGTGGAGATTATCATCCGAGAAGATAATGGCCTGGATAACGGCCATGATCATCCTCGACTAATCAATCCAATGAAGATAACGACCTGAATAACAACTGTTATGATAGTTACGAGTCGCTTATTTTCGCACCATTTCAGAATTTAAGTACCTTTTTTTAGAGGAATGAAGTTCAACCGATGCATATCTTCACTCATTAGATGTATTGAATGGAGGAAACATATATATAGTCCTCCTAACCATTGCAAGACAAAAATCAAGCATTATAATAGATCACTTACCATTCTCATACACCATTCATTCATTTTTTTCTCTTGTAACCATCTATGTAACTGTATTGCCTATTGTCACTTTATTCATGTAAGAAGTGTATTGTACAAGACCTTGAAGTGTTTTTCAATCATTACGGATTGCTTTCTTATTCTTTCTTCTTTTTCCAATATCTGTTTTTTTGTCTACATTATGTGTGAGTAATTGTTAGGGCTCATGTAGCCATATGTTAGCATGTATTCCAATGAACTTAACGCCTAATGTTGTAAGATTTTCTAGTCTCTATAGTGTATTAATATATTCTAATTCTAGGTGGTGCATGACTTAGGATTAGATCAAATTTCCACAGGATGCGATTGAGAAATCTACCCATGGAATAGATTTAAGCTATAGAGAAAGTTTGCCCATGATGCCTAGAGATAAGGTTGTGGAATCTTCTGCATGTAATTGGATAATTATCTTAGGATCATGTTTGTATGCAATTTTAGTCGACTGTTAACTAGGAAGAGATTCCAGTAGATATTACTAGAATTAGGGTTTAACAGACTTAAGAGAGATATTAAACTAATAATTGGAATCTAGCAGTTAGGAATGACTTAACAACTAATGAAATTGTAGTACATGTCAATTAATTGGTGAAGCGAGTTTAAATTGTTAATTGTTAAGTTAAACTTTATTTGTTAATTCATGTTATAACATAGCTTTAGTTGAGAATTATTTAGTTATTTAATTTAAATCCAAATTTATTCCATTTGCTTGTAATAATTAAGAGGATGAGTAATAGTACTTGTTGATGAAACTAAGGAATACGATCCTGTAATCCATTCCTATACTACAATTGATAGGTGTACTTGCCTAGTATTGACCAGATTATAGGAAAAATATTATAGGTTATTAATTTATTAAACTCAGTCAAGAATAAACACACACCATCTACTCTTGTGTTTGTTACGTGTTTTATCATTCTCTATTTTAGATAAAACTCATAAAACAATTTTTTGACACTTCTTATAAAACCAGGTCTAGATGACTTTGTTCAAACACATATGACAGGCATTGTTTAGTTTCAACTTAATCAACTTTCAAAACATGTTCTTATCTGTTTCTAACATTTCTTAGTAGATCAGGTTCGTTTTTCATCTTTCTAAAATGTGTTGTCAACTAAAAAATGTCATTTTCACTGTAAATAAGAAAACATGTACGTGCATGTGGGTATTTCAGTGAAAATACTCCTCATAACTTTGGAAACATGATAAAACAAGGATATTTTCAATAACTTCTTGAAAACAGAGTAAAATGAAGTTACCTATCGCGCTTGAAGATCGTTTTTCTTTTTCTTTCCCAAAAATCATATCATAAAGCATGAAATCACGGTCTTTAGGGATCTTTCAAGCTAAAATGTAAAGTTTTGGAAAGAACAGATTTTGAGCGGGTGAAGGAAAGTGTTTTTAGAAAAGTAGATATTTTGAAAATATAGTGATTATTTTCTGAGACAACAATGCCCAGTTGGTGTAAACTCTCAAATCACCGTCTAGCTTTCTTTTTACAAAATATTATTTAATGGAAGTTGTCATTTCAACATTTAATGAGAAAAGTTCTATTTAAAAGAAAAGGACAATATGTCCATGCTTTAATACTTATTGTAACCAGCTTTCATTAAATGTTGGTGCTTTAGGAAAAGACTAAAATATAGAAAATGGAACTTTAAAATCTTTGATGCATATAAGACAAGCCAAACTTTAATACCTTTATTAAATAGAAATTAATTAATAAAAGCCACAACTTTTGAGGTAAGAAAAACAACATGTTCAATTATCAAGAAATTGTTAATTGACATATTGCCAAAAAATTCATTATTTTAAAATACTCAATTAGTTTTTGGATTCTTTTTTAAATTACTACTATTATTTATTTGTAATCTACCTATGGCAAAACCTTGGGAATGACGCCCATAACATGGCAATTCAATCAAAAGATGCACGAAACTAACTAATGGAATAGATAGTAGCTATAAATATATTATTCCATGCAATTAATCATGAAAAATTCGACAGCTAGAGTAGTGAGCCATGAAACTCCTATACCAACATGTAAGCTAACAAACGTTAAAAAATGATATGATGAGCCTTTTTAACAAAAGGCATGAAGCTTTGACAAAGCTTTTGTCAAACCTCCCTTATAAGTATAATCCTTTAAAATAATTTGTTGTTCATGTAATTTTTTAGATCATATACTGATTTACGATGTTTTCTTTCGATTTAAATAATGCACTTGATTTTGCTTATGCAATGTCTCCCTTACCTCAGATGTATGGAAATCTCCCATCAACGATGTACAATCTAGCTATAAATGTGTAACCACTTACTGAATAGATGAATGGTGGCTAATCTAGAAGCAAGTTATTGCTTTCAAGCCGTTTTAGGAGAGACACACCGACCAAGCAATAGCTTCCAATCATATAGTATACAAACTACATTTAGTTCATCGTTCAACAATACATCAAACAACATTGCTGCCATTCGTTATTTGAGCAGTCATTGAAGCCGGTGTGCAATGGAAAGTTCTTCCACATCCGATGTGTCTGCTATATTTTCAATTTGGCAGTACAAGCAGGCCTTGGAGCTTGTGGCCATGACATACATATTGAAAAGATAAGATATGCAATCAATTATCTTCTTGTTTCGTTGAGATTTAAACATATGTGTGTAGACTTTGTTAAGGCACACCATTTAGAGGAAAGGCTGCTTGCTTTTGATTGTGTAACTAGGTGCAATTCTACGTTCAAAATGTTTAACCAGGCAATGAAGTGCAAAAGGGCTATAACTTATTTGTATAATACCCTACTCAATCCCTTTAATCCTATCACTATTCGATGAGAGTTGGGATTGGCAAATAACACATGCACATAAAGAGCTCTTGAAGGTATTTTTTAACCCAACATAGTATCTATATGGTTGCTACAACCCCATTAGCAACTGGTTGTTTCCCCACCTGGTTGATATACCGAATGTGCTGAGTAACTATAGTTCTAATCCTAATGTGGTTGCAATGACCAGTAAGATCTGGGATTATTTTGTCCCTCTTCCCCACTCTCTCTCCCCCCTTCCCCTTCCCCCCTCCCTCTTCCTGCCCCTCCTTCTCTTTCCTTGTTGCAACAATACTAGATCTACAGTATAAGTTTCATGAGACTAAGGCATTCCTCAAAGAATTTATACGAATATTGGTATAGCCAGTCCTGAATCAGAGGCCACAAGTCTTCACACTGTAGTAACAAATTTACTCAAAGACTTATATTGATGTCGTATTCAAACGAATGCAACACTACCTAACCACAATGTTCCAGCAATCACTCATCTTAGGGTTTTTCAAAAAGAAATAAATAATACTAGATCCACGGTATAAGTTCCGTAAGACTAAGGCACTTCTCAAAAAATTATATAAGAATATTGGTATGGCTAATCCTAAATCAGTGGTCGCAAGTCTTCATACTGTAGCAACAAATTTGCTCAAAGACTTGTATTGATGTCATGATCAAGCGAACGCACCACTACCCTAACCACAATGATCCAGCAGTTACTCATCTTGGAGTTTTTCAAAGAGAAATAAAAAAAATTGCCTAGGATGTTAGAAGCAGCCTCGCGGCATCCTAAGAAATCTTTAGTGACATGAAGGTATACGAGGTTCAACAACTTGATGAAGAGGAACCGCAACAGGAAAGGGGGAACGAGGGGGACAATTTCAATGTCCTCAATTGGTGGAAGAAGAGTGTCGAGCCTGAATTTTGAAAATCATCCGGTTTATTTCTTTTAACCCGATTCACATTAAACCTTAACCCATTTAACATGAAATCCTCGACTAGGGATTAAAAGAAATTTAATTTTGAAAATATTTTGGAGTCGCCAACCGATAAAAATCGGAAAAAAATGAAAAGTTAGGATTAATGGGTCGGTTAATCCTAACTTAGCCACTAGTCTGCAGAAAATTTGATTTTAAAACCAAACTTTTAAAAAATACCAGATATCTGAGTCCGGGGCTAACCTATTAAAACCTAAACGGTTACCACTTTAAGTTTAAAATTTAGAATTTATCCTTTTCTAAAAACTTGCAAAAAGAATACATAAAAAAAAATAATAACAATATTAATAAGTCAGAAATCATTTTTAATAATTTTCTATTTAATTTTTAGAAAACATATAACAATTACAAAGAAAAGCAAAACATTCAAAGATTATACATATATAAAAAACTTATAACTACATCCAGAAATAATTGCAAAAGTTAAATATTTATAAAGAAAAATTAATTAATAAGAAATAATATATCAAATACATTTTTACCATATTTAAATTTTAGAAAAATATCAAACTAATAGTATTTAAACTTATAATATTTAATTAACTAAATAATAAAAAAATAAATAAATAAATAATTTTTATTTTTTAATGCCGCCCTGAAGGTGCCTACGTACTCGCTAATCGAGATCAGACAAAACGTAGTTCTTTTATAAAGAACTTAGTTTGTGATCAATTTTATATTTTCAAAATATTCTCACTTTAAGTTCATTAAATTTTGAATTTTTATGAAAACCAATTTTGATGATCCTATGATCTAATCAATTGATTTTTATTTCATAAAAAATATATTTTTCTAAGTTCAAAAATCATTAATTTATGACAATTCATGGCTAATTTAATGCTACATGAAAATCAATTTTGATTAAACAATATTAAATATTTTCATAGTAAATTTATGAAAACATTTTTGAACAACTTTAATTATTTTCAAAGTCCATTTATGAAAATAATTTTGAAAACTTTGAGTATTATCTTCATAGAAAATTTATAAAGATAATTTTGATAAAAACTTGATTAATATCTTCATAGTAAATTTATGAAGATAAATTTTGATAAAAAACTTGATCAATATCATGATTTAAAAAAAAAACAATTTTTATCTTTATTATTCAACAACAATTTTGGTTTAAAAAATCTATTTACAATTTATTATTTTTCAAAATTAAATAATCATCACATATGTATAGAACATATTCAAAATATATCATAACAGAATTAAAATACAAAAACAAAACATCTCATGCATCAAATATATATTTAAAGATTAATTTATATGCAAATAAATATTCATAAAATATTCAAAAATATCAAAAATTGTTAAAACATGTAAATTTATATTAAAAATAATTATTCTAATTTTTCTGGATTTTTCTGAATTTTTCTGGATTTTTTACGAATTTTTATTAATTTTTTCCTATTTTCTGAAATTAAATATATAATAAATAAACAATAAAATATTGCGGACTAACCTGGACCGTTGGATGAAGCGGAGGAGATCTGGAGCGTCTGATCTGTGGACTGATCTTGACCGTTTGATCCTCTGACCTTCAATCTGGCGCGTTGGATTATTTGATCAAATCTGAGCCGTCTGATCTGAATGATCAAATCTGGAGCGTTGGATCTGTTGACTGTTGACCGACGACCGTTGACCGATGACCGACCGGGTTGGATTCGGATTTCGGGTCGGATCTCGGAGCTCCGTCGGGTGAAGAAGACGATGACGGTGGTTTCAAAGCGTTCCTCGGCCGATTCTGGTGGTCCTCGATCCCAGAAACCTTGTCGGCCCGACGTGAATGGAGGAGCCGCGTCTGCTGGTGGTGGTGGTTCACTCCCAGAACCACCAGAAGTGGTGGTTCGTGCGGTGGTTGACGGCGGCAAGGGTTAAAAAAATTTCAAAAATTTGCAGAACTTCCAATTGCAAATTCGAGCAAATCTAAGTACTATAATCAATCAAAAACACTTCCTAAATGATCCTAACACTCTTTAATTGGATCGAAATCCTCCCGATCACTTCGAATTTGCAATTTTTGCAATTCGAACACTTTCTCCTCTATTTTCATATCTCGATCTTATAATGTGTATTTTGCGAAATTGAATTGTGCTTTCTGCTTGTGGGGTGATCCTATTTATAGAGTTCGAAACAATTTGTCGTTTTGAAACTTTGTAATGGTTCAATTTTTGAATCACGAATCGTTATATTTTTTCAAATAAGAACGATTCAAAATTGGGACTCGATTCGTGATGTTGGTTCAAATTGATCACGAATCTTGTGTTTACAGATCATGACTCCTTGATTAAGTGTATTTAATTTGATCAATTGATACAATTCGGCCAATTTTGAAATTTGAAAAATCATGTCCATTTGAATTTTTTTCCAATTTTCATGACTCAATTAATGTGCCTTTTAGGATGAAATAATACACGAATTGTGTATAGATGTGATGTATCCCATGCCTAGTTTGTGTCTGCACAGTTAATTTCGAAAAAACACAAAGATTCGTTGATCAAATGATGTCTCAAAGTGGATGAACCGATGTATCTTTTGGGAAAAAAAATTGAACAAAAAGAAGCAAAATCTGCCTTGGGCTAGGATCGAACTCGGGTCCCTTTGCTCTTGTGTCCATGGTCTGAACCGTTAGGCCGTTGGCCTGTGCCTTGATCATATAGCTAACCCACTAGTACTTAAGGCTTAAAATATATGTTATATTGAGCTCAAATAATTATTTATTTTAATTTTTCTTACATATATTTTATTTACATTACTATTATTCATTTAATTATATTATTATTTTTTTTTATTCTCTCTTTTCTCTCTTTTTTATTATACTATTATTTATTATTTTTATTATTATATTTTATATTTTTGATGAACTCAACATGACATTAATTTATTCTAAACTTAAGCCTAATTTTTAATTGGGCAAAAATTGGGTGTCTACAAAGAGGACATATATGATGTCGGTGATTTGCCATATTGGCACAGGATGTTTTGGCTTCTCCAGTCATCTTTTAGTTTCGGTGGACAGTTCCTCAAGTCATACCACATAAGCTAAAAGCCGCCACTATTGAAGCATGTGTGTGCTTAAAAGATTGATTCGATACAATTAACAAAAAATAGATGGACCCACACTTTTAGTGGCCCAAAAACAGCAATCCAGGATCGGGAGAGTCATTGTCACCACCGGATTTGCAACAGTAGACACAGATGGAATACTAGGGTGAAGCTGAGAAGGTTCCTAGGAGGGAGGGTATATGGTTGATAACATTTTTTTTCAATATTCTTATATTCTTTCGTAGTTAAAAATGTTAATAATAAAATTTATTTTTCCATCAATCTCAATGCATTTATTAATTTCCTTTATTTAACAATTTACAATTATTCCAAATAAATTAATTAAGCAAGTTTAGCATTTAATATAAATTAATTATTATTACAATATTATTTGATAATTTCATTTTTTTTATTTCCTACAAAAAATTGAAGTTAATAACTAATATGTTAATAATAATACAATTGAAATCATTTTAAACAAATAAAATATAAAAAATATATATTATTTTTAAGAAGACAAATATATTTAATTAAATAATAAAAATAATTTATTTAAATACAATTTAAATTAAATTAAAAAATAAATCACTATTTTTATATTATTATTTAAAAAGGTATATAAATTAATTACTATTATAATATTATTTGATAACTTCATTTTCTTTTTATTTCCTAAAAAATATTGAAGTTAATATGTTAGTAGTAATATGATCGAAATCATTTTAAACAAATAAAATATACTAAATCTATTATATTTTTTAAGAATACAATTATATTTAATTAATTAATAAAAATAATTTATTTAAATACAATTTAAAGTAAATTAAAAAAATCACTACTTTTATATTATTATTTTTTTAAAAAGCATATAAATTAATTACTATTACAATATTATTTGATAATTTCATTTCCTAAAAAATATTGAAGTTAATATACCATAGTAATAAGATTAAAATCATTTAAAAAATTAAAATATACTAAATCTATTAGATTTTTTAAAAAGACAAGTATTTTTAACAAAAATAATTTATTTAAATACAATTTAAGTAAATTAAAAAAATCACTAATTTTATATGATTATTTTAATAATCATATAAGTTAATTAATATTACAATATTATTTGATAATTTCATTTTCTTTTATTTCCTAGAAAATATTGAAATTAATATGTTAATAGTAATAAAATTGAAATCATTTTAAACAAATAAAATATATTAAATATATTATATTTTTTAAGAAGACAAATGTGTTTAATTAACATAATAAAAATAATTTATTTAAATACAATTTAAAGTAAATTTAAAAAATAAATCACTTTTTATATTATTATTTTAAAAAAACCCATGTGCTGATTCGCGTGCCTTACGTGATGTGCTGTGTCGGCTCACTTATTTCACATGCCTTGCGTGCTGGCCCATTCGTGCCTGTGCTTTTGTCTTTTTTCTTTGTGTGTCGTGTCAAGCCCACGACCCGCGTGTCAGCCCACGCGTGTCATGACTTTATTTACATGCCTCTACACAAGCTTGAACACACACTGTGCACAAACCCATTATACACGATCATTCTACATAGGCTGTGTAGGGAGGTTGTGCAAAAGATAAAAAATGGACAGAAAAGCATTTTCAAAATACATGACCATTCTGCACAGGCTGTGCGGGGAGGTTGTGCAGAAGATAAAAATTGAGCAAAAAGCATTTTTAAAGTACACAACTATTCTACGCAGGATGTGTACAAGATTGTGCAGGATCAAAAACGGGATTTTTCATGCAATTTTTATAAAGTACCGATTTTCTTCGTTCCCACATTAAAATACGCAACTATTGATCCAAATTCAACTCTTTTCAAAACCTAATTGTATAAAGATTGAATCTTGAATGTAAAAATCATGTTACCTTGTCAAGAATTTGTCTTTTTTTTTTTTTATGTGTTTTAACTTTCTAAATCTTTCTCCATAAAAGATTACTCAAGAATTTTCGAAAGAATTTATTGTTTTCCGATCAAATCTTGATGTCAATGCCAAAGTGCCATATCCCTATATCTAAACATTTGTTTTATAAATAAAAAAAAAAAAGATAAGAAAGAGAAGAAATTTCACTTTATCGTATCGTCTTGTTAATAGCTTTTAAGGATTTTTAAAAGAGTGTTGGAGGACAGGGAGGGGATGTCTGCAATATACACAAGGGAAAGAAGTAGGAGAAAGAAAAAGTTAGGAGGAGAAAATAATTAAAATCCAATTTTATATGTTTGTATCTGTCAATATTTTAAAAGATTTGGATATAGACAAATATGCCCCTATTTCAAAAACAAAAGATACCAACTTATCTGTTGAAATAATTAATATATATATATATATATTTGTTGTTATTTTTTCTATTATTTGGATATTACAAGATGAATACACGGTAGTTTCAAGTCTCTGAATTATTTACCAGCATACGCTAACAAGACATACTAATAAAGCGATTAACACATAATATTTTCTAGTAATGTATTCGTGAACAGTGATTAATTCACCTACTTATGTCATGTGGATCTAAGATCCTCGGTCATAGGAGGCACCGCCGACGTTATCAATGCAAGACCATGCCTATATTCTAATTATGTATAGGTAACCCACAAACACTTATTTTGAAGGTTATGACATGGGAAATCACTATGACTATCTTACATGTTTAAATTTTAGTAAAATATGCAATTAGATATTAAACTTTAAAAATAATTATTTTAGTATTTTGAACTTTAATTAATTTAATACTTGAAAAACATTGAAATTGACAAATTTAGTACTTAAAATAACTTGATAGATGTACTGTTAGTATGCATGAAAAGTTATTTCAAGCATAAAATTTTTCAATTTCAAAATTTATATATTAAATAGGTCGATTTCAAACTTTTAGTACATAAATATATATTTTGTCAAAGTTTATATATTATTCGTAATATTAATCCTAAATTATATAAGGCAATACATATTCTACATAATACGTTTATAAATTACATTATGTAACGTACATAACTGTTCTAAAATGTTTTAATATATATAATCTAGTGTGTTAATTTCATATAATATACTTAGACTGAACCTGGTTTTTCAGGAACGGAGATATCCCATACCATAATTAAACCAAATATTAACGATTTAGTCTTTCGATTTTTAGTTTAAAATGCCCCCTGACGAGCAGTAGGACGACGCTTCAAAGTGATTAAAGCCATATTATGAACTAGACTTCTCTCAAGGTAGGGTCGGCACGATCCGGACTGCTACCGGCAGTTTGAGAGGGGGGCGGTTCTGAACAGGTGGTTGGATCCGCTGGGGTGATGGGTCCTTGTCGGTTCGTTATGTGGGATCCACCAGAACTAGCGGATCCAAACCGTTTGACTGAAAAAAATTTAAAATAAGTATATTATATATATTCAAATGTGTTCATATTTTTTTTAGTGACTAATTAAAAAATTTTTCTTAAAAAACAAATATAATATAATAAACTTTTTTTTTCATGCATATATTTGTATTAGGTAACTAAAAATTTGTAGTGGTTTTCTTAAAAAAAAAAATTCGTATTGGTTTGAAATCGTGGGACCCACCTGTGAACCAGCGGGACCATGGTTCATACCTGCACCCATACGTAGATGAGGTAGTTTCGAATCCATAAAAAGTAGATCTGAACTTAATGATTTGGATCACGGCTTGGATCGAACCGAAACCGCGAGATATTTATCCTGAACCATCTACTGTAATAAATACATCATAGTACTGCACTGACCGACCTTTATAACTATTCTGTATTTGCTCCGTACAAGTGCTATTTTGTTTGCAATTGGGAATTCATACTGGAAGTACCTTCATTTAGACGAACAGTACGAATTGATTTAAGTCTGAGTAGGTGCATGGCAATTACTTTCAATTTGCATCCAACAAACCTGGAGCATAACTTCAAATCAATTTAAGAGTAGGTAGCAAGAACTTGTCAAGTTTGGTTTTTATCGCAAACCCAGCAGATATCTGCATCATATGTGGAGGTTTATTTTGGCCGGTAAGCATCATATGTGGAGTTTAGTTTGCATGGCTTTGACCATTTACCTGTTTATTTTTTTCTATATGAGAGTGGCATTGGAAGTTCCATAAAAAAATGGTCAAACCTTAAAAATTTGGGGAAATTGTAAATTGGCTCATGAAATTTTAATTTTATTACTTTTTAAGGTGCATTTATATAGATGCTTTAAACTTTTAAAAATTATCATAATTACGTACAAATAACATTTTTTATTTACGAGGATTATAAATTAGCTCATCAAACTTTAAACTATGTATAGATTTATTTTTAAAACTTTTATTTATGTATGGATACACCCTTTAATCTTTCAAAGTACACATGTCAAATATTAATTATCTTTTACTGTACGTAATATTCTTTAAAACTTTATAGAATAAATCTGCAATATGAGTAAAAAAGAACTAAGTTGCAATTTTTCCTCAAAAGTTTATACGATCCAACCGATGCTATAAGAATCTTGTCAGCGATAAAGTAAAATAATTATGAAAAAGCTTCTAATATTATTTTATGATATTTTAACAGCAGGCATGTCAAATACAGTAAAAGAGGTTGTCTTGAATGTAGGGATGCAACCGGGTCGGGTTTCGGATGGATCATATGAACCCGAAACCCGACCCGTTATCCTATAGGGTCTATCAGACCCGATCCTATAACCGTACAGGGTTTTGATGCTATATCCAAACCTGCCCTATAGGGTTTGATTTAGAACCCGAAACCCGACCTTATAACCCTATAATCCTTTAAAAAAAAAAAACTTATTTTTAAATTTTAATAATAAATTTAAGAAAAACCGGTACTTCTGGCATAAGTTTCCTATACATTCAAAAAATGAAATGATGCATATAAAATTGATAGAAAATGTTGTAGTTCACATTCATTGTATAACATTTAAACACATTAATATTACTTTTGTCATTGTATAATATTTTAAAAATATGGTTAAATTAAATTTCATGTTTGGACTAAAATATAACGGACAACAAGTAATATTAATTTCTATAGCAAACAAGACTTGAGCAAAATTTAATAAAAAGTTCTAAATCGTAACTAATCCATAAATATAAAAAAAATCCTTGGAGACAAAAAAGATAGTAGTTCCTTCATGTCTTTTTTTCTCTCTTTGCTCATTTAGTAATGTTTTTATTTATTTATTAATTATAATACCGGGTAATCGCGTATCCATCGGGTTTGTTATATGATCCAAACCCGATCCTATAATCCTATAGGGTTTTTACTATATATCCAAACTCGATCCTATAACCCTATAGGGTTGAATCCTATAGGGTTGAACCCTATAGGGTTTTTAATGGATCGGGTGAGTCGGAAACCCTATAAGAGCCAACCCGGTTACATCCCTACTTGAATGTCCAATAAGCCCTTTCCGTACTATTCGATCCTTTCGTTGTGCACGGCAATTTTTTTTTGGCCGTGGTGCAGGGTAGTTCACATGGCAAAACATTATCCACGAATTTTAGGATCTGTTTGTTTTGTTTTTTTAATAAATACAAATATTTTTAAATTTTTTTAATAAATTATTTGCTAAGAAATAAATATAGATAAAAAGAGTTGGATAGTTTTCGTAAAAAGTTCAAATAGATTAAATATAAATAAAATATAAATATAAATAAAATATATTTACACATATTATTTTAATACAAATACATATATTTACACATATTCATCCAAACAGACCCTTAATGTTTGATAAAATTGCCCATGTGTGAAGCAGTTTATTTCTGGGTTTTATGTGCTCATCCACACATGAATTTTTCCCAAACATTTATTTTATGACTTGGGCTGTCGGATACTGGTCAGATGATTTGACCATATATAGGTCCTGTAAGGAAATGTCGAGTCCTTAAAATAAGAAGATAGGGGAAGGAAACCCCAGAGGCCACAGGTCTTGTGCCTTTAATAGGCTCTGAAATACCTTCTGATGGTAGTTGGGAGAGCCAGAGCTTTGAAAATTTGACACTTGATTATTTTGTGGGCTTCACTTCCGCGACTGCAGAGTAATGAACAATGTTAGGTGAATTTGGGCTGTATGATATCCTGTCTGATCTATATCTTATATATACCTTGATTGTCAGTCTGTTTGAAACAAAAATAAAATATTAAAAGACTAGTTAGAGACGAACCAAGCAGACCAATATATACATATATATATATATATATATCTATTGGACCGATGACTTATCGAAGTCAGTATTAAAAATTACAAGTATGAAAAGGAGAAAAATGAAAATCCAATTTGTTAACCGGACATTTTAAAACTTCCATCTTTTTTATAAAATGATTACAAGTAATCAATGCAATTTGTAAAAGATTAAAAATGATAGACCATTTACTTTTTCTCTGAGTCATATTAAGTTGTAACTATAGGTTTATTTAAAAATAAAACCAATAGATAAAATTCGTGTAAATTTCCTTATCAACAAACATAGATTAGCTACAAGTAGAACAAAAACATTGACATAACATAAATATAACTATCTCATAATTTTATATAGGATAAATTATAGACATATCTTACATATATATATATATATTGCCTTTTATCTTTTTATATTTATTCCATGTGGGTTTAGCCCTTATCTTTGAACTAAAGGAGACTTCTAAATTTTTAATGGATGTGCTTTTACTCTGTTTAAATGCGTGGTTTCAAATGTGAAAGGGCCATAGGTATTAGCAATTGGCCCTTTTATTTATATATGATGACTGTGCAGATTGCTTCATTAATAATGCTAAGAAAAATTATTCTTAACATGAGTGATTAATTAATTAAGCAATCGCTTTTTTTTTTTTCTTGTTAACAATGGCTTGTTTAAAATACTCATTTTAATCATAATATTAAATAGTAAAAAAAAAAAAAAGTAGGCATAACAAGTAACAAAACTATAACAATTTTCTAATAATTTGTACTATAACATTAAAACATTTGTAATATTAGCAATTTAAGTCATTTACTGCGACGTAAACAATAAATGTAACCTAGAAAAGGTGACAAAAAATTAATGTAAATTGAACTCGTTACTTCTTATTTAGAAATATATTCTTAACAATTCAACTAGAATAAAATCCAAGCAAACCAAAGTAAAATGATGGTTATTTTGGTAATTGGACTTAGAAAGTTCTCAAATTGAAACAAACCATAAATTTATAATTGGCCGACAGAGGTAAATGGAACCAAAACAGAACCAAACCGTTCCAAAAAAACAAAGTGTAATATTATTTTGTAATTAAAAGAAAAATTATATGTTATTTTATAACTAGGGCCTCCATTGGCACGACCATGGTTCCATTTCAATATATATATATATATATATATATTTTTTTTCTATATGTTATTTTAAATAGAGTTATATTGATATTTTGCAACCATCCAGGATTACATTTTGGCCAAAAAAATCCATCGAGGATTACATCAACAGCTTTAACGTTTTTAGATGTGCACGTACGTCCCTTCAATATATATATTTCCTCTTTTATGAAAAGCTTCCAAGAAGTTTTTTCTTTTTTCTCCTTTTTTTATATGGTGTGTTTGCGTAATTATAAAACATAACTTGTCTGTAATTTTAATTTATTGGAGAAGCGTAATAAGATTATACATACATTACAATTAGAAATACCAGAACCATATAATTTTAAAAATTTTAAGAGGTAGTTTGTGTAATTTCAATAGAGCAAATTGTAATATATAAATAAATAAATCATGGTAAATGGCAAAGTTGTCATATATAGTTAAATAAAAAGGTTTTATGGTCCACTTTAATATGAATTGTGTTGGTCCCAGATATGCAAACAAGAGGGGAGGGGTGAATTGTTTGCTTTTTAAAAATTTTGAAAACACTTAACAAATTAAAAACTTTGGAAACTTCTTTTAACAAATAATTTAGAGAATCAGATTATAACTTAGATAAATATTGTTGCTTTGTCGAACTTAAAAAGAAAATGGTTTGAACAACAATATAAACAATTATAACCAGTAAAAATTGCAAAGTAGTAAAGTGCAGAAAATTAAATAAGCTCAGAAATTTATAGAGGTTCCTCCTTGCGAGTACGTCCTCTCTTCCAGCTCCACTGTGGGGATCCAGTTTCCAACCGGGTCGTTCCACTAATCCAATTAATCAAAAAGAGATTACAAACACCAATCGAATCTTGTTCTGTCTCACAAGCCTATATCCATTGGCTAAACACAGACTACAAGATTATTTGTAATCCTCTCTACAACTCTCAACACACTCAATACAAGAGTAGAGAATCTTCAATCAAGAGTTACAATAGACACTCTAAGTATTTGAGTACAAGGACACAGAAGAAAGTAAGTTTTGGAGCTTTGCACAAAATGTCTGACTAGTATTTGGCTAGTGTCTGACGGAACGACTGATTAAGTAGAAGTAATAATATTGAAAGTAAAATTTCAGCTCGTGTAATTCTGGGTTTTTTCAATCTCGTATCTTCTGTTCTATTTTTCACCTGAAACATTATATATATATATATATATATAGATATAAAATATCCTGGTCTTTTTCCTTCAGTTCAACGGACTTCAAACAACTTCATCCTTATCCATCAAAACAAAATTTGCCGTTAGAGCTGATTCAAAATTCAAAATAATTAGAAGAACTGAGTATAATGATATCCCGTAATATCTTCAAAAATACAACTTCTGGTTGGTAAAAGAATACGAGGAGAGAGATAGATAGAAGAGAAATTATCTCGTATTTTGAAAAACAAATCTGGAGAGAATTCCGTATAAGGTTCTTTGCTGGAATATTTTCCTGATACTGTGGAATAAAATCTTGAACAACAAGATGAGTTGTTGCTGTAACTAAAAAGATATCACACAGTTTGAAAAGATCCATATCCTTACCGATTTAGAACAGATTTGAAATTTATTCAAATCTTCCCACAAAATCCGAGATTTAGATATGTACTTATCCAGAGAGTTTTTAACAACAATCTTCAGCTTGATACAATTCACGTGATATGAAGAAGTTAGAAGAAATTACTGCACGTATGAAACAGCAAGCTTCTTGAAGAAGATGAATAGTAAAAATAAACATCTTGAAAGTTCAAAATCCCCATGAATTTTAAATCCTCCTTGTGAAACGTATTAGATATACTCTCTAATATCTAATAAAGGAGCTAGGCCTTCAATCAATTACTTATGCGAGAAATCAATCTAATAAATCCTTTTAAAAAACTGATCTGAACTTGATAGCTTTATACTGTCTGATGAAGAACCAGAAAGTCTAACCTTCGTCTGATATATTAATATTTCACCCTTGAGTTTTCTTAGTGTCTGATATTCAAAAGATCAGAACCTTACTTTCTGACTTACTGTCTGAGAATCTACACACTGCCACTTAATAAATCTTATTATATTTTATTCTTCTTTTGTTATCATCAAAATAAAATAAAGAGAACCTAACAATTTGTAATATACAGAAAAATAATTTATAATGAAGGGTGAAAGTGTAATTTGATGATAAATAAGAGGGTTTTATAGTCTAAAATAAATAATAAGATGGTTGTTTTGTCATATGACAGAGACAGATTAAAGATGGAATTTTTGACAGTGTACATTGGAGTTGAATGTCGCTGGCGTTGAAGCAACACCACCGGTGTTGGAGTAGCTACACCGCCAACGTTGTGCAAGTGTTGAATGTGTACAAATTACATGTTTCTTAATGCTGGTATTAACGCTGCCAGTATTGAAAGTACCAAAGGTCGATGTAGGTTCAAAAAATGTTGTTTCAAAATAGGTTTTGGTGGCTTCGAGTTTTATTTGTTCTTTCTTCTCTTTTTGTTCCAAAGAGAGTTTCTAGGGTTGTTTGAGAGGTTTTAAGAGGGGATTCAAGAGGAGATCAAAGATTTTGGTTAAGGTAAGCAAATCCAAACAAGATCCATTAAGAATACAAGAATTGATGGTTGTTTTCCTCAAATCTCTTTTCATTTTGAAGGAGCTTTTGTTGGAATTTTTGGGAAATTGATCGAGGAAAAAGGTGCTATTTTGGAGTTTCCTTAAAAGGTTAGGGTTTTGGAGAAATTGGATATGTTAGATTTTGGTTTCGTGTTGAAGTTTTTAATTGTTTATATTCATATTATATTATTACGAGATTTAGAGATTTTGGTTTGTTGTTAAGAGAGATTGTAGTTTTGGAGATTTGTTCATGAAATTGAAAAGGTACGACCATTCCTTGTTTGCTATATATGCTTGCAGGTTTAGTATTATGTTTGTTTTGTTATAGGAATAGATTAATAATCAATCTAAATCTATTCGGCTTAATTAATTTGTTTATTGGGTGTGTTTGGCTATGACTAGTAAAGACCTAGTAGACAGTGATACTGGTATGACACCCTAATGATCATTATGTGTCGTTGTCCCTAGTAGAGTTACACTTGGAGACAATTCCGATAGATTTAGGTGATTTGGTGGTATGGCCGTAAGTGTTTGGAGAGTACCCATTCACCAATATATTTATATAATTACTTATTTTCAAAAGTTGGTTGATTTTCAGGGGTCTGAGTTACTCCAAGTTTGGGATTAGGGATTCATAGTTTTAAACTGTGTTGTTTTGAAGATAATAATCTGATTGGTTGCATTAGAATAAGTTGCATTTGATATATATGTGGCGTGTGCATATGCATTTGTTTTATGGTTTAGTTTATTGGGTGTTCCACTCATTCCTTTCACTTTTTAGGTACAGGTGAAGATAACATAGTATATGATATATCTGGATATGATCTGTACATAGATCAACGGGATGGTGATAGTGGTTCAGACTACCCTATTGAGGAATGGATTCAGATACAGGATTTGGAGAAGAGTATTTTTTAGATCTTTTGTAGAATTTGGAATAATGTTAAAGATTTTATATTTTCTGAAATACTTTGGATTTTTATATTTTTGAATATCTTGTAAGGATCTGAAGGATTATATGTAATAAGTGGAGTTAGAATTATCTTAATTTTAGTTAGCCCAGGTTTATGCCAATTTTGTTATGTTAAGCGGGATCTTTTGAAGGATTTTTATATAGATATTATACAAGTTTTGAAACCTTCTGATGTACCCTCTGAGAGAGTTTATGGAGATCATATTATATGTTTTTATACTATAGATTAGATTGTTATAGCCTTTGCATATCCTATAAGAGAGAACACATGGCTGGTTATAATTGCCAAAAAGTTAGGGTGTTATAGCTTATTTGGTATCAGAGCCTAGGTTTTAAATCATATAGATTTAAGTTTTGATCCTTAGGATTGGTAAGCATTGATGAGTGGGGTAGAATATGTTTAGTTGTTTTTTCTAGTTAAGTTTGATGATATCTATTAGATTTATAGGTTATGATCTTTTAGCTAGTTTTTTTTTTCTTTTCTTATATGTTGTGTTTTTTTTCGTGTCAAAATGCCTCCTAAGAGAAGTACACCTGGTGTGGGTTCCTCCAGAGCTAGAGAGGAGGAAGTGAATAGTGGGCAGGAAGAACAACAGGCTCAAAATCAAGATTTACCACCACATTCACCTCCACCTATAGGACAGCAAGTTCCTGTTGATGCTGCATAGCTTATGCAAGCTATGAATGTTTTGCTGGGAGTAGTTAATCAGTAGCAGCAGGATATGAGACACGACATGCAGATGGTTTAGGCGAATGCTGAAGCTTGGAGATTGGAGACACAGAGGCTGAATGGAAATGGAGGTATAGGGGCTAAACCTGCAAATGTTCTTAGTTTGAACAAATTTGTGGACTTGGTAATAAGTTTGAGCCAGTGCCAGATAAGCCTCTGGATACGCAACTTTGGATAGAAGAGGTTGAGAATTTTGCTGCTCTATATATTCCAGAGAATATCAAGGTTGAGTGTGCCTCCTATTTGCTGACTGGGAGAGCCAATAATTGGTGGTTGAGCACCAAAAGATACATGCCTGGTATGGTCACTTGGCAGATATTTTAGCAAGCCTTCCATAGAGAATTCTTTCCTAACAGTGTTAAGCAGAGGATGCTTTAGGAGTATTACACCCTGCAGTAGGGGAAGATGTCAGTTGAAGAGTATGAGGCAGAGTTACACAGATTGATGAAATTTCTCTCTGATGCTTTGAAAGAGAGTGAAGAGGCTAAAGTTAGCAGATTCATTACTAGACTAGAGCTTGAGATCTAGTACCAGATAAATTTGATGGATCTGAACAATTATTTTGCAATAATGAATAAGAACAAGATAGTTGAGCAAGGTTTGAACAGGATGAAGAGTCGAGAGCCCCAGAGAGGTCAAATATCCTTGGGCAAGAGACTAGCATCTAGTGTGTTGACACATGATAGGGGTAATAGACCTATCACACAACCTTTTAGGCTAGCAGTGCAGAGTACATATAAGAGATGCCCCAAATACCTTGGACCACATGATCTAAAGGACTGCAAGTGGATAGAGAATGCTTGTTTTCCTTGTGGTAGAGTTAGACTTATTAGGAAGTTCTGTACAGAGAAGATTCTTCCTCAGGTTTCTATTTCAAGTGTAAGCAGAGAGGACATAGAGCTGTGGATTGTAAGGATTCTGGAAAACAAATAGTTCCAAAAGTTTAGATTGGCAGAGCTCAGAGCTCTATATTCTGGCTAAGAACGGCGCGCACCAACAATGGTATATGCTCTTCAGCGTAGTGAGACATCCAGTATGGACACTTATATGGGTATGTTTCCTATACTCTTGCATAGTGCATATGTGTTGTTTGATACTGGTGCTAGTTTTTCTTGTGTTGCTGAATCTTTTGTATCTATATGTGGTATATCTATTGAGTTTTTGTCTAAATGTTGTCTATGAGTACACTATTGGGAAGTGGGTCTATGTTGAATAGAATCTGTAGGAATGTGGATATTGAGATAGAAGGTAGGCTTTTACCTGTAGGTTGGTAGTGTTGGATATGCTGGATTTTGACGTGATTTTGGGAGTAGACTAGTTGACAAAATATAAGGCTGTGATTGATTGTCACAATCTTGTAGTAGAGTTAAGTTTGCATGATGGAGACCAATTTGCTTATAAGTTAGTGGTGATAAGACCTCTAGTTTTACCTGCCTATGAGCTATAGGGAAGATTTATGTTGGCAGCTTTAGTAAAAGAGGATAAGCAGAAGATGGACTTATCTGAGATACCTATGGTGTGTGAATACCCAGAAGTTTTTCTAGAAGATTTACTAGGGTTATCTCCAGAAAGAGAAGTGGAGTATAGTATTGAATTGGTACTAGATACTACACCAATTTCTAAGACTCCTTATCGAATGGCTCCTTCAGAACTTGCAAAGTTTAAAGTGCAGTTAGATGATTTGTTGAAGAAGAAGTTTATTAGACCCGATGTTTCACCTTGGGGAGCTCCAGTTTTGTTTGTGAAGAAAAAAGATGGCAGTATGAGGTTGTGCATAGATTACAGAGAGTTGAATAAGGTGATAGTCAAGAACAAGTACCCTCTACCAAGAATCGATGATTTGTTTGACCAGTTGGCAAGAGCTTTAGTGTTTTCAAAGACAGATCTGAGATCAGGATATCACCAGCTGAGAGTTAAGGTAGAAGATATACAAAAGATTGCTTTTCAAGACTATGTATGGACACTATGAGTTTGTAGTCATGCCGTTTGGTCTCACCAATGCACCAATAGTGTTTATGGATCTGATGAACAAAGTTTTTAGAGATTATCTTAATATGTTTGTTGTGATGTTCATTGATGATGTGCTGGTGTATTCTAAGTCTAAAGAGGAACATGAGGAGCATCTGAGAATGGTTCTGACTAGATTGCAAGAAGAGAAGTTGTATGCAAAGTTTTCTAAATGTGAGTTCTGTTTAGAACAAGTGTCTTTCTTAGGACATATTATTGATGGTAATGGTATATTAATTGATCCTGAGAAAGTAAAAGCGGTTGTTGAATGGCCAATACCCAAGACTATGTCAGAAATAAGAAGTTTTCTAGGAATTGTAGGATATTACAAAAGGTTTGTAGAAGTTTTTTCAAAGATTGCTAGTCCATTGGCCAGATTGACACAGGAGGGAGTTAAGTATGTGTGGAGTGAAGATTGTGAAGCTAGTTTTCAGTTATTGAAGAACAAGTTAGTATCTGCTTTAGTGCTAGCCTTACGAGTGAGTGGTGAGGAATATGCTATATGCAGTGATGCCTCTATACAAGGTTTAGAATGTATGTTGATGCAAGGGGGTAGGGTACTAGCATATGCTTCCAAACAATTAAAGCCCTATGAGAGGAATTATCCTACTCATGATCTAGAACTAGTAGCAGTAATGCATGCTTTGAAGTTGTAGAGACATTACCTGTATGGGGAAAGATGTAAGTATACAGAGATCACAAGAGTTTAAAGTACATATTTACTTAGAAAGAGCTGAACATGAGACAGAGAAGGTGGTTGGAGCTAGTAAAAGACTATGACATAGATATCCAGTATCATCTGGGAAAGGCGAATGTTTTAGCAGATGCTTTGAGTAGGAATAGAGTAGATTATCTTGTAGCTTTGATCACAACAGAATGCTACTTGATTGACGATATGAGGAAGCTTGAGTTGGAGATTGTCACAAAACAAGTAGGTGAAGGATTGACAAACTTGATAATATAGCCTACTCTTATGCGGAGAATCAAGATAACTTAGATAGATGATCAGGGTACCTTGGAAATAAAAAGGAGAATGGACAAGGGCAGTACACCAGAGTTTTAGATTTATGAGGAAGGTATTCTGCGATATAAAGGAAGATTGTGTGTGCCAGTTCAAGGAGAACTTAAGAGGGAATTACTGAAGGAAGCACACTATTCCAGTTATTCTATCCATTCGAGAGGTACTAAAATGTATCAAGACTTAAAGAAGTTGTATTGATGGAATAACATGAAAAAGGAGATAGCAAATATGCTTTCAAGTGTCACATGTGTCAGATGATCAATATTGAGCATAGAAGACCGGTAGGTGAGTTGAAACCTTTGCCTATACCGCAGTGGAAGTGGGAACACATCACCATGGACTTCATTTCTGCTTTACCTAAGACAAGAGATAAGTTTGACTCAGTGTGAGTGATTGTGGATAGACTCACTAAAGTCGCTCACTTTATACTTATCAAGACTTGGCATCGAATGGATCAGTTGGTAATATTGTATGTCAAAGAGATTGTAAGGTTACATGGAGTACCCGTAGCTATTGTATTAGATAGGGATACCAGATTTGTTGGGTATCAAAGTGGTTTTTATCACAACTTATCATCCATAGACTGATGGACAATCTAAGAGGACTATTTCTATTTTGGAAGATTTGTTGAGAGCATGCATTTTGGATTTCAAGGGTAGTTGGGATAAGCATTTACCGTTGTTGGAATTTTCTTACAACAATAGTTATCAAGCATTGATTGGCATGCCTCCATTTGAAGCTCTTTATGGCAGAAAGTGCAGATCACCTATTCATTGAGAAGAATTGGGTGAAAGATAGTTATTGGGACCTGAGTTAGTATAAGATGCAATTGATAAAGTTAAGTTGATTAGACAAAGATTGCAAACAACTCAGAGTCGACAAAAGAGTTATGTTGATAAGTGAAGAACACCTTTGGAATTTCAAGTGAGAGAGCACATTTTGATTAAGATCTCACCAACAAAAGGGGTTGTCAGATTTAGATTAAGAGGAAAGTTGAATCCTAGATATGTGGAACCAATGAGATTCTAGAAAAGATAGGCGATATGGCATATAGGTTGGCTTCACCGCCTAATTTGGAAAGGGGTACATAACGTCTCCCATGTATCTATACTTAGAAAATATGTCAGAGATCCTAAAGAGATAGTAGCTCTTGAGCCGCTGGAAGTGCAGCCAAATCTTTCCATAATTGAAAAGCCGATAAAGATTTTGGATACAAAAGAAAAGTAATTAAGTATGTGAAGGTTTAGTGGACAAATCAAACAAAAAGAGAAGTGACTTGGGAGTTAGAAGAGGACATGAAGATAAGATATCCCGGGTTGTTTCAATAATCTAGGTAGCTTTTGAGGACGAAAGTTTCTTTTTAGGAGGGGAGAGATGTAATATATAGAAAAATAATTTATAATGAAGGGTAAAAGTGTAATTTGATGATAAATAAGAGAGTTTTACAGTCTAAAATAAATAATAAGATGGTTGTTTTGTCATATGATAGAGACAGATTAAAGATGAAATTTTTTATAGTGTACACCGAAGTTGAACGCTACCGGTGTTGAAGCAACACCACCAGCGTTGTGCAAGTGTTGAATGTGTACATATTACATGTTTCTTAATGCCGGTATTAACGCCACCAGTGTTGAAAGTACTAAAGGCTGACGTAGGTTCCAAAAATGTTGTTTTAAAATAGGTTTTGGTGGCTTTGGGTTTTACTTGTTCTTTCTTCTTTTTTTTTTTTTTTGTTCCAGAGAGAGTTTCTAGGGTTGTTTGAGGGGTTTTGAGAGGGGATTCAAGAGGAGATCAAAGATTTTGGATTGGGTAAGCAAATTGAAACAAGATCCATTAAGAATACAAGAACGGATGATTGTTTTGCTCATATCTCTTTTCGTTTTGAAGGAGCTTTTGTTGGAGCAAACCCTAATTCTATGCAAGATATGATCTTTTGGTGATTACCAAAGGGTTTAAGGATCTAATCACGTTAAGTTTTATCTTCACAAACCTAGATCTATCATAAGATGTAATTTTGATGATACATGCCTGTTTTTGTTGATTTACAAAATTAAAATTTTTGGAGTGAGATTTATTTTATTAGAATTTTGAGGAAATTGATTGAGGAAGAAGGTGCTATTTTGGAGTTTCCTTAAAAGGTTAGGGTTTTGGAGAAATTGGATATGTTAGATTTTGTTTTCATGCTGAAGTTTGTAATTGTTTTTCTTCATATTATATTATTAGAAGATTTGGAAATTTTGGGTTATTATTAAGGGAGATTGTAGTATTAGAGATTTGTTCATGAAATTGAAAAGTTACGACCATTTTTTGTTCGTTGTATGTGCTTGCAGGTTTAGTATTCTGTTTGTTTTGTTATAGGAACATATTAATAATCAATCTAAATCTATTTGGCTTAATTAATTTGTCTGCTAGGTATGTTTGGCTGTGACTAGTAAAGACCTGGCAAACAGTGATACTGGTATGGTACCCTGATGATCCTTGTGTGTCGTTGTCCCTAGTGGAGTTGCAACTGGAATGATTCTGGTAGTTTTAAGTGATTTGGCAGTATGGCTACGGGTGTTTGAGGAGTACCCATTCACCAATATATTTATATAATTAGCTATTTTCAAAAGTTGGTTGATTTTTAAAAGTTTAAGTTACTCCAAGTTTGGGACTAAGGATTCAAAGCTCTGAACTGTGTTGTTTTGCTAGTTTAGAAAAGATAAATATCTGATTGGTTGCATTAGAATAAGTTGCATTTGATATATATGTTGCATGTGCATATGCATTTGTTTTGTGGTTTGGCGTACTGGGCATTCCGCTCATTCCTTTCATTTTTCAGGTACAAGTGAAGATAACATAGTATATGATATATCTGGATATGATCTGCGTATAGATCAAAGGGATGGTGATAGTGGTCCAGACTACTCTGCTGAGAAATAGATTCAGATACGGGATTTAGAGAAAAGTATTTTTTAGATCTTTTGCAGAATTTGAAATAATGTTAAAGATTTTATATTTTCTAAAAGACTTTGGATTTTTATGTTTTTGAATATCTTTTAAGGATATGAAGGATTGTTATGTGATAAGTGGGGTTAGAATTAGCTTGATTTTGGTTGGCCTAGGTTTACGCCAACTTTGTTATGTTAAACAGGATCTTTTGAAGGATTTTTTTATATGTTATACAAGTTTTGAACTTTCTAATGTACCATATGAGAGAGTTTATAGAGATTATATTATTTGTTTTTATATTGTGGATTAGATTGTTATAGCCTTTGCATGTCCTATAAAGAGAGGACATGTGGCGGGTTGTAATTGCCAATTGGTTAGGGTGTTACATGAATTATATGTTGTTTTATGGTAGATACACGATTGAAAAAGTGAGATCATCTAAAGGGACAAGAGGAACAGCTTTATACTGCCTCCTAGCCACCGCCTTGGCATTTATGCCACTAGCCTTTGATCTTACACCGCTGGTGTAGGAGCTAGGTTCTAGTCTTGGTTTCATCTTTCACATTTAGGCCGCCAACCTCCTTTACCTGCCTTTAATGCACAAAGTGTTTGTTATTTTTAGAGTATTCAATGTATTATATATAGACCTTTATTCTTGTTTTCTTTTCATAACCTACCCTAAGTTTTCAAAACCCTAAAACCTCTCTCAAACCTATTGCTTGCATCAAGGAAGAACAAGAATTAAGAACTAGGTAAGATTGATTCCTTTTTATTCTTTTGGCAAGGTAAAAGTGTTATCCTACCTAAAGTCTTCTAATTAGTTTTGAATTGAATCAAATTCTTGGAGGAGTTTTTGAAGAAACCCTAAGTTTCTTAAAGATTCTATTATTCTATGACCAAAGAAGAAAGGTAGTTGTGATTCTAGTTAGTTTGAGGGTTTATGTGACTTTAAGAGTATGTTTATCTTGTGAAAAACGAGCTTTGAGATAGTTTTGCTTTATGTGATCAGGTGTATTTGTTGAAGTTAGGTTTTGTTCTAACAGTTGTTTGAAAGACGTCCTTACCTTGTTTGATGATTGTGCTTGTTAATTGTAATATATAATTAGACTAATTGCTATTTGGCTTTAATTGGTTTGTTGCTTGTGCTTGGCTGGGTCTAGTAGACCGAGAGTACAGTGTTATTAGAATGGTGCCCTGATGATCTATATGTGTTGTTGTCCCAAGTGGAGTCATGCACAAGGATGATTCCAATAGTTTAGAAGTGGTACGAGTACGATACCCAGTGTGTGGAGAGTACTCAACATCAATATAATATATATATATATGAGTATCTTATGCGTATTTGTTTCATGGAGTCATGAGTTACTCCGAGTTTAGGAATAGTTGCAAATGGTCCTAAACTATGTTGGTGGCTTAGCTAATTAAAGATAATAACCTATGAGTGTTGCATATGATATTATGACACATGTAGATTTATATGTTGTTTGCTCATGTGCATATGATTATGGTTTGATGTACCGGACCTTTGCACTCACTCTTTCATTTTTCAAGAACAAGTGATGATCTTATAATGTTCGATCTATTTGGATATGATGTATTTGTGGACTATGGGGAGGACGATAGTGGATCCGATTTTCTTGTTGGCTATTATATATTTAGAGTTGAAGATAGTTAAAGTCAAAGAATTTATTATGACTATTGGAGTTTGAATATTTTTTTTATGATTATTGATATTTTAAGATTTTTCTTTTTATATGATGCTTTAAGATGACTTATAAGTTGGTATTTGGTTTAAGCCAACAGAGTTGTTTAGCAGTTCTATTATGATATAATTATTTTATAAGTACCCTTATATGTGAGATATTGAAGTTGTCTTGTGTTATAATTGTGGTTTAGTCGAATCATAGCTTTAGCGTGTTCTTTTGTAGTGAGGACACATGGTCGGCTGTTAATACTCTTAGTTTAGGGTGTCACACAAATAATCTAACCTATTTTCTATTTTTAAATTCTACCCTTATTTCATTATTGCATTGTATTATACCTATTTGATATGACAGATAAAATAGATAATCTTGCAAAGTAAATAGAGCTGATAAAGGATTAGCAATATTATTTTCTTTTACCTAGCATGAAGTATATGACTATTTTAAAAAAATGTCCACTTTCCTATTCTATGGTAGTATTTGATTACAAGAACTGGACATGATAAAATGGATAGGACATCACATTATAAGAAGTACTGGATAATACAATTCTCATATATCATATTGAGTATGCATAGTATTGAACAATACCAGGTAAAATTCTTATAAAGAGGTTTTATTTTTTTTTTTAGTTCTAGTATTTTTATACCATGAAATATAAGAGATAAAAATTTTAAGTTTTGTACAATCTCATGAAGAGGGTTTTGTCCATTTTTAAATATATTTTGTAAATCAAACTTGATAAAATAGTATCTATTCAATCCGATATCATGAAAATTTGTGCAATCAAAAGCTATCTATATATTTTCAAGATTGTGCACTGAAACGCTAACTATAGCATATTAGATGATTTACCATCTTTATCAATAAAATGCATTATATTTACTTAAAAACCCTAAAATTCAAAACTGCAAGAAATAACAAATATCTTGTAAATAGTAAACATTTGATGATAAAATTAATTTAGAATATTTGTGTGGAGACTTTTTGATAGGATATATATTGAAAAATCAATCAAATTTACTATCCTCACTCCATAAATTCATAACCGGAAATAATACCTAATTGATATTACAAAGAAAAGAATAAAATTGCCCAAAACAAATAAGCACACACACCCCCCACCCTCTTCCCCGCCGACCCACCCCTCCTTCTCTGAAACAACAAAAAAAAAAAAAAAAAAAAAAAGGAAAAAAAAAGTATAATTCTCACTAAAGGGTAATTAAATCAATCTTACAGCCAAAGTTTAATTTAGATCTATATTTACTCAAATTTCACTTAGCAATGGTTAAGTGAAGGTCACCTACTAAAATTTGAGCTATTGAAAGGGTTTATTCAATCAAGCTTGAATATCATAATTCTGAATCAAATTAACTCATGAGTTTACTCAAATTCAAATTTATCATAAACGCTAGTTGACTTGAAATATCTATGTTATTTTATTTAAAAGAAAATCTTTTATGTGTTTTGGTCTAAATTGGCTTCAGTGTCCAAGTGCTGCACCGACCATACATCTTATGGATTTCATATCTCAAACCTTGCTGTTTTTTAAGTGAAAACTGAAAAGTAGGTACAATAAATATTCGCATTCGATAGGATTGGGTGTCTTGTACGTACAATAAATAATCCGATTTGATAGGATTGGGTGCCTTTCATTGTGCATCCCTTTTTCATTTATAAAAGAAACTAATAATAATGTTTTATGATGTCGAGATTAATAGCCTTAAGTTCCCATTTTTGGCATCAATTGATCTAAATATATAAAATGCTACCGCTCAAGGGCCAAGGCTTTATAACATTGCTTAATTGTGTTATGGGTATGGCCGTGTAGGGTCAAGAAGCATATAATATAAAGAAATCTAAATGACTTCGAAGTAAAACAAATTTGGGTTGTACAGGCGGAGAGTAAGTAGCCCACAATAGCCCAATAAGTGAAAAATGCTTCTGCTGAGGCCTGAGGATATGGTGCAAACGAATGGCCAGTGAAGGGGTACTTGGTTAAAGGCCTGGGCCCAACATCCCAAGCCGAAAGACACGTGAATTGTCAAGATCCGGTAAATTTCTTAAATGACGCGGGGGAAAAAAGAATTTCTCTTTCTTATCTATACCTTCAATTACATAGTTTCATATACGAGAAGAATTTAATATGTCCCATCATGTATTTTCTGTCTCATACATATGTTTTTGAAAGGGGATGCATTATCTAGGAATAGAAAAATTTATCCCAACTTTCATCTATCATATTTTAAGATAGAATAAATAAATTTAGATTACCCTTAAATAAATTCTCTAAATAGTGAAAATTCAAAACTCTTTATAAAGAAGTTGAATTAAGGGTTTAAAGTGTGAGGCAAGTCGGAGATTTTACTTTAGACCTTGCAAATGAGTAATTAATTTACCTCCTTTTACAGACCTACAAAGTAAGTTAAGAAAACATAATTTTCCCCTTACCGCCCTCCTATTTCGTACCCTCAACCCCCTTTCCCCTTTTGTTATTGTGTGATTTCTACATAACATTTCTAGATAAAAATAGCCTAGCTACCAATTAAGTTTGATTTATGTTGATAGCATTTTCTCCCCAGTAGGCCTCCAAACCCAAAAAAACTGACCCACGATACTCCTCTTTATATGTGGGCAAAAATAAGACTGCAAAATAGGGGCATAGATTTAGAAAAACACACTAGTTTCTTAACCTCTCAATCTATAGGATATTTTCCCTAACAATAGCAAAGCTCGTGAGAAAAGGAATTGCGGGGATCATGCCAATCATCCAATGCGGATCTATTTATCTCTCCCATAAATACCTTGAAAATAGATAAACAAAGGTTGTGTATACCTCAAATTATGCACTTATTGCATGATACATCCTCTTCACACTCTTTATTGCTATTACTTTCTAAAGAACCTTTCGCTTACTTAAGTGTGCCCATGCTAGGATAAGGCCCAATACCCTTTTAATTCACCTGCTCTATTTTGCAAGCATTCAATATAAGAGGAAAATTTAACCTTGAGTTAAAACCCTTATGAGAATCAAGTACCAACATTTTGGCAGTAGATACCATTGTGACCATCACTGTCACGCCTTTAAAAGGATCTACATCATTAACGATTTTGATGTACATAACAGTTAATCATTATATGCAAAGATTACTATTAACTAAGTGAATAACTAAGAATTTTAGATTAAAAAAACTCTTCATTGTAAACTTTTAATATGCAGTGGAAACATATAGTTTTGCAAAAGATTTATATAGTAAGTATCTAAAAAAATCTCTCAATAAACAAAAACTACTTGCTACAAGTAGATAATATCAACTCTTGTATCTACAACTTGAACTTGTCCAATCCCATATCAACATCGAAGTCGTATCCCAAGTAATTATAACAATCATCACAAAGTTATCATCATTACTTGGAAAAGAAAGGAATGAGTCGAGTTCTAATACAACAACAATACAAGCACATGCGATATGATTACACGATCTTATTCTAATGCAAATGCAATCAACCAACAAGTTATATCTTTAATTTAGATGTAGCAACCAAGAGTAAAGTACTCATACTCCAACATTATGACGAGGGATGTGAGAATCTTAAGTTGCTTAAGGGGTTGACAAAAGCTAGTCACAACCTTTATCACTTATAAATGATCTAGTAATAATTGTCATGACCTAAATAGGATCGAGACATATTCAGTTTTCCTATGTATAACACTTAAACATTATACGCTAATGTTATCATAACCATTAGTTTACTATGATTGTTTCTAACCAATTTTAGATTCTAAAATCGTTTAATTAGGTTTTGAAAAACATATGATATCACAATTTGAAAATATAATTTGTAAAAGATTTCAAAAGCTACTCCATGATTAGACTATATTCAATAATATAAGTCTCAAATCTATAGTAATAAGTATATAAAAAGTATTAAATATAGAGTATCAAATTTAAGTAGTTGAAAAGACAATATAATCCATGGGTTAAAAGCAAGGCTCTCAATAGAAATACAAGTTTGAAACATTAAGTAAAAAATCTTGTGCAATACGTGAAAATCTAACGATCCAAATCACTCTACTGCTAAATAAAACATACAATTAATCAAATAATGTATTGCTATGCTAACCAATTTTTTTTTAATGATACATGTAATTTTTATATTAGGGTATTTATCACAAATTTGCTACATAAAACCTATTGCGAAATGCATTTTTACACTATTGTAAATATAATACCTCTAAATTTTTTACGTATAGTTCAATTTATAAGTACATTGCATGTAATGATTAGTAAAAGATTTTTTGGCTATTTTTTAATTAAAACATTTTAGAAAATGTACCTAATGTACAAGTTACAATTATGTCAAAGTGAAATGGCTATAATTGAAACAAATATACCTTATTTGCTACCACATTAACCTAATGAATCTCTTTCTGCTCTTGCCACGAACCATATGCTTGTAATATTGGTGTGTAAATGCCTACTCTTGCAGATTTAAATAAATGAGCTATCATCAAACAACTATTAATTTGATTGATAATTTTATTTGATTCAAAACACAATTTTCCTACAAACCTTTTCTTGTCCTTTCCACTTTAAACACTAAAAGCAGGATGTTGCCTAATATGTGACTTGAAAAGCAAAGAATGCCAAGCATGTATAGAATCACAAAATTTTATCCACATCGTGCATTGAATATAAGTTGCGGTAGCCTATAGTGTTAAAAGTGGTGATGAACCAACATAAGGAAGTTACGCAGCCAATCACTACAATTTCTTCAAGAAAACTTTTTAATCCAATTCTTCAATTTTTTACATCTCGTTGAGTGCTGTAGCATATAAAAGTTATAGCCCCAAGATGAACTATTAATAGTATCACATGTCATAGAACAAAATTATTAACTAATAGAACATTAAGAAGTTCAAACAAATATAGGAAAATTCAAAAAGAAAATTCACATATATAAGCTAAATGCATCGAATCCAAACAAATTTGAGATTTCACTACTTCCTTTAATCTATAATATATATATATATACTTTGGTTTGCAAAAAAAAAATTAATAATTGCCTGCGAGTAACATAACACAACTTTTACAGAGAGCACCAAACGCTTGGAGCCGAAAGAGATTTAAGAAGTTGAGAACTGCTTAAGTAAGGCGATTTTGTTAGAATAACGCATCGGTGTGGCTGAGGATGGTGATGTGTAAGTAGAAAGCCACTCGTTCTTTGATCCTCCACTGCCTTTGAACTGGATCACTACAAGAGAGTATATCCCACAAATATTCACAAATAATTATTGACTATTCACATATCTGCCATTTGTTATAACCTCTCTCTCTTTCTTTCTACACACACACATACACACAAGTCATTAAAGTGTAGACATCTCATTTTGACATTTTTTGTCAAAATAAATACTTAAGTTAGTATATACATAATTAAAATAATTGAATTTTGCAAATTATAAATGTTAAAGCTAGAAATAAAAAAAAAAAATAATATATAATAAAATAAAATAAAAAAATAATAATAATTAATCAATTTAATAGAAATAGATATAATAGATGTAATATGGATAATTAATATAGTGTAATGTAATTTCAAAATTCGTAAAAAAAAAAAAAAATTACTGTTCATTATCTCCTACCTCCAGCCGCCTGATGGGGCGTTTTCAAGTCCATTTTTGACCTGTTTTCAAACCCGTTTTTTACAAAATAAATACATATTTTGAAACTAGATGCGGAGTACTTCATTTTGATATATAATTTGCATGTTTTCATAAACTATAACTATTTCAAATCCGGACTTGAAGTTGAAAAAAAACTCATTTTTTTAGTTTTCAAAAAATCTCAAAATCCGAAAAATTTCGCTAAAAACTGTGTTGTTTGTTAATATTAGAACGTTAATGACAGCTATAAGCATTTAATTGAAGATTATAACCGTTTTAGCCCGATTTTTTTGGATTAGAATCAAAAACAATTTTGAAACCCTAGCTCTATAAATAGAAAGAAAAAAAAACAAGAACAGAACACGAGAAAGCAAAGAAAAGGAAAATCAAATAGCATTTTAATACTTAGGAGGTCGAAATCTATAGTAAATAGACGCCTTTGGAGTATTCACGAGGAGTCTTCCACCATTGTCAGCCGACAACCACCACCTACCACCATCCAAAGAGCTTCGAACCACCCAACACAGCTACTTTCGAAACTGGACCGCTTGGTGAATTTAGAAGCTTTTGTCCAATACAGCCCATTGTATTGAGCACCACCAGAATCGCCCTTGCGAGCTTCGCCAGCCACCTGCTTCATTTCCCAGGTTTCGACCCGAAACCGGATCCAACCCACAAAATCCGACCAGCATCTGGTGCGCTCCATTTCCAGGTGAGTTTGAAATTTTGCTTCTCCGCTTTGTTTAACAATAATATAAAAAAAAAAGGAACTAAAGGAGCTAATACATTGTATATGTTGTATTCATGATTCTGGACATTTAGAAAAAGTACGTATATATAATAAGAGTAAAATAAATAGGTAAATATAACAATAAGAATATAAATACTCTCAAATGCACGAAGATTACGATGATAAGATAATTAATATTAGAATCTTTTTCCCCATGTTTAATTGATTGCCATTATAATAATAGATAATAATATCGTTAAAAAAAAATGAAATAGTGGTTCATGCACATATTATAACTTGTATTGATAATTATATGGTTTATGTTATAGTACATCGACTAACGATCTAATTTGTCATGATACAATTTTTGAATGTTCTATAATTTTGCATTAATATGGTAATGATCTTGTTTTTGTGATAAAATTGAATTTTTTTTATAAATATATCATGTTAGGTATGTGTTCATAGAATTACATTAAAATCTTGTTATTGATAATAATACCTAAATCATGCCCTAATCATAAGGAATATATGAAATTTTTTTAGTTTTAGGTTTACAATATTTGAAATGTATGATCATGTATGATGATAGTCATTAATATTCCTTTTATGCCATGATATAGTGATGACCTTGATTGTAATAATATTGAATTTGTGATTTCACCATATATGAAACCACATTGAAATCTTGCCCTTCATAATGTAATTTCAATGATATATAAATCTTGATTATGCCATGATATTGCTTTGTTGAAATTAGCTTGTTGAATATTGACATTCCTTAAATATTTTTATTCTTGATGATATGTATGATAAATTGATATGCATGATATGTGGTTATGATTTCTTGTTCAAAATTTTGTCACCTAGAAAAAATCGATTTTCCATAAAATTGCTAAAACCTAACTTGATAGATTTAGGGTTCATGTTAAAGATATGTATATATTTTTTTCACAAAATTAACAAACTTAATGAACTTAAAGTGAAAAGATTTCGAAAAATTTTAAAATTAACCAACAAACTAATTTTTCTAAAAGAACTATGTGTGGTCTGATCCCATTAGCGGGTACGTAGGCACCTAAATGGGCGACTTAAAATATGTAAAAAATTATTTTTTTTGTGAATTTGTTTTATTTGATTTTTAGTTTAGAATACATGAATATTGATAGAATTTGATAAGATTTGATTAATTTGAATATTTCGAGTTTTAGATTATATATGATTATCGATGGAATTTGATTAGTATTTTTGGGCATATTAGACATATGTTTAGTTAATTAGATTTGATAAATAGTTTAGATTTTGAAATTAGGGTTCAAAAGAAAGCAATTTAAATATGGAAAGTTAAAGTGGTAACCGTTTAGGTTTTAATAGTTAGCCCCCGAACTCAAGTTAATTTCTGGTTTCGTTTTCAAAAAACGATTTTTTTCGCAGATCAGTAGCAAAACCAAAATCAACCTACCCATTGGTTTTGGTTTATTTTTTTTCTCGACTTTAGTCGAGTGGCGACTCCAAAATGTTTTAAAAATTCAAAATTTCCTTTAATTCTTAGTCGAGGATTCGTATTGAATGGGTTAGGGTTTAATATGAATCATTAAAGGAAATCGAAAAAAAACCAGGCTCGACGCTTGGCGACTCCACTGGGGACCATTTTTAGAGGGCTAGCCACTTTATGCTTTTCATATATAAATTGCTTTCTTTTTTAATATCTTGTATATTTGTAGATATTTGTGCTAACCGTGTGCTTATGTGCAGATATTATCTATATAGAATTATTGGAGGGGATATTTACTTTTGAGAAAAAAATGTGTGCTAGATGTGGTCAAACCCGGGCCACCTTAGGTAAACTTAGGACAGGAGGCACCAGTAGGTCTCGGGTGTTGTGGTTACCCACCATTCGAGACATGAATTAGCCTCCCACTCCGATTAATGTGGCCCATGGCCCATTAATTGGGGGACCTTTAGAACCCACCCTTCTTGCATCCACTACATGAAGAAGATGATGATCAAGCTTTGTGGCTAATCAAAATGTTTTTCAAAATTGCTTTACAAAACAAAAGTTGAATTTATAGGAGTTAACTTTTCCTTGTAATCCGTTATGTAAATGTGTCTTGTAAAATCCTTGTAACCCGTTTTGTATTTGTATTCAGTTTAGTGTACCAGTAAATGTATATATCGTGTTGTAACACATCTCTTTGTAATAGGTTAAAGAAATGGCAGATAGTATGTGGGCCCGTCTTACTCCCGAGATCCATGTTCATGAGCCTACTAGTCCAATGCCATTTGAATAACTGGTTACAAACTTTCAAACCGGAACAAAGAAGATTTATTGAAGACCGTTTGGGACCTATTCTTTCTCTACCAAAGGTCCAGGTCCCCATTCATCTTTTTAGGGCCTTGGTTTACTTAATGGAATGTTGATGAAGCGCCTTTTGCTTGGTGAGCACACTTTGAGTCCCACTATTGAGGAATACACGAGCTTCTTCAAGCTCCACCGACTCATGCGGGAATATATGCTCCTCAACTTAGTAAAGGGCCGATCAACTTGTTCAACTCCTTTTTAGGAATTAAGAAGACCGATGTGTCTAAAGCCCTCAAGAATTGCAATTTGTTCTCCATTCGGCTTTCCGATTTATTCAAGTGGTTTGGATCTCCAAATAGTTACAAGGACAATAAGCCTATCTTCTGTGGAGGTGTAGTAGCATGGGAGCAAAATCGCATCAACGCCTTTATAGCCGCCGTATTCGGTACTATCCTCTTCCCGAATGGGGATCTTTTCATCCACTATCGGTATGGAATTAGTGACCAGTTCTTGCAGGAAAGTCTTATATCCCAGCCTTGCTCGCTGAACAAAATAGATCTCTCAACCATTTGAAGAAAAGAGGCCATGGAAAGTTCAAGTCTAGTATGGCACTATTGATAGTATGGTTTGCAAGCCACACTAGAGATTATGGGAGCAATTTGAGTCCAGCTTGCCACATTAGAGATAGTTATGATCTTATTTTAAGCTTTAGTGAAAGAGTTCACATTCAAGATCTTCCAAGGACCGATGAATGGGTGCACTTACTCCAAGATCTAGAAGCTCACAATTTCCTTTGGGTTGCTAAATGGTTCCATTCTCCTACGGCAATAACCGAATGTAGGGAATATGCGGCAATTCCCTTGATTGGTTTGACCGGGTCCACGGGATATTATCCGGCTCGTGTGATAAGACAATATGGAGCACTTCAAGATATAACTAGCAAGCCATCATTAAAGGAGTTTACTATGGAGTATGATGACCCGAGTGTTCCTTTGGCACAAAGAGAGAGAAGGCTAGGATCGATACAAGCCAAATGGGAGACAAGAGAAATCAAGACGATCTACATGATAGACCCCATTAATACTGAGACGAAGAAATACCGAGCCACTAAAGAATACATCCTCAACCAAAGGGCAAAAGTGAACGAGTTGGAATTTCAAGCTCCCGAGATGAAAGAAGGATCGAGAGATGGAAAAGGAAGTTCAAGATTCTCAAGGCAAGGTTCAAGCACTTGAAGCTCAACCAAGATGGCAAAAAGGACTATTGAGGAGCTGAAGGACCGTTCAGAGTGTCCTAGCAAGATTAGGCGTTTGGTTTAGGATGATTTTCTTTGTTTAGCTTTTCGGTTTTGTCATGTTTAGGTCATGTATTTGACTCCTTGAGTAAATTCAGCTTTAATGAAATAAAATGGTTTTTTGCTACAAAGTTTCATCATCATCTCAATTTACATGCGCATGCGTTTTTCTTTTCCATATATATATTCTTGTCTCTACATGTTCTTGTATATTCTTTGCTACCTTTATTTGTTTTTGTGTATATATTAACCGCTAACCGTTTGCTCATTTTGTTGAGAATCATATAATAATATATACATTTTCTTCACTAAACTATGGAAATTTTGTTTTTGAACATCAGTTTCTAAAAGATAGCTCCTAAACGGTCAGACCCGGTTCGAAGTCCGATCATCACTAGGTCTAAATCCAGAATGGCTAGCAACAACGACAATAATTCTGGTAATTCCAATGCGATGTCCGAGCAAAGGCTCACTACTTTTGGAACAAATGGTATTCCGAATGGCCGAGCAAATGAATCTTCTCACGCAAAACCTTAAGGCCCCTCAAGATACTACCGCAGGACATTCTGGGGTAAAGAAAGGAACTGATAGTCAAACTATTGAGGAACAAGTAATTAATCATGAACCACTAGCCATTGTCGAAACCGATTCTTCTGAGTTTAAGAAGGAAATTGAGGCTCAAAACAAAGAAATGGAGAAAAGGCTTCTTTCTCAATTCAATGAGAAACTCAAAGTTTTTGAGAAAATGGAAGGATTTGATCAAACTGGAATCACAAGCTTTCCTACAATCGAAGCGGAGCTTTCCCTGAGAAGTTCAAGATTCCCGACTTTGAAAAGTATGATGGTACTGGTTGTCCAAAGTTGCATACTAGGCTCTATGTGAGGAAGATGAGCCGGTACACTCAATATGAGCAATTCATGATCCAAACTTTTCAGGATAGCCTTACCGGTCCAGCTTTAGCATGGTATGCTCATTTGGATCTTGATGAGATTAATACTTGGGACAAATTGGCTAGGGCTTTCTACAATCAATATAAGTTCAATATTGAAGTGGCCCCTTCTATGTGGGATTTAAGTAATATGAGGAAGAAGAAAGATGAGTCCTTTAAGGAATATGCTCAAAGATGGAGATCAATGGCATCTATGGTATCTACCCCTATCCCGGAGAAAGATTTGACATTCACTTTCATCAATACTTTAGAAGAACCGTTCTTTACTCATCTCATTGGACACACTACTAATTTCTCTGAGATAGTATTGGCCGGGTGTAGAATTGAAAGTGCCATTATTACCGGGAGGATCCATGTAGAAAAAGGCTACAAATTTCAAGTACTCCAACAATAACAAAGGGAAGGATACCACTGTTAGTGTAGTCAGCTCAACCCCATACACTAAACCTACTCAATCCTACACCTACCAACAAACCCCAAACACTAATCAACCCTTCACCCGTCACAACAACCACAATCCCAAAACCAACCATTCAATAGACCTAGAAGACAGTTCACCAAAATTCCCGTACCCCTTAGCCAAGTTCTAGCCCGGCTTAGAGCTGACAATCTGATCACCTTTGAAACACCTAGAGAAGACTACAAACCCAGATATTATAACCCCGAGCAAAAATGCGATTATCATTTGGGGCAAATAGGTCATTCTACTGACTATTGTTGGAGGCTTCGGAACAAGATTCAAGACCTCATTGATGCTAAATTGGTCCAACTAGATTTCGTTGAAACCCCGACCCCTAATGTCAACACCAATCCTCTCCCAAACCATGGGCCCACGATCAACATGATCACGATTGAAGAACCCGAGCCTTTTATCGGAATGATCCAGTCCAATCCAAAGAAGATAGTTATCCAATGTCAAGGAGAGCAGAAAGAAGCCCCATATGAGGTGAAATCGATGAGGTATCAATTCCATGTGCCCATTGCACCGAAAGACTATAAAGCCGCCCCGTTCAACTATCAAGCTGTTAATCAAGTTCCTAGGCCCATGGTCGGAAAACTTGGGAAATCTTCAGAGCCCGAAAGAGAGAAAACATTGCAGAGGAATTCTTCCCACTAAGAAAAGATAAGAAAAAGGAGGAGGAATCTGATGAGAAAACATTGACCAAGATTATGAAGATAAGTGATATAAGATTGCTGATCAACTCGCTAAAGTCCCGGCTCAAATATCCTTAATGGGTTTGTTAATGACTTCTGAAAAACACCGGGAGGCTCTCTTTAAGATACTCCAACAAATCAAGGTTCCCGAAGGTGTTGCTACTGAAACAATGGAACATGTAGTAAATTCGGTATTTGCTTTGGATCAAATCTCTTTCTCACCTGATGAGTTGGGAGCAGAAGGCACTCAACACACAAGCCCCTATTCATAATGGCCAAATGTAATGGAATGATTGTAGCCCGAGTCCTCATCGATAATGGGTCTCTTTGAATGTTTGTCCATTGGCTACTTTGAACTTACTTGGTATCGATGCATCTAACCTCCGGTCCAGTTCTACTATTGTTAGAGCTTTTGATGGATCAAGAGAGGCATATCAGGAGAAATAGACTTGGAAGTTACTATTGGCCCACAAGACTTTACTATTCCGTTCCAAGTTCTAGACATACCAAGATCATTCAATTTGTTACTTGGAAGGCCTTGGATTCACTCAGCTGGGGCAATACCGTCTAGTCTGCATCAGATGGTCAAGTTTATAACAAATGGACAAATCGTTACGGTATTAGGAGAACAAGACCATGCTATCTTCAAAGACTGCTATACCCTATATTGGAAGAAGGATCCGAAGACTTTGGTTTACAAATCTTTGAAGAAGCCAATATGATTCAAAAAGAGGGACATTTAGGGACATTTGGACTGGGATATGTCCTACTCCGGTTGAGATAGAAGAGATGAAAAAGAAAGCCCGAAAGAAGAAAGGAGAAGAATGGTATAATACCCCTATCGAGTCTCCAGATATCAAAGTCACATTCCCACAACCGGCTCATGTCCAGAAACCAGATACTGCATCGGTTCTGGAGCCTTCTTGCAGCTCCCTCCAGTTCGGGAGTTGAATAATTGGTTCACTATCCCCTTAATAACTCTAGGGTTACCTTTGAGTAAGGGTTGAATTCATGAAGGGTTTTATGTTTTGTTTCTTTTATCAATTGCTCAAATGTACTCCATGAATCATAGTCATTAATAAAGATTCTTTGTTCTCTTTTCTCTCACATTTCTTCGTTTTTCTCTTTCTTTACCTTGTTTTTCAGATCTGATGATAATGGTGAAAGTAAGAGATATCTTGCGCGATAGATAACGAAAATACTGATATCATTTCTAACCCTAATGAGTTAGTCGTTGAACATGACATTAGTGATCACACTGGGATAGAGAAAAGTTGGCAAAAATATGAACAAGGAGAATTGAGATCAGTGAACCTACAGAAGTAGTGAATATTGGAACTGAAGATGAGCCTAAAATTTGAAAATAGGCACCACCTTATCCGCTGAGCAACGAGAAAGATTGATAAGATTATTGACTGATTACTTAGACGTGTTTGCATGGTCCTACGAAGATATGCCTGGTTTGGATACCTCTATAGTGGTTCATAAATTACCAACTAAAGCAGATATCAAACCAAAGAAGCAAAAATTAAGACGATTTAGACCAGATATCTTGCTCAAGATTAAAGAAGAAGTAAAGAAATTGTTGGAAGTCGGTTTTATAGAGGTATCCGATTATCCTGAATGGGTGGCTAATGTGGTCCGGTACTTAAAAAGAATGGAAAGGTTAGAGTTTGTGTAGACTTTCGCGATTTAAACCAAGCCACGCCCAAAGATAATTTCCCCTTACCTCACATAGATGTCTTGGTGGATAATACGGCTAGAAACCATCTATTTTCATTCATGGATGGCTTTTCGGGATATAATCAGATTAAAATGGCAGAAGAGGATAAAACTAAGACAACCTTCATTACTACTTGGGGAACATTCTGCTACAAAGTCATGCCTTTCGGCCTTAAAAACGCCGGGGCAACATATCAAAGGGCGATGGTCACCTTGTTTCATGACATGATGCATCAAGAAGTCGAAGTATATGTAGATATGATTGCTAAGTCTAAGGAAGATGAGGATCATGTGGAAATATTGAGGAAATTATTTGATAGATTACGAAATTCCATCTTAAGTTGAATCCCGAAAAGTGTACATTTGGGGTGACCTCAGGGAAGTTGTTGGGATTCGTAGTCAGTCAACAAGGAATAGAAGTTGACCCGATAAAGTTAAAGCCATACTTGAATTACCTCCCCCGAAGACGATCAAAGAGGTCAGGGGCATATTGGGACGCTTGAATTACATTGCTCGGTTTATATCTCAATTAACCGACAAATGTCGCCCTCTATTCAATTGTTGAGGAAAAATGCAGCTATTGATTGGGATAAAGATTGTCAAGAAGCATTTGATGAAATCAAGCAATATCTGATGAATCCACCAGTGTTAGTAGCACCAACACCTGGTCGCCCTCTTTTCCTATATTTGACGGTACTTCCTGAATCAATGGGAGGTATGCTTGGACAGAAAGATGAAGATGGGAAAGAACGGGCTATTTACTATTTGAGTAAGAAATTCACTGAAGGAGAACAGAAGTATACTGAAGTGGAAAGAACCTGTTGTGCCGTGGTGTGGATCATGCACAGACTGAGACAATATACATTGTATTATTCTATCGAGCTTTATACGAAACATGATCCGTTGAAGTATTTGGCTCAGAAACCAGGGTTGATTGGGAGAATTTCCAAATGGCAGATGTTGTTATCAGAATTTGATATCACTTATGTGAATCAAAACTCAGTTAAAGGTCAAGCACTTGTAGATCAACTAGCCGAAAACCCGGTTGAAGATAGTGATTGATGGAGAAGCTCAATTCCCATGAAGGCATATTGCTGGCAGATTCAGATAAAGAATCAGAACAGTCTACTCCTAAATGGAAGTTGTACTTTGATGGAGCAGCTAATGTATGCGGATGTGGAATTGGGGCAGTCTTAATATCACCAGATGGTAAACAATACCCCGCTTCAGCAAGATTGACTTTCCCTTATACTAATAATGTGGCAGAATACGAGGCTTGCATCATGGGCCTCAAGATGGCACTTGACATGGAAAGATGATCTTGAAGTATATGGAGACTCCTCTCTCATCATTTTCAAACACGAGGAGAATACAAGACGAAGGATGCAAAATTGGTGCCTTATCATCAATATTACTAGAATTGGCACAAAATTCAAAGAAATATCATTCACTTATATGCCAAGAAACCAGAACCAGTTCGCGGATGCATTAGCCACATTAGCATCTATGATTCAAATCACTGATGGAGTTGAGATCCAGCCCTTAAAGGTTCGCATTGAGGAAGAACCGGCATTTTGCTTGAATACCGAGGAAGTCCCAAGGAAAGATCCCTGGTATGCTAATATCAAAGAATTCCTCCAAGATGGCAAATACCCTGAAAATGCTTCAACTAAGGAGCGAAGAACACTAAGACGCTTAGCAGTTCATTTCATGCTCAGTGGTAATACATTATACAAAAAATCATTTGATACTACTCTCTTGAGATGCGTAGAGAGAAGCAGATATGTTGATGAGGGAAGTCCATGAAGGGATATGTGGACCTCACATGAATGGATATATGCTAGCTAAAAAGATTATGAGGATGGGTTACTTCTGGATAACTATGGAATCAGATTGTATTAAACACGTGAGACATTGCCACTTGTGCCAATATACTCCAACAAGATGAATGCTCCTCCTAAAGAATTGCAGTCATTATCTTCACCTTGGCCCTTCTCAATGTGGGGTATGGACATGATAGGACCAATTTCGCCAAAAGCCTCAAATGGTCACCGATTTATATTAGTGGCGATCGACTATTTTACTAAATGGGTTGAAGCATTCTCATACGCTAATGTTACCAAAGGAGTAGTTGTCAAGTTCATCAAGAGAGATATCATAGCCAGATATGGAGTCCCTGATACAATCATTACAGACAATGGTACCAATTTGAACAACAAATTAATGTCTGAATTGTGCCAAAATTTGGATCAAACATCGGAACTCTACCCCATATCGACCTCAGATGAATGGGGCAGTTGAAGCGCCAACAAGAACATCAGGAAAATAATAGAGAAAATGGCTATCACTTACAAAGATTGGCACGAGATGCTACCCTTTGCACTCATGGCCTATCGAACATCCATCAGAGTATCAACAGGGGCAACCCCTATTCATTAGTATATGGAAGAAGCTGTTTTGCCAGTTGAAGTTGAAATTCCATCACTCAGAATATTGGCAGAAACCGAATTGAATGAAGCTGAATGGGTGAGAAATAGGATTGATCAGTTAAATCTCATTGATGAAAGGAGGATGACCGCCTTATATCATGGTCAGCTTTACCAGCAAAGAATCGCTCGAGCATTCAATAAGAAAGTTCGCCCGAGAAATTTCAAAGAAGGAGACTTAGTCTTGAGAAAAGTACTCCCGAATGTTCAAGATCCTAGAGGAAAGTTTACTCCTAATTACGAAGGACCATATGTAGTAAAGAGGGTGTTGCCTGGTGGTGCACTATTTTGACTAGAGTGGATGGTCCAGATTTGAAAGACCCTGTAAATTCTGATGCGGTCAAGTTGTACTACTCTTGAGAAATTAATGAAAATTCTATCAAGTTCAGAAATGTGTTGACTACTTTGTCTATGTGTGATCTAATTTTTGTTATCTATCGACGAAAAGATATCTCTAGCAGTTCCCAATCATCAGATCAATCATTGAACATCCACTTTGTTTGATAAGTTTTCTTCATCCTTATATCTCTCAAATTTTTAAAACATGAGTCTAGAGAGAGATTTGAGCAATTGATAAAGTTATAAAAACATTTAATACTTTGAGATTTGATCTTTTCTTAAAGAAATACCTATTTCAGACCAATAACATAAGAAGTCGATAAGTTCAAGCTGCAAAGTAAGGGAGATACAAAGAACCATCTCCCATTGTTCCGATGTCAAGACCATCAAAAAGAATCCAGTTACCATCAAAAGCACAAAGATACTCAATTCAAAGGATAGCCACTGTGAAGAGCTCTAGCCTGACGAAAAACCTAGTGATGAGCGGACTTCACCAAGTGGTCTGACAAGTTTAGAAGCTTCTATAAGAATCTGGTAAGTTTTGAAAAAAAAAAATGAAAATGAAATATATATTGCTAGAATTAAGTTTTTCAGGAAATTAGCTCTAGAAGCCATGCGAAGCATGAGAAATCAAGATCTCAGGACATGAGATTTGGGGATCAGAACATGAGACCCAGTTCAAGGAATGCATAATCAAATCAAATGCCAGCTCAAGGAGCGCGTTTGAACCAAATCAGAGGCCAGCTCAAGGAGCGCCTATCCACATCAAATGCTAGCTCAAGGAGCGCTTATCCAAATCAGGTGCCAGCTCAAGGAGCGCGCCTAAACCAAATCAAATGCTAGCTCAAGGAGCGCTTATCCAAATCAAGTGCCAGCTTAAGAAGCGCGGTTATATCAAATCTAAATCATAGGCCAGCTCAAAGAGCGCCATCCAAATCAAGTGCCAGCTCAAGAAGCGCACTTGTATCAAATCTATATCATAGGCTAGCTCAAGGAGCGTCTATCCAAATCAAATGCCAGCTCAAGGAGCGCGCTTGAACCAAATTAAATGCTAGCTCAAGGAGCGCTTATCCAAAATAGATGCCAACTCAAAGAGCGCGCTTGTATCAAATATGAGACAAATGTTAGCACAAGAAGCAATCCAATTCAAAAGGCAGTTCAGAACATGAAGCATATCCGTAGAACATGTGAAACTTTTCAAGAGTCTTTTCAAGCTTAAGGATCGCGAGCTCAGTGAAGCGCCTTCCTTCTTTGCTTTCAAGCTTAAGGATCGCTAGCTCAGAGGAGCGCCATCCTTCTCTTCAAGAACATGAATCATTTCTATTCGAGAAACAACTTCATCTCTGCTCAAGAAACAATTATATCTCCACTCAGAAAACAACCTCTTTTCAAGTAAGGACTCAGTACATGAGACCTGAATCAAGGGATAGTTCAGTACATGAAGCATGCTTGCCCACGAAGTGATTCAATGAGCATATCAGAACATGAAAAGCTCTCACCCCGCCCAAAAAGTGGGAATTCCAAACGAGGTAAAGTCAAAATGAGGTCTACTTTATCTTTGTGATAAGGTTTGACAAACCTTATCACAAAGAGGGGCAGCTGTAGACATCTCATTTTGACATTTTTTGTCAAAATAAATACTTAGGTTAGTATATACATAATTAAAATAATTGAATTTTGCAAATTATAAATGTTAAAGCTAGGAATAAAAAAAATATATATATATAAAATAAAATAAAAAATAATAATAATGAATCAATTTAATAGAAATAAATATAATAGATGTAATATGGATAATTAATATAGTGTAATGTAATTTCAAAATTCGTAAAAAAAAAAAAAAATTACTGTTCATTGTCTCCTACCTCCGGCCGCCCGATGGGGCGTTTTCAAGTCCATTTTTGACCTGTTTTCAAACCCGTTTTTTACAAAATAAATACATATTTTGAAACTAGACGCGGAGTACTTCATTTTGATATATAATTTGCATGTTTTCATAAACTATAACTATTTCAAATCAGGACTTCAAGTTGAAAAAAAACTCATTTTTTTAGTTTTCAAAAAATCTCAAAATCCGAAAATTTCGCTAAAAACGTGTGTTGTTTGTTAATATTAGAACGTTAATGACAGCTATAAGCATTTAATTGAAAATTATAACCGTTTTAGCCCGATTTTTTTGGATTGGAATCAAAAACAATTTTGAAACCCTAGCTCTATAAATAGAAAGAAAAAAAAAAAAAAAAACAAGAACAGAACACGAGAAAGCAAAGAAATGGAAAAATCAAATAGCATTTTAATACTTAGGAGGTCGAAATCTATAGTAAATAGACGCCTTTGGAGTATTCACGAGGAGTCTTCCACCATTGTCAGCCGACAACCACCACCTACCACCATCCAAAGAGCTTCGAACCACCTAACACAGCTACTTTCGAAATTGGACTGCTTGGTGAATTTAGAAGCTTTTGTCCAATACAGCCCATTGTATTGAGCACCACCAGAATCGCCCTTGCGAGCTTCGCCAGCCACCTGCTTCATTTCCCAGGTTTCGACCCGAAACCGGATCCAACCCACGAAATCCGACCAGCATCCGGTGCGCTCCATTTCCAGGTGAGTTTGAAATTTTGCTTCTCCGCTTTGTTTAACAATAATAATAATAATAAAAAGGAACTAAAGGAGCTAATACATTGTATATGTTGTATTCATGATTCTGGACATGTAGAAAAAGTACGTATATATAATAAGAGTAAAATAAAGAGGTAAATATAATAATAAGAATATAAATACTCTCAAATGCACGAAGATTACGATGATAAGATAATTAATATTAGAATCTTTTTCCCCATGTTTAATTGATTGCCATTATAATAATAGATAATAATATCGTTAAAAAAAAAATGAAATAGTGGTTCATGCACATATTATAACTTGTATTGATAATTATATGGTTTATGTTATAGTACATCGACTAACGATCTAATTTGTCATGATACAATTTTTGAATGTTCTATAATTTTGCATTAATATGGTAATGATCTTGTTTTTGTGATAAAATTGAATTTTTTTTATATATATATCATGTTAGGTATGTGTTCATAGAATTACATTAAAATCTTGTTATTGATAATATACCTATAATCATGCCCTAATCATAAGGAATATATGAAATTTTCTTTAGTTTTAGGTTTACAATATTTGAATTGTATGATCATGTATGATGATTAGTTATTAATATTCCTTTTATGCCATGATGTAGTGATGACCTTGATTGTAATAATATTGAATTTTGTGATTTCACCATATATGAAACCACATTGAAATCTTGCCCTTCATAATGTAATTTCAATGATATATAAATCTTGATTATGCCATGATATTGCTTTGTTGAAATTAGCTTGTTGAATATTGACATTCCTTATAATATTTTTATTCTTGATGATATGTATGATCAATTGATATGCATGATATGTGGTTATGATTTCTTGTTCAAAATTTTTGTCACCTAGAAAAAATCTGATTTTCCATAAAATTGCTAAAACCTAACTTGATAGATTTAGGGTTCATGTTAAAAGATATGTATATATTTTTCACAAAATTAACAAACTTAATGAACTTAAATGAAAAGATTTCGAAAAATTTTAAAATTAACCAACAAACTAATTTTTCTAAAAGAACTATGTGTGGTCTGATCCCAATTAGCGGGTACGTAGGCACCTAAATGGGCGACTTAAAATATGTAAAAAATTTATTTTTTTTGTGAATTTGTTTTATTTGATTTGTTTAGTTTAGAATACATGAATATTGATAGAATTTGATAAGATTTGATTAATTTGAATATTTCGAGTTTTTAGATTATATATGATTATCGATGGAATTTGATTAGTATTTTTGGGCATATTAGACATATGTTTAGTTAATTAGATTTGATAAATAGTTTAGATTTTGAAATTAGGGTTCAAAAAAAAGCAATTTAAATATGGAAAGTTAAAGTAGTAACCGTTTAGGTTTTAATAGGTTAGCCCCCGAACTCAAGTTAATTTCTGGTTCTCGTTTTCAAAAAACGATTTTTTCGCAGATCAGTAGCAAAACCAAAATCAACCTACCCATTGGTTTTGGTTTATTTTTTTCTCGACTTTAGTCGAGTGGCGACTCCAAAATGTTTTAAAAATTCAAAATTTCCTTTAATTCTTAGTCGAGGATTCGTATTGAATGGGTTAGGGTTTAGTACGAATCAGATTAAAGGAAATCGAGAAAAACCAGGCTCGACAAAAGGTTACCCATATTGCATATCTAAGAGCAATTGCCCACTGATCATCCATGAAAAAGTAAGTGTTTTGGTCAATGCAAGCAATAAAAAACATGAGAACAATATGTACCAGAAATATAAAATTATGCAATTATCTGCATTCTTACGTGGAAGTGTAGGGAAACCAATATTAAATCGCACTATTAGCAGTGTAAATATCAAGTTGTTGCATGAATAATTATTCAAAACAAGTAAATATGAATTTAGTCTTATTAATTAAGTAAAAGATAAAACAAAAATGGGTAAAATCAAAGCAATCTTTATATTGAAAATATATAAGAGATTAAATTACCAAATAATAATAACCATGTATTCAAAAATCGGAATCAAAAGTTAACAACATCTATAGTAGTACTTCTAAATATGACATATAATTAATCAAACAACTTAATGTATGTGACGCTAACCGATTTTTCATCATGCATGTAATTTTTGGATAAGGAAATTTGCCATAGATTTACAAAATAAAAACTACTGTAAATGTATTTATGCACTATTGTAACAGTAGAGCTTTTAAATTTTTAACGTAGTTCAGTCTATAAGTATATGACATGTAATGGCTAACAAAAGATTTTTTTTTCTTGTAATTTTTGAATTTAAACTTTTTTGAAAAATGCACATAATGTACAAGTTACAATTATGATAAAGATACATTGCTATTATGAAACCGAATATACCTCATTTGCTACTACAACTAATGATAGGAAATGGTAAATCTAGTTGGTTTTGGAAGAAATTTGATAATCTCTTCCTTCTTTGTTTTTTTGGCCACTAACAATCTCTTCCTTCTCCCTCCTAGAATTTGTCATGTGCATGTAATAAAGATTTCTAAATGTCTACTATTGTAGATTTGAATGAATAAGCTATCGTCACACAACTATAATTTTGATTAATAATTTTGCATTTGATTCAAATACAATTTGGTTATAAATTGTTTTTATCTTTATTTTCCTATATAAACACCAAAAGTGGAATGTTGCCAAGTATGTAGCTTGAAAAGTAGAGAATGGAAAACATGCACAGAATCACTTGATCTTCTTTACATTGTTAAGAGAATACAAGTCTTGTTGGCCTTAAGATGAACTACAAATAATGTCACATGCTGTAATACTTTGTTGTTAAAGCAAAAAAAATTAATCATTGGTCTTGAGTAACATAATGAACCTTCTATATAAAGCACCAAATGCTCAAAATCGAAAAAAATTGTATAAAGTTTAAAACTACAAAACCATATGACATTGGGATAAGTAGAGCATGCTCCATTGGAATAATAGACAAAACATCAAAGGTTATCCATGTCGCATACCTACAAACAATTGGCCGATTATCTTTCACAAGATGATAGGTGTTTTCTCATGGTGTACAATTAAAAATGTGAGAACAATATCTACCAATTTTTTATTGTATATGTAATATAATATTACTACAAAGTTACTACAACCTATTATAGTGTAGTATTTAGTTAGCTAATCCACTCCTAGTATAACATCGAAATCTATCATATCTAACACTGCCAAATTCGATGCACATGTCTACACTTTATATATATATATATATATATATATATATCCATATCCTCACATATTTGATTCAACATCCTTCTATGTCCTAAGGGTGTACTTGTAGACATGGAGTCATTCACTAGTCCAACATAAGCATAACATATATTCATGAAAGATTCAGCTATGCAAGAAAAGGTTGCAATGATATAAAAAAAGAACATAAGCACTATGCTAGAGAGAAGAATGTGTACTTGCAATAGTGTGCCCATGTCTATGGTATCCTGGTACTAAAGAGCAATGTTATTAGAACTAGGCTAGGGATTAACTCAAATATGCTAGGGTCAAGGGTCAAGGGTCAAGGGTCAAGGGTCATGGGTTAAGGGATTGAACGGGGAGTCAAATTGACGTCAATAAAAAGTAAACATATAAGGGTATATTTTAAATTTTCAAAAATCAACATGTCAGAAATTATAATAAATTATAAGCCCAAAACTAAATAGCAAAATCTCTCCCTCTCTCTCTCCCTCCCTGTTACAGCTAGGCAAAAGAGAATGCCTATGTGGCACAAAGACTATATTATAGGTTGAAATCACATAACAACCTTCAACTCGAGCAGTACAAACAGTTACATCACAGCGAGACCGTAAGATCTCATCATTGTAGTTAGAAAGATTTAGTTACATGTAACAAATCAGATCTATCTTGTAAAGGAAAGTACAAACCAGATCTATTTTGTAACGGACAAAGATAAATGCAGAATATAAATACAACGAATCAAAGCAGAAAAGGGTATGTTTTTACCCCTGCTAAGAATATACATTCTGGAGTCAGCTGTACATGAAACAGCAATATCCATCCTCAATATCAACCAAACCTTGCAACCATTAACAAACACAAAAGTTAAAGGAATCTAAAACACGAGAGGATTAGAGAGGAAATTAGAATTTAGGGTTAGGGTTTCATACCTGTGAGTTAGTTTGGAGTGTTCTGTCGAGAGGGATTAGGGTTCCTTTTTAGTATAGTAGACCGAGCCTTTATCGTAGGAGTGGGCTTCCTAACAATTTGGTGCTCTCGTTTCATTGATTGTTCATCATGTCAGCCAGATCACAATCAAATCAAGAAGAAATGGCCAAATTACAAGCTTTAGTATATTCAATAGCAGAATCGGTTAATAAAATGCAAACTCAAATGCAAGAACAGGCAGATTCTTTAAAGCAATTGCAGGATCAAATTACTCAAGGACAGAATCAAAACCCTGCCTCTGTATCTCAGAATTTAAATAAATAGGGGTTCATCACATTCTGCAACAGTTCTCGATAATATGCTTAAGGGCATGAAGTTAGAAATACCCACTTTTGATGGAGATGATGTGATGGGTTGGATTTTCCAGGCACAAAATTTTTTTTCATTTCATGGTGTTCCAGAAGATCAACGCCTGGTAATCTCTTCTTTTGCATTCAAGGGACGTGCATTGAAGTGGTATGAGTGGATGGAACAGAATCAACAGATATCTACGTGGCAAGCTTTTCTCAAATCCTTAAAAGCACGATTTGGACCCTCAGAATTTGAGGATGTCCAAGGTACGTTATCTAAACTCATACAGAGAGGGTCTGTAGATGACTATCAAACTGAATTTGAATCATTGTCTACTAGAACAGTGGGTTTGTTAGACAATTTTTTACTGAGTTGCTTTATTTCTGGATTAAAACCCTATCTTAGAAGAGAAGTTCAAATTTCTAGACCTCTTTCTCTTGAGCATGCCTTATGGTTCACAAAAATGCATGAGTCAAAATTTGCAGACATGCATTATATGTCTAGATCTAATACTGCAAAATCATCTTGGAAAATGCAAATACTTTGCAATTTTCAAAATCAGCAGTATCACCTTCTAATATCTCAGTTTCTTCATCCAAACCCACTATTCCAGTAAAGAAATTGACACAGGCAGAAATGGATGAACGTAGAGCTAAGGGTCTCTGTTATAATTGTGATGAAAAATATAACAGAAATCACAGATGCAAGGAAAAATTTTTGTTATTGATCACTGATGACAATGGGGAAGAATCCATAGAGTGTATTGATGATGTGTCTGATACTCAGATGCAAATGCTTGATACTGTTGATGATATATCAGATGCATATGCTATTAGCTATCATGCGCTATCTGGACATAATGCTCCTAAAACAATACGATTTAAGGGCATTATCAACAATAAACCAGTAACAATATTAGTGGATTCTGGTAGCACTCATAACTTTGTGCAATCAAGATTAGTGAAATACCTTAATCTGACAGTAACAACTTCGCCAGAATTTAATGTGTTGATTGGAGATGGTACTGGATGAACTATTTAGTGCTTCTATTTTTTCAAAATTGGATCTCAGAGCGGGTTACCATCAGATTAGAATGCATCCAAGAGATATTGAGAAAACTGCATTTCAGACTCATGAAGGACATTACGAATTTCTTGTAATGCCATTCGGTCTTAGTAATGCCCCAGCTACATTTCAGTCCATCATGAACAAACTATTCAGACCTTTCTTCGAAAATTTGTAATTGTATTTTTTGATGACATACTTGTTTATAGTATGTCTGAGTCTGATCATTTGGAGCATTTGGAGAAGGTTTTTACAATACTACAGGACAATCAGTTTTATCTGAAACAGTCCAAATGTAGTTTTGTGGTAAGTACTATTGAGTATTTGGGACATATAGTCTCAAGTAAGGGTGTAAAAGAGAATAAGAAAGTAGAGGCTGTTCTAAATTGGCCTGTTCCTGTGTCAGTTAAACATTTGAGAGCCTTTTTGGGGCTGTCGGGGTATTATAGGCGCTTCATTAGAGGCTATGCTTCTATAGCAAGCCCATTAACTGATTTATTGCAGAAGGATTCATTCAGTTGGTCTACTGAAGCACAACAAGCATTTGATACACTCAAGACAGCACTTGTTCATGCTCCTATTCTGGCACTTCCTAATTTTAAAGAATCATTCGTTATTCAAACAGATGCTTCAGGGTCAGGGATTGGAGCAGTTTTACTGCAACAAGAACATCCCATTGCTTTTTATAGCAAGAAGATGCCATTACATTTACGAAAGGCTTCAGCTTATGTTCGAGAGTTGTATGCCATTGTGGAAACAGTGAGGAAATGGCGTCAGTACTTGTTGGGGAAACATTTTCTCATTAGAATAGCTCATAGAAGTCTTAAAGAAATCATGACCCAAGTCATTCAGACTCCTGAGCAACAAAAATACTTATCTAAGTTGCTGGGTTATGATTACACTATTATGTACAAGGATGGCAGTGAGAATAAAGTGGCTGATGCCTTATCACGACAGCATGTGGAAGACAGACACTATTTAGCCTGGTCCGTTGTTCAATTCCAGTTTGTGGACACTTTAAAACAAGAATATGGATCATTGGAGGCATTTAAGAATGTCATATCTGACCTGGAACAAGGGAAACTAATCAAGCATCCTTTAGTTTGGAGGAATCACTTATTGTATATTGGGGATAGAATATTTCTGGTGCCTCAATCTTCTCTTATTCCTCTACTACTACAAGAATATCATGTTTCCCCATGTTCGGGTCATTTTGGTTTTTTGAAGACATATAAGAAATTATCTTCAGCTTTCTATTGGGATGGTATGAGAAAGATGGTGGAAGAATATGTAAAAAAATGCCACACTTGTCAACAAATTAAATATTCTTCTCGAAGTCCAGCTGGACTTCTTCAACCTTTACCTATCCCAGAACGAATTTGGGAGGATATAAGCATGGATTTTGTGACCTCACTTCCTAAATCCCAAGGCTATACAGTAATATTGGTTGTTGTAGATAGGCTCACTAAATACTGTTATTTAGGAGCCCTACATTCTCATTATACAGCAACTTCAGTGGCTTCTCTTTTCCTACACATAGTAGTGAAATTACATGGATTTCCAAGATCAATCGTTTCAGATAGGGACCCTGTGTTCATGAGCAAATTTTGGAAATACTTATTCTCTTTGAGTGGGACTAAGTTGAAGACTAGTACGGCTTATCACCCACAAAGTGATGGTCAAACAGAAGTTATGAACAGGACACTTCAGCAATATCTTAGATGCTATACAATGGACTGTCCAATAAAGTGGGTTTCCATGTTGCCTTGGGCGGAATATGCTTATAATACCTCCTACCATGAAGGTGCAGGATCAACTCCCTTTCAGTTGGTTTATGGTCGATCACCACCAACACTTGCATCTTATATTCGAGGCACCTCTAAGTTGGATGCAGTACACAGAGAGCTATTGGAGAGAGATACTTTACTTAAAACACTTCAGAGTAATTTGCTTAAAGCTCAGGAACGAATGAAGTTCTATGCAAATCAGAATCGAAGAGAAGTCCAATTTGAGCCAGGGGACTTGGTTTATGTTAAACTGCAACCTTATCGGCAGCTTAGTGTTTCTTTGAATAACACACACAAGCTATCTAAGCGATATTATGGACCATATGAGGTGCTTCAGAGGATAGGGACATGTGCATACAAGTTGAAATTACCAGAATCTGCTAAGATTCATGATGTTTTTCATGTGTCTTTATTAAAGAAGGCTCATGGTGCTTCTATTCCCTCTTTAGACTTGCCTATTGAAGCTGTCAATAATCAACCGTTATTGACACCATTGGTTATACTCAATTCCAGAACTATTTTTCGCCAAGACAAGCCTATTCGACAGATTTTGGTTCAATGGCAAGGATTACATCCTACTGAAACATCGTGGGAAGACTGGAATTCATTCAGGAAAGCTTATCCTGATTATAACCTTGAGGACAAGGTTATTTTTCAAGAGGGGGAGCCATCTGTTACAGCTAGGCAAAAGAGAATGCTTACGTGGCACAAAGACTATATTATAGGTTGAAATCACATAACAACCTTCAACTGGAGCAGTACAAACAGTTACATCACAGCGAGACCATGAGATCTCATCATTGTCGTTAGAAAGATTTAGTTACATGTAACAAATCAGATCTATCTTGTAAAGGAAAGTACAAACCAGATCTATTTTGTAACGGACAAAGATACATGCAGAATATAAATACAACGAATCAAAGCAGAAAAGGGTATGTTTTTACCCCTGCTAAGAATATACATTCTGGAGTCAGCTGTACTCGAAACAGCAATATCCTATCCTCAATATCAACCAAACCTTGCAACCATTAACAAACACAAAAGTTAAAGGAATCTAAAACATGAGAGGATTAGAGAGGAAATTAGAATTTAGGGTTAGGATTTCATACCTGAGAGTTAGTTTGGAGTGTTCTGTCGAGAGGGATTAGGGTTCCTTTTTAGTATAGTGGACCGAGCCTTTATCGTAGGAGTGGGCTTCCTAACACTCCCCCTCCTCCCCCTTCTCTCTTTATATATATATTTACCATACCACAATTTGAACATCACAGACAACTTTTTTTTTAATCATAGGAAGAACTAAAGCGTATCATACTTTCTTTGTCTACAACGAGAAATCATTACTTTGTCTATATATATACAAGAAGCATATCAAAATATTTGTTCAATATTTTGTTTGGTGTAGGAGTAAATACTATGACTCTTTTTAGAACAGGCTTGGAAGGATCTCCTTCTTTGTAAATGTCCATGTTGTTTTTGTCATACTCACATTCCTTCCCTCTAGATACTTCATTTTTTGTTCATTCCTTTTCAAGACCACTGCTCGCACAATAAGCAATTCCTCAACAAATAGATCCTTCACTTTCTTTAAAATGCAAGTCTTACTAGGGGGCTTAAGTGTACCTCTATGATCAATGCATGCCAAATCAAATACGCATCTACAATCAATCTTTAATAAAGCCTTTCAACTTTTCATTGAATTGGAATCTTAAGTTCCATATGAACAAACCATAGTCGAATACCTAAAACACCATGGTGATTTAACTCGATAATTAGACAAAAATCATATCCAAATCTCTATGTGTCTTTGTGTTCCTTGCTCTCTGATCTTCTCTTTCTCGAGTTGCAACGAGAGGTTATGGTTAGCATTTTTACAAGTGACAAATAATGAGTAGTAGAAGACAACTGGAAAACTTGTCTATAGTGACGAATCGATACGAGCAAAGTTCAAGGACATCACCAACATTAGTTAAAAAGGCTATGAAAGAGAGTGTAGTATAAGTGCATAAGGACATTGTTTTAAGTCCCACATCGTTGTTGCTAGTGGACCAAACAATGTAAGTGTCATAGTTAACAAGCCACTTGTTAAGCTTTGGGCTTCATTTCAGCTTAGCTAAATCGCTTGGGTTTTTGAGAGCCAGATCTGGCCATCCGGGTTCGTAATCCCCCTAATTCTACATAACTAGATTATAATAATTATAAAAATATAATATAGAATCATAAAGAACTTTGGGAAAGGTAGCAAAAATCACTCCTAATTTTTTACTATTTAAAAATTATTAAAATGAGAACAAATATAATTAGAGTTAATAAAATTTAAAATTTTTACTAATAAAATTTCGAAATGCAAAAATGTAACTTCTATAATCTTAGGTAATCAATGATTGATGATAAATTGATTGTTACTGTAAACTCTAAGATCCACTTTCCTTAAGTTTAGTGATTGGAAAATAATTATATACTCATTAAATAATGATACAATGGTTTTTTAATTATTTTTAACATTGTAAAACCCTAAAGTAGAATTAGAAAATTTATGACCATCAATTATCAAAATAAATAATTCTTAAGACGAGATTTTGCAACGCGAGTTGATAACTCAACAAATAATCAAATTTGACCTTAGTTTTCAATTATAATAAAAGACGATTAATTTTAGGGCCTATTAATTTTATAACCGTAGCTTAGCGATGAATCATTAGGAGTATAAATTACGCAATAAAATAATAAAATAGATCTATACCTATTAATATAGATCTCACATAAAAAATTTAAATTATATAAACATACTAATTAGAAAATTTTGAATCTACAAAAACTAAAATCCTAATTTAATCTTGTAATTCTTGAAAATTTTCATACCAATATAACTATTAGATGGTGAATTAATGAACCAACGCAAACCATAGTTAGAAACTTTGAATAATAGTGGTCTTATTTATAATTTAAAATTCTAAGTATAAATTTTCTAAATAGTAAAAGATACCAAGGATAAGATTTCACAACCAATGTAGAAAACTCAATACATGAATATAATCAATCCTAAATTTCAAAAGTAATAGGAAGTGATTAATCAATAGAATCTATTAGCTAGAAAAACGATAACTAAAAGATGAATTGCTAGGTTATAAATACGTAATTAGAATGAAAACAAATCCATAATTAACAATCTAGACTTTAAATAAAGATTTGGATTATACTATTGTTCTAGTTAGGACATTTCGAGTCTATAGGCACTAAAACCCTAATTTGACCTATCGTGCCTAGAAAATCTTAATCGCATAAGATAGAACTCTAAAATGACTCAATCATGTAAATTTTGAACTCAAAATTTGAAATTAAAGGTAACCTAGGAATAGTGTAGAGACTTTAGATAAATTTTCAAAGATAAATCTCCTGTATAACTGATATATAAATACACGTATGACTTAGTATTTAACAAATTAACTTAGATATTTAGTTGAATAAGTATTGAAATAAGTTATATACATAATAGACAGTTAGAATTGAAATAAGAAATACCAGCTACCTTCTTTGAAAATAACCCATGCCAGTTGTGTCATGCCCCGAGGGTACCCTAGTGATAGTAAACAAGCTATACTTGAATACTATCACTAGATGACCTTCAGAGTATGACATGCTTTCAAACAATAGGATCTTTTAGTTGCTTGATAAGAAATGAAAAATATATGTAGGTCATAAATTAGTAAATATCAATCATCTTAGTGCTTGGATATAGCATTAGAAACCATAATATCTTTCTAAAAGTCTCTAACCACATAACTACTAATCTAAATACTAACTAGCTTAAACTAAAATAAAAACAAAGAACTTCTCCCACAATCTTCCATGAACTTTCAGTCTTGAAGTTCTTACTAGAGCTCAACTCCTAGAAGTGACTGTCACGCCTCGAAGGGTACCCTAAACGTGGTAATCCGCCTTACACAATATTAAAGCCTAGAAATGACCGCGTCAGTCACGCGAAGGCTTCCATACTATGTACAAGGTGTCTAACACATGGAGGAGACACATTGGAGTGATACATTTTATATTGATACAACTTGAGTAACAATATAAAGGAAATACAATTCATTATACTTCAATTACAATTCATCAAAGATTTCGCTATCTATTTTACGATAGTTCACAAAACCTAGCTAATATCTTCAAGTATTCTTACTTCCTGCTGGAATCTCAAAGTCATATTAAGCTCCAACCATCTCGGTCCCCACGTAGCCTTCTTGAGTTAATCTGTTCATTTAAACATCTATTAGGGTATAAGCTATACTAGCTCAGTGAGAATTCCCTTAATTCCGTACCATAACAAGCAAGTTATAAATCATCCATATGCTATGCATGAACAAATACATGAGCAGATAATTATGTATGGGTATTCGGAACCCATACAGAGAACGGATTTACGCCCTCCGTATCAAGGGTTAAGGATGGTATTGAAAGTCTACATGACCGCTGCTAGTCCCCGAAGCCCCCCAGGCTTATAGTACTCGACTCGGCTAGGCTCATACATGAAATGCATCCCCGGTGCGCCTTAGTTCCTTATGAATGAGCTCTGATACCGGGTCTCATTATCCAAACGAGTCCTCGGACCATACCGATCGATCTGCGTAGGAGTAGCACACTACCAAATGCAACTTGTTCGATGCAATGCATGACCAATTTATTTTGCTTAGGTCAAATTATCCATACATTCTTTAGAGTGACTAACCAATATCATACACATAAATAGAAATAATATGAACAGTGCAGTTATTCAATCTATTCATAGTTTCGATATGCTTTAGTATTCTTTGGTATACACACATCAAAGTCTCATCATCTATCTTATCCCCATTTATATCGTTTTTTTATCTTGTTCCTATAATTCTAATGTAACTAGCTACAAGCACAAACAAGGTATCAAAATAAGGGGAAAACTCACTCGGCCATTGGATCACCGGTATCTTAGTAAAAGTAATCCGGTGATAGGAAATCGTCGATTTCGGGGTCACATAAAAAGGAAGAAATACCCTAATAAGTATTTCATCACTCAACTAATCCAAACTATTTAACAAAACTAGTAAATTCGTAATTCTCGTCTTACACGGGAATTCCAACTTAAAACGGCCATAACTTGGTCATTTTAACTCGGAATTTAGCAAATTATATACCGATTTCTATCTACTTCGAAAGATATATCTAATTCTAATATCATATTTAAGTTTTAAAAACTTTGAAGCTTCGAAAGATCTAATCAGATCAGATCAGTAGCGAAAAAATTTTTGAAAATTGATTTTGTGAAAGTTCATGAAGTTTCTATTATCCAAAGCAAGAATTGATGCAATATGAATAAGTTACTAACATAAATGATATTTCATGAGATATATATGTACATGTTCTTGATAATATTTAATAAAATAATTTTTAGAAAACTTTTTCCTTGTAAGACTTTATGAAAAATCAACTTAGAAGAGCTAGTCTTGTATTCTTGATAATTCCCACTTGTTTTTAGAAAAATTCCTTGATTAAATTTATTTAGTCTTGTTAAAATTAAGCCTTCATTATGTATATTCCTTAAAGCCTTTGTTTTTCAATAAAAATTCCCATTTTACACTTTGTAAACATGTTTTTAAATATGGTTCATCCCAAAATCTAAATTTTGTAAAAATTGTTTTTGTGGTGATTCCTTTAAGTAAAAATCATTTGATACATAGAAAATTAAGGCCCAACCATACCTAGCCACTAAGGACTTCATTTCTTTAATAAAACTTCTATTTTGAGTTTGAAAAATAGGGGTTTTCATACCATTACTCCATTGTTACGAATTTCTTAAAATGACAAGCAACTCAAATTTTCCTACTTTATTTCTACTCCTTGTTCTACATATTTTCTTAGCAAAACCCATTTCAACTTATAAAAATCATTATTTGATGATATCTATGACCTATACTCTTCATTTTTCATATAAAACACAAGTTTTGGAGTTGATAAAAGAGTTTTTAAGGCATGGTCTTGAAACCATTTGAATTTCACAAAGTTAGGATAAAACTCAAATTTTATACTTTGTAATCTTTTCCTATTTTGAGAATCTCTATTAGCAGATCTACCATTTACTTATAAAAAACATCTCCCATTGATACCTATTCCATAAGCCTTTTATTTTTTAAACAAATCCTTCATTTTGGTGTTGAAAAATGGGTTTTCAAAATTGGTCTTGGTTGAGATCCGAATTTACAAAATTTGTTTTTGGACATATCTTTTGATAAAATCCATCTAAACTTATGAAAAATCATTCTTTACATATCCTATCTTAAAAGTCTTCCATTTCTTGAATAAAAACTTCATTTTTAAGTTGGAAAACATGTTTTTAAACTATACCTTGGCCTAAATCTAAAAATGGAGTTTTGTTATAAAAAATAATCTTTGAACCATATAAAATGAAGGCTTAATGTATATATATCATCAGCCTTCATTATCTTAAGAAAAAGTTTTATTTTGACACTTGGAAAATGGTTTTTAAAAATGGGTCTTGCCTAGGTACGAATTTCACCATTTTTGTTTGAGTTTAAAACCAAGATCTACACTTTCTATGAACATAAATATAAAAAAAATCCATGGTAGTAAACTATAAACTCATAGATCTAAACATAAACATAAGAAAAGTTACATAAAAAGTTAGATCTATAAAATATAACTACTTTTAGCAAGAAAATAATAATAATACAAGAGAATAATCATAGATAAGAGTATTTCATTTTAGCATCATCATCCTTAGCTTTTAAGCCTATGGAAGGTCATTTGATGCATGAAACTCTTACTATACTTTACCTATATCATCTATGGAAGCTTTGGACAAAAGTTTTATCAAAGAACCTTGAAGAAATATGTGTGGAAGCTCATTTATTGAATAGGGGCAGCAAGTGTTCTTGCAAGAACAAGAACAAATAAAGAGAGAAAGAGAGAAAAAATAGAGAGGAAAGGTGTAAGGAATGATAAAGGGTTGAAGGTGTAAATGAGAGAGAGAGATAGAATGAGTTAAAGACACATCAAATGAAGTTAAAAAAAAAAAAAAAATGGCAGCTTGTACAAGTCCCTTGGTTGGCATGAATTTGGAAGAGAGAAGGAAAGAGATTTAGTTAGTTTTTGACTTAAAATTGTAATATGTAATTAATGTACATGTGTTGCTTCTTAAAGAAGGATCGAAATAGATTTATTTTAATCAAATTGGGAGTATTTGAAAGGAAAAAAGGCAGCAAAAGCGATCTAAAATTCTACCATGAAGTGATACATGATGTGTAGAAAGATTGAAGTGAAAAAGAAGTGATGTGTGAAAGGTGTACTAAAGGTATGGGTTTGTAAGAGTACTTTGTTAATAAATAAAATAAAACTAAGAAAAAAATAGAAAATGTATTCCAAATTTTTGTAGCAGATTTTTCATAATTAAAACAAGATAATTAATTTATTTATTTTAGTGAATTATCACATAAGTTACTGGTATGATCAAAATACGTAAATAAGCTATAATCAATATTTTATAACCTAAAAAATTCTAAAAAATTATTTTATAAAAAAAAAATATTTTTCAATTATTAAATTAAATTATTTTATTTTTAGTATCGGGTCTTAAACAGAAACAGATCCTGTAAAAACCCGAAACGAACTAAATTTTTTGAAAAACAAAATTTTCTATGATTTATAAATCATTTATCTAAAAATATAAGGGTTTACGAGAATAGTAAAATAATGTAATGAATATTAGTGAATAGTACAAAAGACTAGTTAATTACTGGTAGTAATGAAATACGAATATAATCGCAAAATTAGATATTTCTAGTTATATCGAAAAATTATAAAACTGATATTTTTGAAATCTTTACGAAAATATGAGTCTAATGGTATTAATGGTATATTTTTGATATCTCGAGCCTCGGGACACGCTTTTCAAAGTTTATATCCAAATGGGTTCGAAATAGGTTAAAAATTTACCAATGTGATATTTTTAAGGGACCTTATATTAGTACGAGCTACTCTACATACTTAAACTATACCTCAGCCTCTAGGGTTAAGAACGCGAGATTGTCAGACTTAAACTATTGTATTCCACTTAGGGTTCCTAGGTGATTTTCAGGTTTAGATCTTTGCTAATTTAGAAACTAGGGGTTTATGTTTATACATTGCATTTAGCTTGAGAAATTTATTTTAAATTTATTTTTGTAAATATTTAATATCTCTTAACATTTTCAGAATTCTTGAATTGGGTTTTATTTCCGAAGGTTTATCGTTATTTACTTTTTACTAATTTGCTTTTGAGTTCTATATTACCTGATTTTATAAGTCAGAGTTAAATATAGAATTTGTCATACGTAGTGGTTTTGGATTTAAAGACTGTTGAGTTCTTATTTTATTTTTAAGGATTTTCATTTTCTCAAGATTAAGAAATTTCTAGATTCGTTCGTGATTTAGGAGTCGGAGTTCATTTTAATTTAGAGTCATTTTTAGAGTTTATTTTCGATGTTTATTTTAGAATTATTTACTGAAATTTTCCGGGGCTTACAGTGATTAGCCATGGCCTAAGAGAAAACCTGAAAGAACTGTTAGAGTTTGAGCGAAACCATGGGCTTAGTGAATAACCAGAACTTACCACATATCAAACAAGTTATGGCAATCATATGAAAATGCATCAATCAAGCATATGCATAAGCACATGCCTGGATAACCTGGAATCCAAAGCAGGACGAAGATTTTTGCCCTCTCATCGGGGTTGAAGGAAGATAATACTATGACCTACCTACCCAAGAGGAACTACGCATACAAGAAAATAGCAATAGTCACTTTAATTATCACTTTGAATTTATCATGTCTTTAACATTTATTTCCTATATTAGCTTTAGAAACTCCACTAAATGTTAGTCATTTCAAGTAATACCATAAACAGGGTCCTTCATTTACCATTTAGCTCCTATGGTATCAACAAAACAGAGGTAATCTTGCGAATAACTAATAGCTTCCTTGCCTAGATAAACCAAACATTACCAGAGACCAGAGACCCGAAACACTAATATGTAGTAGGCTACCACTTACTTAAATGCTGCTTATGCAAATTATGCAATGCATGTTCATTTCATTTATGGTATCAGTAGTTGTTAATCAGGTTTAAGGCCATCAATCATTACACAAACGGGCAATATGTTATACAAGTAATAAAATCATACAGAATTCTATTATTGTTATCATTAGAGTAACTTGGCAATCAATAGTTCATACAACAAACAATTTCCATAAACCCATGCAGCAAGTGCAGGTTATTATTTTCATTAAAGGTCAGCTAAGTTACAAGCACTCACAATATAATAAGAATGAGTTACTCACCTGCTCATATTAGCTAGTCGTAGTAATCAATGGGAAAATCCTCACAAGTATCAAGATCACCTATTAAGATGAATAATATATTCATCAATATCACACAAACTGTATAATTAAATTCCTATGAGTGTGTAAGTGTCCTATATTAATATTGGATTTTCTTTTTATTACTATATTGGCCCTTTAATGATCATATGATAATAAATTATTATTTAATATTTATTTTCATTTGGCTATCTTGATCTTGTTTGATATATACATTTATCGGGTATTCGAAAAATTGATATTTAGTAAGCTTATATTTTTATAATTATTATTATTGGTATCTTTATATTATTCCTTATCTAACCCATTATAGTAACTCGTATTTATTTATTATTGTTTAGTATCATCGTGTTTTTCTTTTATATACTTCATATAATTTTATTGTTATGTATAGGTATCACATTATTAAAAAATTTAGCTTATTTAAATTTCCATTCTTATGTATAAAATAAGTATTTTACAATTATTATACTCTATTTTCATTTATGAAGTATATTAATATTAATATTAATAGTAATGACAATAATATTAGTAGTAATAATAATGATAATTATAAGGTAATTTGTTAGTAATACTAATATTATTTTTCATTATAACTATATTAAAATAGTTGTAATATTAATGATAACAATAATAATAATACATATCATAATAATAGTAATAATACTAGTAATAATCATAATAGTGGTAAATTCATTAAAAGTGATATTCATAATAGTATTATTGATTATAATGATAATGATAATCATTAGTGACAATAATAACAATAATAATTTATATTAATAATAATTATTATTATAATAATAGTATCATTAACAATATTACCAATACTAACATTGGTGATGATGATGATGATGATGATAACAATTTGATTAATAATAATAATAATAATATCATTATTGATAATAATATTAGTGGTAATAATAATAATATTAATGTTGATATCACTAACAATAATATTGTAGTAGTAGTAGTAGTATAATAATAATATAATAATAATTTCGAAACTTGTATCATATTTTTATATAATAAATAAATAAATAAATAAATTTTTATTTTGTGGCCAAGAGGAACATGGCTTGGTACAGGATCGTGTACTAGCTGTGTTTCTTTGAAATCATAAGGTAATGAATTCCACGCCGAGAGGTACACAGGGGAGATCCACGTCTTTGTTCCTCCAGTGCTCTTTTGGGAAACGACTATTCACTATCTTCTTTGTTAGTTTTTGTCCGATTTTCATATTTTTCTATGTCTAAATTGTTTCTAAAGCATTCCTAATTGTTTATACATATTACATATACACATATATCATCTCATAACACTCCAACATGTCCATGATCCTTGTTTTTCGTATTTAAATGGTGCAATTAAGGTTTTTAAGAACTTACCTTGTTTGGATGAATTTGTTGTTGTTAATCCTTCTCCCTGAGCATGTTTCGACCCTAGGTATATAGAAGTACAGTTTAAGATCATGTTTTAATAATTTAAACTACTTAAAACGAATTAACTTACCTTGTTCGTCTTTTCCAAGCTTGTAGTTAAGCTTCAATGGAGGTTGTGTTTGTGTTTGAATGATTGATTTATTTTGATGGGTTGGGTTGGATAATTTCGAAGTTGCTGCTGCTGCTGTTGTTCTATAGAGTTTAATAGCTTTGTTTGCTTGTTAATTAAGGAGGTTTGTATATATATATATATATATAAAGGAAGAAGTAATAGTTCTTGTAATGAGCTTTGCCTTCGTTTTTCCATCGAGATTTGCAACATTTGTGTGTTTGTGTGCTACATTTATTAAGGAGGTTGAGGTGGCTTTGTTTTGATTGGTTATTGAGTTGATTTTTGTTGACTTTTGGTAGACAATTTGGCAAATTATCCATGCATTTTGGCTTCTACATTTCAATGTAATATAAACCCTCCATTTTGGTGCAAATTGGCATCGATTTTCCATGCATATATATTATAATATAATTACTTAATAATTATCTAGATTTTAAGGTAGTTTATTAAGTTAAACAGGTACAAATGTAACAATCATTTAAGCGTTCTATCTCCAAAAATTTATATAGTCCTCCAAATTTTATAAATTGTTATTGAGTTCAACTTTAAGTTTAAAGTTTATGCGATTAATTATTTTTAGGTTTCATCTCTCACCCAATTAGGGTTTTCTAAACTTAATAGGCCAATTTTCGTTTTAGGATCTAATAGCATAAGAATACTCTAATTAAAATAATGGTGTGATCTAAATATTTATTTAGAGTCTAGAATATTAGTTATATATTTGTTTATGTTTTTATTGTGTATTTATAACCCTAAAGGTTTTTCTTTAGGTCATCGTGTCCTAACTCTAAGCATAATTGGTTATTTATTATTTGTCGTACTTAATATCTTAGTCAAGTTATTCTCTTGAGTTTTTGATACCTACTATGAAATCTTATTAGTAGTATTTAATACTATCTAAGAATCTTTGTTTTAGGGTTTAAAACTATATATAGGCTCATTAATACTTGTATTTTTATTCTGGAATCTTTGTTGAGTTTAATAGTAACCATTTATTTATATATTTATATTTCTATCTATTTTTACTGGTATGAAAAATTCCCAGGGTTTACAAGTTGCCCTACAATTTAAACCAAATTGTCCATAAAAATCAACATGAAAACGACCCAACAACCAATTGTGGAACACCAACTAGATTACTTATTAAAACGAGGAAGAAAACTTGACTCAAACTTGTAAAAAAAGGGTACAAATTTTCTCTAAACCTCCAAAATTTGCAGCTGCAAAGAGGAGACAACATATTTCAAAAATTCTACAAGCCCCTCACCGTGTATAGCCATAGGAATTTTAGGAGTAGACTAAGCCAACAACTTTGACAAATTGACCATTGAGCTCCAATAGGAACTTACCACTAAAATGACAACTGAAATCACAACTTGTTGACTTCAACAATTAATCTCCTAAACAAGTTCAATCCTATAAGCTTCCAACAATGTTCGTAAAATAGCTGGTCCCATTCACACATATAAGCAGCCATCAAGTTGCCTTTATAACTCATATAAATATGTATAATGTACAAACTAACAAAGCCTTAGCAAGTTGCAAAACTAGCAACAACTTTTGTCCCTGATTTTCGTGAATAAGAAGCCAGAAACTTAGACAATATGTTGTGGCTAGCTGGATCCCTTAACTCTACCGTGAAACCTCTAGAATTTCTTAGTAAGTAGCTTAAGACAACAAAGTTTGACAAGTTTACTCATCCAAGCCCCAATAAAAACTCCACAAATAGACACATAAGTGTGTAATGTTGACTTGAAAAAATCTATTTCTCAACAACACACAAACAGACTTTTAAAGCCTCAAATTGCAGACATAAATTGGAAATTCTTCCAAGCAGACATCACGTCCAAACATTCCCATTTGTACTACAAATATAACTCATGTATGGCTTGTACTAATAGGCATTATTAGCTAACAAACAAACTCATTTATTTCCCCATCAATTTGAACTGAAAACCACAAAATAAACAACTTTTCCCTCCATAAAAATCATCCAAATAATAGAGTAAACAACTCATGTTTTTCCTAAAGCCCTACCATGAAAATCCTGCATGAAAACCAAACTAACACACAAACAGATTTTACTTCTTTTTCCATAGTCATCATCGTGACCCACTATAACATGAAGGCCTTTTCTTTTCTTTCGAGCCATGTCATATTTCAAGGGAAAGAGACTCGTTTAGCTAAGAAAAAACAAGTTTCAAAGATCAAATAGTAAAGGTAAGAGAATCTCAATTAAGTTAGTTGAATCTTAAAACCATTTGGAACTCATCTCTTGCTTTCTAACACTAGGTTCGATACTTGACAAAAGAAAGTGCTCATTACCATCTTCCATACCCAATCAAGGTGATTCCTATCTCATCTTTTATCCCATATTACATTTATCTGTGGAAACCTAGGAAGTTGATGGATTAAGATGTGTTGGAAAATCTTACATGTTTAGTTTCCTTAGGATTATGTAGATAACAATACTATTCTCATGTAATATTGCTTAATGCCTACTCTATTCTAGATAGACAACTCATTTAGTAACATGAGAAACCAACTTTTATACTAAGGGTACATATCCTAAAATTTGGTTTATGTAGGAAATGGATCCTATAATAGTCATACTATAATAAAAGTCATTTAATATTTAATAAAATGCGTTTAAAACATGATTTATGGAATGAAATTTAACAAATAGAAACCTCAGAAACCTAACAAGGAAGTTCAACTCTATAATTGTAACATGAATCATCTCATAAAACCAAGGAAAAACTACAAAAACATTTCTACACAACCTACATAGGCTGTGTAGAATGGCAATGTAGAAATAGAGCATCACTTTTCCTTCTATACGGGTCGTACTAGTAGTGTATGTAAACCTTTAAAGTTTTGTAATCAATTAAGCTTAAACCCTAATTAGGGAAGGTAAACTGGAAATCCTAAAGTCAACAAAATCCTAGTCAGACGTAACCGTTCAAGTTCGGCTTTCCCGTTTAAGCAACCTTAAGAAAGTAAATAAGAGATTAGTATGCAGAATAGTTCGTAATAACCTAAGAAAGCTTAAAAATATCAAATTAGTTAAACCGCGATTCATTTTGAGCACGATCAGACATAGTTTTTGAAAAGCGTGTCTTGGGGCTTAGATTCATAAAAATATTCCGAATATACCGTTAGACTCGTAAAAATATAAGGTTTTCAAAAATATCGACTTCATGATTTTTCGGTAACTAAAAATATTAGATATCGCAATTATACTTGTATTTTCTTACTACCGGTACTTAAATTGTCATGTCTACTTTACATTACACTATTTATTACTATTCTACACTATTTATCTATCTCTACTTTTCTTATAACCTACTCTTACAAACCATGCCTCTATTTCTTACAATTTTTATTTCCAATACAACTTCATATCTTTCATATCTTACTTTTCATTAAGAAAAATACAGAAAAAAATAAAATTTTCTCTCCCTCACATACTCAAAAAAGCGCCGGCCCCCTCTCTTTTCTCCTCAATTTTTTTTCAATTATTTAATTAACATAATTTCCTCCCACATTTTCCTATAAATACCCCCTCTTCCTTCCACTTCTTTTACACATTCCATATACTAAAAATACTCTCTCAAATTCTCTACAAGAATTCTCTCCCAAAGCTCTCTCATGTTTAGTTTCATAGGTAATATTTCTTCAAGTTTCCTTTTTGTTCATTTACTTAGTATGAGCTTAGTGTGTGTTTTCTAAACCATGAAGGTTAAAGAAAGCAACAATAAGTTTATACTTTGTTTTTGTTCATAAAACTAAATTCTTTTATGTTGCTTTCATATATATCGTTAACTAAATATATCTATGTATCTATATATATCTTTTAGAGCATATAAGCTCCTTTGTTTTGCAATTTATTTACTTTCCTTACAATTTATTTACTTCTTATCAATTTATTTACTTTCATATTGTTTTTAAGACTAGTCTTTCTAGTCTTAGACTTGTCCTCATCACGTCAAAATGTTTTCTTTTTCTTTTTGGGACTAGTCTTTTCTTAGTCTTGGGATACCTTGATGAAGCTAAGGTTCCAATACTTAATATATTTTTACTAGCTTATTTCTTTAATTATTATGTCTTTCCTATGTTTTTGTAATTTTGTGATTCATATTCATAATCATGCATGAACATATTGAGTTTGTCTCAATAAGATAAATGAGGAAAAGTTTTCTTAAAATAGAAATTATTCTCTAAAAATAAAAGTAGGAAGTAAATTTTCATAAAAACTTAGGAATTTGTCTTAACAAACTTTTCTAAGAAAATCTAGAGGAGCTCATAGGAGTTTTTGCAATACAAACATAACATGGAAAGAAATTCTTGAGTAAAAAAAAGTTTTACTAAACTTCACTTTTTCATCAATACTAGTTTGACAAACATCAAGAAATTCCTTTCATAAAAATAGAATGATCTTAAGAAATAAGGAAATTATTTCTATAGAAGTGTTATTACTTTAAAAAAGTATTAGAAACTAAGCTTAGAAAATAAAATCATTCTTTGGAAATTTAAAAAGACTAAGGAAATGAAATTAAGGAAAAAAAATACTCATTTAAAATAACTTGAGATATTCTCTAGTAAAAAGGAGTTTTCAAAAGTTTTACTTTCCCAAAACCTTTAGAAAACTTTACCATTACAGAAAATTTTATGATTTGAGACAACTTCATTGGTTTCATACACTTGATATGAATTAATAAATATATGTATGTACATTTCAAAGGTCTTATAAACTATTATAATATCTATCTTTTTTATATGAGTTTTGTTAAAAGAAGGAATACAAGTTTTGTGAAAATTCGTGGTGAATTTGATCACCACTATTTCGGAACTCAAACGACTTAGTTTGATGAAAATAGTTTTAGAAATAGATAGTCCTTTTCGAGTAGGTAGAAAACGGTATATAATATGCGAAATTCGAAGTTAAAATGAACAAGTTATGACCATTTTAAGTTGGAATTTCCTTCAATCCGATTTTACTGCGATTTAAGATAGATTTAGAATTTTCAAAAATAGAAATTCTATAAAATACTCATTTTGGGTATTTCATCTTGTTTAGGTGAAGAAGGAACTGAGATCACTTTCCTAGAAGACTACTTCAATTAGGTGCGATTGTCATGGAGTGAGTTAATCCCTTACTAAGTTACGTTTCCTTGATTATGTTTGTAAGTAGTAGTACTAGAAAATAAGAAAAAGATAAATGAAAAAAATGTTGTGTGATTTGGATTCATGACTGATTGAATAAAAGTTAAGAATATCGAAAGAGGAGTTGATGAATAATTTATGTTCTCTTGCATCGATATGATGAATATTGTTTTGATCGCCTTTAACTTGAACTCAAAATTATTTGATTAAACTTATAGTGAAAATAATTCATGCATATCATATTTGTGAGTCACATTTATTTCACTACTATTCTTCGTGTGGGGAAACGAGGAGTTGTAGTGGTGGCTAGTAGGAGCCAGAAAAGTCTGCATGGGCAAGTAGGAGCCGGAAAATCTACAGGGCGAGTAGGAGCCAGTAAATCTCTAAATATTAATAGTCGTATGGGTCTGTAACCATCCAACCCCGACATGGAGGGCGTAAAATCCATGTTACACATGGTTTTCGATTAATCTTATGTATTTTGTATGCTTATGTGATTGGTGCATTCTCATATGATTGTTTAAATATTTGTTTGATTTATGGAAATGTTTTGTAGATGGGAGTTATCTCACCAAGGAGCCCCGTTTGCCAAGTATGAACCAAATCTACTAGGAGTTTTTGGGAGAAGTTATATGTATTTAGTTTTTAACATAGACTTCTAAGAAAATCTCTATAGTAGGCTTATGTTATAGTTATGTATATTTTGTTGATGATTTAGTTAACAAGACTATTTAAGACAGGGGAACGCCCCCAAGAAGTTGTAAGAGATTACTATCCAGATGAATATTACATGTTTATTTATACAAATTCTTCCATGCTTTTATTATCTACTTAAATGTAATACCCCTGTGAGTCTTCTACTATCTTGGAAGCACGCCTTGCATGTGATATCTAAGCTCCTGCATGACTAAGGTTATCATTCATTAGCTTTAATGTTATATGTGGCGGACTGTCACGTGTAGGGTACCCTCCAGGGCGTGACAGTGTAGGAAACAAAACATCACCTATCCTTCTACACGTACGTGTAGCTCATTGTGTAGACCCCAAACCCTATTTTCCTTTCCTTTTCAATACATAATTAAACTCTATGAACCTATAAATATGTTAGAAAAATAAACTGATAATTAAATGATAGAATATAACTCTATAAATAATAGAAATTTCAATTTCCGTAGATAGATAAGGTTGACAAATGAAGTATATAAAAAGGAAAATTTTCCTATCAAAGTAGGCATTAAAGAATGTAAATATAGATAGATTGTAATGATATGATCCCCTTAAATATAGATAAAAACATGAATTAGAAACAAGAGAAACACAATAAAAATGAATAATAGGTAGTAAATATCAACTAACTTAAGGTAGACATACTAAAAAGACCACCTAAACAATAAAAGCATAGTAATAAAATTATTCAACAAAATAAGACTTCAAATATTCTATAACATCTATCGACAATCATAAAGTAAATAAATTTTACACATTAATAAAATTAGGTTAACTATCATATAATACTCAAAACAATCTTTTTAACACCTATTTATACATAAAAATCCAAGTTAAAATGAATATTATAGGCTTAGTTGAAGATTACATGATAAAAACTAACATTCAAAACCATTTAGATCACTTCTCATAAGGAAAAACCTATTTACTTGAATTTTATAATCATATTATAGAATAGAAAATTTTATAAGTTTTAACATTATTCATATGTCAAGTTTGGATTAGAAATGGGAAAATACAACTAAAAAAGAATCAAACTCGATTTTGAGACACTTAAAACACTTATAGGAATTCAAATATATAATTACACATCTTATGAATAAATATTTCTATTCATCTAATAGGCAATTTCGATCAGTTTGCAAACTTTCTAGAAGACAAGGTTGGAAAAAATATAATAAGTTCATTCTAAATTTATACAGCTAAAACTAACATCTGAAAACTATAGAAAGACTTCTGTTACATAAAATGTATTAATACAAATTTTACAACTCTAACAAAAGAATATAATCTTTACAAAGTTTAAAACTCCACAATAAATTAAGATTGATAAAATTTGGATTAGGACATAAAATAACACAATCAGAATCATTACATGAACAACAATATGATAATGAATATCTATTATCTCATTTCACAGGAAAAATAAATTAGTTCTTGGACTTCTAGTAGCATATTACGACAGTTTAGCAAGGATAACAAGTGAGTAATTTTGACCTTATCACGCTGTTTGTGCTTTTAGTATAGATGTATTTGTAATAATATATTAAAGTGATATGCATGCAGGATTGGATACACTACATGATGCTTGGTGTATGTTGGATAGCCAAAACATCATATTGTAAGCGAAAATTTCATTGTATAATAATTAATGTGTGAAGCATGTTGATGTTTGTCTGTGAGCTGTATGATCACCTTAAATCTAACTAAAAACTATTGGTACCATAAATGAAATGGACATGCATTGCATAAATTGCATATGTTGTATGACAAAAGCATAACAATTTACTATGTTTTAATATTTCGGTTTTTTGGTAATGCTTGATTTTTCTAGATGAAATGTTATTTGTTCTACGCAAGATTACCTTTGTTCTTTCTATTCCATGGGAACTAGCTGCTACATGAAGTGCACTGTCTATGATATCAATTTGAAATGAGTAACACTTAGTAGAGTTTCTAAGACTTGAAACAGGAAATGATTGTCAAGACATATTTAATATAATGTGATAATTAAAGTGAGGATTGTAGTTTTCCTGTATACTTAGTCTCACCTAAGCAAGTGGGTCAATAAACAAAGATTTCCTTCAACCCTAATGGGATGGTGTAAATTTACATCCTATTTGGATTTTGGGTTATCCAAGTTTATACTTGTGCATATGGTTGATTGTTGCATTACATACACTTATTGATTAGACTATTTTGTTATTGTTTGACATGTGGTTTGGTCAGATTATCTCACTGAGTTGTGGTTTCGCTCATCCCCTAACAATTTTATGTATGAATAATACTAGCTGGGATTAGGCTAAGAATGTATAAAGAGTGCCTCTCCATCATACTTTATTGAAGCTAGAAATGTGGGTTATATTGAACTTAGAATGCAAATTAGATAAATTGCATAAACAATTGAGACTTTGTATTTTGTAGGTTGAAACCTAATTTTTATTGTTTAGCAGGGGATACTGATTCTTTGCGATCTTGGTGAGACGTAGAAAAATCGGATTCTATAGTTGAATTTTGATAAGTTAATTTTTCTCCATTCTTTTTATAGGAATTTAAGCTTATTTTGATAATTTTTAATTAAATTTCTATGAATTTAGTGCTTTTAACATTAAATTTTATTTTTCTGCTGCTTGAATCAAAAGAAGAAGAATCAAAGTGTTTTTAATCAAATTTGGAGCAAAAACAGTAGCAAAAGTGAAGAACAGAACTATTGCACTGTAAACCCTTAATTTTTAAGGTAATTTCAAGCTTAAACCCTAAATTGGAAAGTCAACTGGAAACCTTATGTCAACAAATCCCTAGGAAACCCTAGCAGTTTAGACCCGACAGCTCGTGTTCTTAAACCAAGAAGTTGAAATATGAGTGGAGGGTATAGTTTGGTTCATAATAATATTAAGACGCTTAAAAATATCATATTAGTGAATTTTTAACCTAATTCGAACTTGATCGGATGTAGACCTTGAAAAGCATGTCTTGGGGCTCGAGATACTAAATATATGTTATTAGTACCGTTAGATTCATAATCTCATAAGATTTCTAAATATTTCAGTTATATAATATTTCGGCTTATAAAAGTTACAGTTATAGCCTTTTATCGTATTTTCATTACTACCGGTAATTTAATTGTCTAATCTACTTTTTGGTTTCTAATCACACTATTCATAAGTTTGGTTCATAGCTTAAAAATATCATATTAGTGAATTTTCAACCTAATTCGAACTCGATTGGATGCAGACCTTGAAAAGCGTCTCTTAGGGCTCGAGATACTAAATATATGTTGTTAGTACCGTTAGATTCATAATTTCATAAGATTTCTAAATATTTCAGTTATATAATATTTCGGCTTATAAAAGTTACAGTTATAGCATTTTATCGTATTTTCATTACTACCGGTAATTTAATTGTCTAATCTACTTTTTGGTTTATAATCACACTATTCATAAGTAAAACTATCAGGCCCCAAAGGGTACTTTAGACGTGGCAGTCCACCACATACGGTATTAAAACTTAAAAATGACTTCCCGAAGTCATGAGAAAGCTTCAACACCATATGTAAGGCGTCTATTACAACATTAGGAGACACTGGTGGGATGTGTAGTTTAGGATAGTAAATACAACATACAAGAAATCTAGATAACCATCCAATTTTAACATTATAAGAATATAATCCTTACATCATCTTAAGGGCTTTCCCTTATAAATCTCCAAACAATCATAATATCTGCTTAGTCTTTCACACAAGGAAACAATACTAACACCAAAAGATATTAAAGGATATTTAGCCTAAGATTTTCAAAGGATTTCTAAAAGCTTCCCAAACATAATCCCACTCGAGTATATGAAGTCCTCGGGCATAAAAGGTATCGGTTTTGTTACAACAAAAGTCTATCGGAGTATAAGCATAACTAGCTTAGTGAGAATATTCCTGAATTAACGTACTCGTTTCAATAATTTCAAACAAGTTATTAGACAAGCATATGAACGCATCATGCAAATGAACAAGTAATACATATGATCTATCGGAAATCATATGTTTTGAATGGATTTACCCTTCCATTCAGAGGTTAGGTGTTTCAGGCTCTTTAACACCCATCTTTAAAATCCAATCTATGTAGTTTATTTCTGGCTTCTACTCGCCCATCCTGAAATAGTTCTTTTTGGCTTTTATTCGCCCATCTTGCAGATTTATAGCTCCTACGAACTCGACTACTATACTCTTATCCCATCAAGTATAGTAGCTCATGAAATGAAACTAACTACGTGATATGAATGGATTAATTAATATATATAACTTAAAATATGTAATTAAGGTGCTTTAAAGCGATCATATAATTGCAGATATTGCAGCATGGTAATAGAATGCAATTTGATTTAACAACAATTCATGTCCCGATATACTTAGTATTCTTTCAATCAATGTTATCATACAAAATTCATTCTTTTCTTTTCCTACTTCTAGTGCCTCTAGCTACAAGCAAACAAGTACGCAAAAGGTAGGAAATAAACTCACTCGGTCATCCTTACTAAAAACTCTTTACTCGTAATGGTCCTCCGAATATGGATCCTCCCAAACTTCGTTACCTAAACGAAAGAAATACACAAAATGAGTATTTCATAGAATCTCTTCTTGAATTTTCTAATTCTATTCTAGCATTTGCGTTAAAATTCCGATAAAAGGAAATTTCAACTTAAAACGGCCATAACTAGCTCATTTTAACTTGGAATTTCGCATATAATATACTGTTTTCTACCTATTCGAAAAGATCTATCTATTTCTAAGATTTTTTTTTTCATAAAAAGCAATTTAGGTTGCAAAATACTATGGTACAGAATAGTTACGAATTTCATAGTCCATAAAATACGATTTTCCAAACTTCTCTTTACTCAAAAATCCTTAAGCAAAATATATGGATATTTGTATAGTTGAAAAATTATTTGAACATATATATATACTCATATTGTATGCATGATTTTTGTAGTGTTGTCTTAACATTGATATTTCACAAATAATTTTGTCTTTAAGAGTTTTAAAAGATGAAACTTAGAAAATTTCTCATTTTTGAATTACTAGAGGGAAAACTAAAATATACTTGAGTGTTTTCCTATTATAATTTCATTTTCTCACTTTTCAAAAGTAAATTAGTTCCCAAAATTTGGTTCTTTAAGTTATCTACCAACTTTACTTCTAGTGATTGAAAAATAAACTTTTCAAATATTCCTTAAGTTCTTGGTGTGGTTAAATATTTGGAGTTGTGTTAAATGTATGTTTTCCTCTCATTTTTATATCATTTTCCTTCTTTATAAAATAAGTTTACCTTTAAAACTTTACTTTCTTGGCAAATTTTATTTTTCTAATTTGGTTTCTAAAATAGTGAGTTGATTTTACCTTGGTTTGAAAAAACTTGTTTTATTCTTAATATTTGTCAAGTGGTAGAACAATAAGAAAAGCTTTCTTAATAAAGAATTGTTAATATTAGAATTTAGCAAAATTTTCATTTTTTATTTTGAAAAGAGAATAACAATATAAAATTTAAGTTTTAAAGAAACTTCCTTAGTATGTGATTTTCGAAGCCTATAGCAAACCTATTTAAGTCTTATAAAAGATATGTTTGAGTTAAAATATTTCAATGCTAAAAATCCTATCTTTATGGAGTATTTAGTTTTAATTTATAAAAGAAATGAGTTCCTTTCATTTGAAGAAATCTTGGGCACTAATACTTTGAAACTTATGATCAACTTGTCTATGCTTTTGAAAAGAATTTATCAAAACAATATTTAGACTCCTTGTTGAAAAATCCTTTGTTGAGAAATTTAGTTAACTTTTCCTTGTTTTAAGAAAGAACCCATTTTATTTTTATTTAAGACAACAACATTCTAATCATACATGAATATGATTGTATAGTAATGAAAAGATAAGAATAATACATAATAAGATAGAAATAAATATCATAAGCAAATAAATGTAATAATAATATGGTCAAGCATTGGGAATCTTAGCTTCATCAAGGTATCCCGATCATATATTGGGAGCCTTAGCTTCATCAAGGCAACCCAGGACTAAGAATTGACTAGTCCCAAAAGAAAAGAAAAGAAAAGAAAGAAAGAAAATCGTTTTGACTTGATAAGGATAAATTTAAGACTAGAAAGACTAGTCTTAATAAATTGCTTGAAACAAGTAAATAAATTGCAAAGCATGAAAATAAATAAATAACAAGTGAGCTTATATGCTCTAAAGAAATATATATGCATAATATACATAATACTATATAGAAGTTAGATTAGAGCAAAGATAGTAATAACAATAATAACAATAACATAATGACATAACGTAAAATATGAACATGAACAAAAACAAAACATGAACATATTGTTACTTCTTTAACTCTCATGAGTCTAAGAAATATATACTAAGCTCATGCTAAGTTGTATGAACATGATAAAAAGATATAGGTAGGATTTTACCTAAGGTTTAATGGAGGATTTGAAAAGAGATAAATGGGTAGTGTGTTTGTTATTTTTCTTAAAGAGTAGTAAATGGTAGAGAGTGTTTTGAGAGGGGTTTGTTGGAGAGAGGTTTTGAGAGAAAATTTTGGTAGAGTTTTGTTATGTAAAATGAATGTGTGAAAGAATGAAGAAGGGAGGGGGTATTTATAGAATTTTGGAGTGGAAATTAGATGTAATAAAATAAATTGAAAAAGAAATAATATAGACGAAAGAGAGATGGAAGCTGGCAGTATTAGAGGGAGGAGAGAGAGGAAGTGTTGTTTGTTTTGTAATTTTTGTAAAGAAAATAAATAACGTGAAAGGTTTGATGTGAATAAAGTTGTATTGGAAATGTAAAAGTGTAAGAAACAAGTGTATAGGTAGTAAGAAATAGGTGTAAGAAAAAGTAGAGATAGTGAAATAATAATAAATAGTAGGAATAGTACTATGACTAGTAGACTAGACAAATAAAATATGGTAGTAATAAAAATACGTGTAAAAGAGCTATATCTGATATTTTTAGTTACCAAAAAATTGTGAAATTGATATTTTTGAAATCCTTATATAATTACGAATCTTTTGGTGTTATCGGAATATTTTTATTATTCCGAGCTTCGGGACATGCTTTTCGCGAACTTATCCTATTTGAATCCGAAGGAAACTCGAAGTTCATGAATATGATATTTTTATACTTCCCCATATTGTTACAAACTCTTATAAGCCATTAACTCAATTCCATTTTCTAGGGTTTCAGAGCGCGGGTTTGCCGGAGTTGAAACTGTTAGATTGTTTTAATCTTTATTGACTTTTGAAACTCCGGTTTGACTAGGGTTAGGATTTAATCCAACTTTACCCTAGATATTGAGGGGTTTACATTAGGGATTGAATAGATGGACCTTCTCATGCTCGGATTTTTGAATCGAACGATTATTGAATTTTCAATTTTTGTTTCTGAAGATTCTCCTTGTAATCGAAATTGTTTAAGGTTCAGTCTCAACTTGGGTCAGTCTCTAGGGATTCGATTCGGTATTCCAAATCCATTCTCGAAAAATTCAGGGGTTTACGACAACCACCCATATCTTATTCTTACATCCTTACAACCTATTTTTACAATATTACATCATTTTCCTTACATTTACTTTTCCAATACTTTCATTACTTAAGTTACTTTTGAATTTTGAATTTTATTACACAAAAATATCACACATCTCTCTCCCTCTCTTATAGAACCTGCACCCCACTCCCCATGCTCTCTTTCTCAATTTATTTTTTTTCCTTCTTTTATTCTACACAAACACTAATCCATTCTTCTATAAATACCCTTTTATGCCAACTTCATTTCACTTTCTCACTTTTTAACAAAACAAAACTCTTACAATTTTTTTTCTCTCCTCTCCTCCTCTCCTTGTGCTGTGACACACACACACACACAAAATATTTTTCTTCATGTTTTTCTAGCTCCACACATCTAATAGGTGATAGATCTACACCTTACCACAATAAGAACATGTAATGGCAAGATCCTAAATGTGTGGTTCCACTAAAAATCCTCATGAGCTTTATGCTAGGGATGTGGAAACACTTGAGCATGAGATTCTTACCATCACAATGTTGTGGATCTTGTTATTTAAGTTGTTTTGCTACTATTTTACTTTATTATTGATTTATGTTGTCATTATGAAGAAAACAAGTGAATTTGACAAGAAAAATGACAAGTATGAAGAAATCTAGAACCATGGGTCCATGCCCATATGAAAGACAATGAGAGCATTTGAGGAGGAACAACAAACCATATACCTTGCCATATAAGCTAGTATATAAGACAATATAAACTCGAGATAGTGAATAGAAATCAATACACCTTGTCATACGACCCTGTATGAAGGGCAGTGCCAATCTAGAATTATTACTCTAAGAGTCATATAACCTTCGCCACTAGTCCATATGGAGTTGATTGCATTGCTTAGAGAACCATACGACCCTTCATACGGGCCGTATTAAAACTTTATGAATGTCTACATCTTTTCTTCATGCTTATTGTAATAACTCATATTTATACATTTTGAAAATGAAAATCATTAATTAAATAATGTAAAGTTTTTGGAAATGATTTTGGAAAAATCACAAAAACCACTCCAATTTTTTTTCCTCATTTTAAAAGTATCAAAATACAAACAATCTAATTGTTGATTAAGAATTTGAATTTTTATCAATAAAATTTTAAGATACAATCTTCTATAGTTATTCCTTAATGAATAACTGATAATGATTCAATAACATAATGAGATAACCAATCTTAACTTTAATAAGACAATGGTAATTTGGACAAATATCCAAAGAGCAAAAATGAGATGTCTTGGTTACAATCTTGTTAAGATGATAACATTAATAAAAATTATAAAACATAATATCTTCAATGATTAAAAGAATATGAATACTGTATATTTTATATACACTATGTTATAAATATTCAGATAATAACAGAAAATGAGTCTACAATCTTCATTTGTTAAGTGAGTCGTGTTATATGATTCAATGTTGTGTTGTTGTGAGTCATCTCAATTTAAGAGATAAGGCTAGTCAAGTCCAATCGTGTTGTCAGTCATTTGTTTTCCTTGTTGAGAACGAGTCTTCTTAAAAAATTGAGTAAATGAAGGTTGAAATCACTAAACTAATTCTTATTATATATGGTATATAGCATAGAATATCTGTTGTATAACGTTAAAGAAACATTTAAATCCCTAAAAGTATGAAATTAAAGAAATAAATAGTTAGTGAATAGATAATTACAAAGAAATAATATTAACTTTAAACAATAATAAATTTCAATACCTTTCGTGAAAACGAAAATAGCAAGAAATATTAAATAAATTTGATAAAAGATCAAAACAATATAAATATAATACCAATAATTAATAAATAAATTAACTAAATTGAGATCTCAAATGGTCCCTTCATTTAGCATTTTTGTTTTAACAATCATTTTTTAAAACAAATCAAATTCTAATTTTCTTTTATAAATTTCAAACTAAACTTCTTTTCTTTTAATCTTTTTTAAATCTCTAAATCCTTAGAAAGATTTCAATTTCAATGTTTAATAAATTTGCAAACTCCAAATTTTAGTTTATTTTTAAATTAATTTATCCAATTCATTACAATCATCAATTTAGACCTTTTTTTCTTTTAATTTACAAATGACCCTAAATTTCTCAAATTCATTTACCAAAATTTATAAAATGTCATAAACTGACTATTTTAACCTAAAGTTTGTTTTTTTAAACCTCATAAATTTTGAGTTCAATTACTTATTTAAAAATATTTATTTTTAAGCCTAAACTCAAACTAAATATTAAGTTCTACAAAATTAAATTTTTAGACTAGATTTCCAATTTAAGTTATTGATTTTACTTATAAATATTCTAAAACTACTTCCTAAATGTTTTTAATACTTAATATAATGATCTAAAAAGCTTAAATCAAAACTCTTACTCCTAAATTTTTTATAAATATCACTTTGTCCTCATCATTTCCTTTACTTTTGGGCTGCCCATTTTTCCACTTACTCTTCTTCTCATTTTCACCGATTCTTTCTTCTCATTCTTCTCTTCCTCTCTTTTTCTTCTCTCATATCAACCCAAAATCTCAAATATAACAAGATTAAAGAAGAAAATGAAGATGGAAAACAAGATTGAAGATGAATATTATGCATAAAATAGTCTCAAGAGCTAAGGAAAAGTAGTAGTGATGGAGTTTTGGAAGTTTGAGCTTTTACTAAAACAAGTAAGTTGGTGTTTTCTTTAATTTATTTTTTTTTGTTTATGCAAGATATTGATGAATTGTTGCTAGATGTAAGTTCAATTTGTGATAAAACTCGTAATCAAAGGAGATTTGAGCATGAAACTAAAAACCTAGTTGTTTATACATTAATGAAGGAAGGGTTTGATGATGTGAGTTTAATGAAGTAATTTGGAGATGTTTGACGATGTAAAATGAGAATAAAGTGTTAAAAGTAATGAAAATTAGCTTGTATGTTGTTTTTATGATGTATTGATGGAAGTATGATGTTGTAAACCCCTGAAAATTTTCAAAATTAATAGAAATTAATCCAAGAAGTCTAACATCGAAACTGAAACCCCAAAAATCGACCCAAGTTAAAACCAAATTCTAAATAAGGTTAAACACGAGAATTCTTAATCTTGAGAAAAAGAGAACCCTCAAAACAAAATATAAAATACAACTATCGATTAATTCAACATCCGTACACAAATCAAATCATTTGCTTGATTCCTAACACTCAAATCAAGATAATATATCCAAATAACGCTCGACAACGAAATACTAAGATCTTAAATCCTTTGGCGAATTTTAGAATCAAAAGTTTCAATTTTCATCAAAAGTCAAACTGAGTCAACCCTTAACTCTAGACTCATTAAACGATCTCGAGAACTGAAAAATATTAAATAATCACAAATAAAATGAGATAAACCATAGACGTCGAACTAAAAATATAATATGGCAAAACTCCAAATTTTATGATCCTATGAATAACTCAACAAAACCGAAAATCAAACCGGAACCCTAAAAGTCAACAAGCTTACACAAAACCCTAGTGTTAAGATCCAGTAATCCCGTGCTATTAAACCCTAAACAACGAAATGAAAATAATTTTTTAATTATAGTTCATAATAATATAAGGAATCTTAAAAATATCATATTTGCAAATTTCTAATGTCCTTCGGATCCGAACCGGATCAATTTTCAAAAACCGTGCCCCGATACACCGGAAGGCAAAAAATTCCGTTAATACCAATAGACTCGTAAAAATATAAGAAATCCAAAAAAATCAGTTTTAGAATTTTTTGGTAGTTAAAAATTACATATATCGTATTTATACGCGTATTTTTATTACTACCAGTATTTTAATTGTCTAGTTTACTATTAATAGTACTTTTCAACTATTCATTACTATTCCTCTATCTCTGCTTTTTCTTACTACTTATTTTTACACCTACATACTTATTTCTTACAATTTTCTTTTCCCATAAAAATTCAACACCACATATTACTAAATTTCTCTTACACTTTTCTTCTAAAATTAATTTTTAATCAAACTTCTCTCTCTCTTTTCAATATTGCCGTCCACCCCCCTCCCTCTCTCTTCATTCCATTTATTTATTTTTTCAATTAATTTAATTACATCTAATTGTCACTCCAAAATTCTATAAATACCCCCTTCCTCCTTTATTCTTTCACACAACTCATTCTACTACCAAAACTCTCTCAAATTCTCTACACAAACACTCTCCATGAAATTTTCGTCTTCCAAAACTCTCTTTCACTAAATACTCATAAAATTTCTCTCTATACATAATCCAAGTAACATTTCTCAATAACCACATAACCATACATTCATTATCATCTTCATACTATAAACACTTTAGTTTAAATTTCTACCAACCATTTAGTTTATCCATGTCATGTAACTTAACATGGCTATGGTGTTGTTTTGAAACTCACATGAGTAGTAAAAACAGCAACATGTTCATGTTTTGTTCTTACACATGAAAATCCTATTTTGTTATCTTGATATTATATATGTTGTTATTATTCGTTATTATCATTATTATTATGCTAACTTCTTATTCATATCTAACTAAATATATTTATGTATTTGTATATAATCTTTAGAGCATATAAGCTCACTTGTTATTTATTTAATTTCATGCTTTGCAATTTATTTATTTCATGCTATTTTTAAGACTAGTTTTTCTAGTCTTAGATTTGTCCATATCAAGTCAAAACAATCTTTTCTTTATTTTCTTTATTCTTTTTGGGACTAGTCTATTCTTAGTCCTGAGATGCCTTGATGAAGCTAAGGCTCCTAATACTTGACCGGGATACCTTGATGAAGCTAAGGTTTCCAATACTTGATATTTTTTATTATCTTGCTTATTATTATTTGTTTCTAGTATTTTCTCATATTCTTATTATTTTACATGCTCATAATACTTGCATCTACATAATGATATTGTAAAGACCCGACCCTCTAAATCCCGAGACTTAGAGTACCGAGTTCCTAACCACATATAACTTTTTCACATTATGTAAGGTTGTCCTAAAACTAACAGTTTATGAAAATTGTTTGATCAAAACCACTATACTTTGTAAAGAACTTTTAAACAAAACAAGATTGCTAACAAAGCAATCTATACATACATTTACATCATATAAACACTGTTTAGTGTCCATACAAGACACTACAAAAATTACATGTTTGCTTAAACAAAAGGACCCTAGAGGATCTTAAGGTCTTTACAACAAATATGCTTAACTAACAAGCCTTCTATACATAACTTTTCCCTTAGCAAAAATTGTTCCCAAAAGTCCAGGGTGATCGGATCTTATTCATCCCACTCATCCAGAAATCTCTCGAAATCGGACCCATAGCCCAAATCATCATAAAACTCGTCTCCAATACCTACAAAGTAGCAAAAGTGAGCCAGAGGCCCAGTACACAATAACCAATGCAAAAACAAATCATCAAGTCAATGTAATGCATCATTAGACGGTGATTATCTTTATTACACTTTCTTTCACAAATCAACAAGAGGGTATTCAAACCCCGGTCACACTTCGGGAATTCAGGGATCCTGAGTAACAACAGCTGCTCAGGGGCTTGATATAAGCAGTCCGAATACTTATATCTCCTATATCTATTTCATGAAGATAATAGCTTCATTTAAGGTTTAAAAGCCGTTGCCCGACTTTACTTAAACTCAGTCTATAACATGAGCCTAGTTCACAAGTTCCCATAAACTTTGAACTAAATCATGGTATTTCCCCCTAAGTTTAAGCAAACGTTACTCAGATACTATTGCCCCCTATCGGCTACCTACATAACCAAAAGAATCGCTATTGCATCATAGTGTACTATTGCATCATGGTAAAGTCATTGCATCATGACTTGGTTAAGCGCCTAACTAACATGTCATTGCATCATGACAGGTTTGCTGCTCCTTGGACCAGATTAAACAGCGTAATAGACATCCAATTCATTCAAATATTAAGCCAAGTCAAATTAAGTTGAATTAGGAATGTCTATTCCTAGCAAACATCAAACAAATTATTGCGTACCTGAACCCGTTAGTATATAACTAGGATCTCTCGGTGATGAACTAACCGAAGAATCCTTAACTAAAATAAGAATATCACAATAATCAATAAATCAATAAATATAGATCTCACTCTCACAATTATACTCATATTATCTCTATATATCACAAATAAATCAAAGAAATTCAAATAATTGAATACAAAGTCATAAATAAGCATTTAAACATCCTATCGTATCCTAGATCGCTTAATAAATACTTAATTGCTCAAATAACAAACTTCGAAAAATTTTAGAAAAAGTTTTTAAAATTCAAAAGCGCAGGGGATACGCCAGCAGCCAAAGCCGGCGGCTTTGAGCCGGTGCTCAAAACTCTGGAAATCAACACTGCCAACACTGGTAGTGTTCAAGGGTACGCCGACTGCCTTTCATCCTACGCCAGCGGCCTTGAGCCTGCGTAGAATCCAAAACCCAAAATTTTCAAAACGTCCAGAGAGGTCCAAGCAGTCCGCTTACCCAGATATGCGGGCAGCTTTGACACATACGCCGGCAGCCTTGATTCCCAGCAGCCAGCGTACAATATGAATGAATGAACGCCGGCTGACTTTTCTAGCAAAAGCCGGCGGCCTAGAAACTCAAATTGCCGGCGTATGTTCTGAAGAAAAAACGCTGGCAATTTTTATTGTAAAAGCCGGCGGTGTAGTAAAGCGGCGTTAAGAAATTTGAATCCAATGCTGCCTCTACGCCGGCGGCGTTGAATTCTCAGGTGCCGGCGTACGTTTAAAAACAGGCTTAAACGAAAAACACAAATCCCCTGTTTTTCTACTTTGAAAAATTCAATCCTATAACACTTTAAAATCATCCTCAACTACATTTTCAACTTCATATACTAACCTCTACCTACACTACTCAATCTTAGCAACTCAACACAAGAAATCAACACAATTAAACACTTCAAATTCCACTTCAATCCATTCTAAATTTTCCTACACAGATCCTTTTCACATCCTCCCAACACTTCATATCACTTCTACAATACATGCACAACCTCACATACTCATAAAACACATTCCTAGCTCATCCCAAGCATGAACAAACAATTTAGATAACATTAAAACTCATTCCAAATCAAGAATTCATACAACCACTTCAAGAAAGAAAAACAAAACAAAACAACAATCATAATTAAATCAATTCAAATATACATATATACCTTGTCTTGAGGAGAACTTTGATTAATCAAAACTTGATATTGTTCTTGACTTGAACTTGGAAATGGAATTGAAAGAGGAAGAAGAAAAGAAAGAAAGAAGAAGCAAAATTCGTATAAAATAATGGCTGCCCTAAAAGTAGGTTAATTAAGCAAAATTTAGCTTTAGAAATATTCCAAATTTACCTTTAAGGCATATATAAATTTAGGGTGCATTTGGGGTGTATTTAGGTCTCATTTAAGGCTTCATTTGGGCATAATTGCTAACTTAATTAAAGAAAACTCTATCAACTAATCTTATGGTAAATCAAGATTGATTTTATAAATCTAACTTAACTTAACACCTTAATGTATAAAAGACATAATTAATAATTTTACTACACACACACCTTAATACATATAAAACAAAGATATTAATTTCAATATATACATGCAAAATAATACATTTTAGACTACTAGCAACATAACCATTATAATCATCATGCTCATTCAATTCAATACTTAAGATAAATAAATAAACTCATGGAAATTAAATAAACTTTGAACCTAGATCATTTCAGATATTGTCTCAACTAAATTTAAAAGTAGAATTTTACTATATTAAAGGAACTTAAAACTAAATTTTCTATTATGTGACTTGTCATTAAATAATAGAATTGTTATCAACAATATATAAATAGAGTAATACAAGTTTTCTAAAAGTTTTCTCAAATAACAAAGATAGCTTTACCAAGGAAACATAAGAAATAAATACTTTCTTTTTATAATATGGTAACCTAAGTTTTAGTAAAATAATATATTAGTTTTCAAAGTTTTCATAAAAAGCTTAAGATTAAACTCTTTTCAACACCATAACAAAACCAAGAAGCAAACTAATTTTCAAAGTTAAGATAAAAATCAACCTATAAAGTTATAAACCCACTTAGGAAAATAATAATTTTCAAGAAGAAACTTATTTTCAAAGAATGTAAATATGATAAGATAAAAAATAAAGGATTTTACCAATAAAGAGAACTCTTTTCAAATAAAATTTGTAGAGGAAATAAAAGACCAAGTTTTAGAAAACAAGAACTTATATTTTAAACAAGAAATATAAAAAGAAAAGACTCATTCAGTAAAACCATTCTAAATGCAAATTTATAAATAGGTTATTAACAACTTAATAGACTTTTGATAATTTTGATCTTTTATCACTAGAAGTAGAAATTATAAAGGACCAAAGTTAAAGGAAAATTTGCTTGTTTTGGAAAAGGGAATGAGGAAAATAAAATAAAAATATACTCATTTATAACAACATAGGAAAATATAAAGTTTCTTCAAAATACTTGAAAAAGGAAATTTGTCAAGTTAAGTTTTAACACTTCAAAATGAATTGTTTTATAAAATAAATTGTGGAGACACTACCATTAGAATTTTGGCATATAAAGTGAGCTTATCTATATATATACATATATTTATCAAAGGATTTTTAAATGAAGTTGAGTTGGAAAATTATTTTGCAAAATCTAGGAATATTCGTTTTAAATCCGTACCATACGTTTTTGGAACCCAAATGATCATATAAGACAAAAATAACCTTAGAAATGGATAGATCTTTTCAAATAGATAGAAAACGGTATATTATATGCGAAATTCTAAGTTAAAATGAGCAAGTTATGGCCATTTTGAGTTAAAATTTCCTTCTATATGATTTTGATGAACATAGTAAAATAGAATTAAAAAGTTTAAGTAGAATTTCTACGAAATACTTATCCCGGGTATTTCTTTTGTCTAGGTGACAAATGATACGAGATTACCTTCCCTGAGGATTGCTACGACTAAGAAGATTGCGAAATGGACGAGTGAGTTATTCCTCTTAATTTCGTTACCTTGCTTGTGCTTGTAAAGTAATGGCATTAGCATACTAAGAAAAGATAAAAACGGATATGTATGAGGAATTCAGGGATATGTTATATATGTGATTCTATGCTTATGTATGAAATAAGAATTAAGAATATCGTAACTTCAAATTGCCTGTTTAAGTATTTTGTTTGCTTATTTATATGATTCTTATTGCTTACCAAATTGATTTATCGCCCCCTAAATAAAACCTTAATAAGGTTTGGCTTAAGAAAAATAAAACGCTTATGCATAGCATCCATCGAGTCACATCTCTTTTGGAAGGTTGCTACTCTTACGCATAGAGTTAGATTGGTTGTTATCGTGGTAGGACACGGGCCATGTTCTTTCCTAGAGAATCCAAATCGCTCAGGGAATGCGACTCTAGGTTCGGAGCAGAGTGGAGCCAACCGAACGCTTTGGGTGGGGACCTGGGGACTAGTAGTAGAAGGTTGAGGATCTTTATCACCGATTCCCTAACCTTTGATACGGAGGGGTAAATCCGTTCTTTATATGGTTTCCGGATAACTATATATATTTATGTAATCACGTGATTGTTGCATTGTATGCATAGCATATGTGTGAAAAATTAAATGAACTTGTTTGAAACCGTGGTACGAATGGAAATGAATACCTCACTAAGCTAGTTGTAAGCTTATACCCCCATAGATTTTGTTGAAACAGGTATACCCATGGCTTAACTCGAAGATCTTGACATTAAGGAAGTCATGGAAGGATGTTAAACTTTTATGAAGGCAATGAGAGCATAGGATGAAGTTTTTTTGTGGTTTCTTATATGTATGTATGCTATGTTAATGTTTAAAAAATTTCTAAGAAGTGTATTTATTTTGACTTGAAGACAATAGAGGGATATGCCCTTAAAGAATTATAATTTACTATGTTTATGTTTTATGGTAAGTATTCTCCTTGCCTTGTTACTTAATTTTTATCAATGTAAATTGCGCTACTTTGATGCATTCCCTTGGTTATGATGTACGCCTTGTACATGATGTGGAAGCCTTTGCATGATTAAGGTAGTCATTCCTAGGCTTTATTATTGTGTATGGTGGACTGCCACCTTTAAGGTACCCCTCGGGGCGTGACAAATGCTGTAAGTTGATAGAATTAAAGTAAGAAGATAAGGATTTGCATGGCCATGCTGGAGGGGGGGGGTGAAATTTTCATTTAACTGAAACTGGAATTTATAACATGCACAACCTATTCTTTACGGCTATGTAGACAAGGAGGGTAGAGATCAGAATGCTCATTTTTGTATTTTTCTCTTCTTTTTGTCATCTGTTTTGTGTCTTACCTTTCTTCCCTGGTCTTACTGAAAGTGTGGCAGCAACGATAATGTTTTTTATGTTGATCATGATTTTTTTTTTCAATCAGACTCATATTAAAGTGATTCAAAATGCTACAAAAAAGCCTAAAAAGAGCTCTATAACTTTTATGTTTTAAGTTTCTAGAAATTCTAAAGTATCAAGGCCTAAATTTTATTTGATTCGAGCTACAACATATAGGCATAAGCAAAAACAACACAAAACATGTCAAAACATATTCAAATCTATTTAACACTTGTGTCGCTATTTAAATGTATTGGGTTGAATATAACATTGTATAATTTCTCAAGGACCAATAATCTAAGGAATTTATAACACAAGTTTAAAACACTTAAATATAAAATGAAATTAATTAATCAACTTAAGTTCAACATAGCCTAATAAATCTTTTTGAACTAAAATGAACTAGACTAATTAGAATCCTATAAAATATATGGTAATGACTTAGAGAGATAATTGAATATAGCTTAGTAATTAGATCAAATGATTAATTCTATACAACTTGACTAAGTTAAGTTATGTTTACACTAAATATAACCAAATTATAACAATCTTATCACCTAACTAGATTTAATATGAATGTTAAGTATAAAATGAATTTATGTAAAGGACTTAAGTTCAACTTAGTTTAATGAACTTTAATGAGCCAAAATGAATTAAATTGATTAAGTGTATTAAACTTAACTAAGATTAAATCAACATAGACTTAAGTTAATATGAATCTTAGATACAAAATGAGCTAGTTGACAAATTTAAACTCAACTTGACTCAATGAACTTCACTAAACTACAATGAATTAGATTGGTTAAGTTTAATCAATTTGACTAAGTTAAGTTGGTAGACTAAAAACTTGTAAATGATTTAAATGTAATTGTAGTATGTTAAAGCTTGAAATGATAAAATGAGTTTTTCATGTAGGTTAATAACTTGTTAAAATACTATATGAATGATAAAGAATAATGATGTTTTTTTAATAAATTATTATAAACAAAGAGAAAACAAATATTATGATAGACAATGGAGAACTATCCATATCTTGGGAGGCAATCTTCGCAGCCATGGCAAGGTTCGTACTTAGTATCTAATCAAATAGAAATTTAAAATGAGTTGATATAAATAAACAATTAATTTAACTGCTTATATGTGTTTAATTTTATAAATAAATATTTTCCCTTGATCTATTCTCTGAAATAGCCCTAACCAATCTTCTATTTGTGCTTGGATTTTGATATGAAGGATGATGATGATTTAGTGATTGATGGGGATGATGATTTAGATTTCTTAGAGGATTGTTAAGGCTTAGCTTAGATTTCTGTCATCCAAACTATGCATATCATATCATTGAGTGATGCATTGCATATGTTTGTTAATAATAATTGCTTGGCATTTGTTGTCGTGTGGTTTAGTCATTTTTATTCACTAAGCTATGGTTGAGCTCACACCCTTATAGTTTCGTGCAGGGATAGCTCAAGTTGGGATAAGCTAAGAAAGTGTGAAGTCCTTAAAGATGTGAAGATTAGCTTAGAGAATAATTTATATGTTAGTGTTTGAGTTTGAATTGTGTAATGTACGATGTAAGCTTAGACGAAGAAGTAGAGCTTTCGTGTATTCTATTTTACTATTTGATGGGGAATACCAACTCTCTGCAGTTTTGGAGGACCATAGGAATCCGTATTTCCTTAGCTATTGAAATGTTTTTATGAAATTAAAAATCATCTAGTGAACATTAAATAGAGTTTCATAATCTCTGACTTGTAAAACAATTCTTATATCTTAGATGCATACGTAATATGATAACTACAGGCTGATCCTCTTAGGCCCCCTTTTTGGGGTGTGACACTTATCTTTGGGGATTTTAAGGGTTCATATAAATACTTTCTTTTAAGAGGACTTAGACATGAAATCTATGAGAAGCATTAAAGAGAGAACATAGAGCATCTATAGGAGAACAAGTAAAAGGTTTTGGATTGAAGATATTGCAAGATTACATCTTTAGAAGGGTTGTATTTGATGAATCTTTCTTATTCCTCTATTTTAACTGTTTTCATTGTAATATCCATGGAGGAGCAAACTTTTAGATGTAGATCTCTACAAACCCTATTCTATTATGTAATGAAGATGAAGTTTTAATGCATTGCTATTGGTGTTACTAGTGCTTAATTGCATGCGCTGCTAAGTTTTCTTAGATTCATATTACCGGTGTATGAATTTATGTCCAATATCATTAAAGTTGATTGAGAAATTGCTTTTATGAATAGATCTATGCAATTGAAGGGATTTGCTTGTGATTCTAGAGATAGAATAACAAAAATCTTTTATCTTTATAGTGAATTGTAAAAGAGTTTATGTTTTTCATGCAATTCTAAGTTGTTGTTAATTAAGGAGAGATCTTAATTGATTGACCTAGGGTTAGAAAGGTTAATTTTCTTGAGAAAGAGATTAGATTGATAATTTTGAGCTCTACAACATAAGAACCAAAAAGTATCAATTTGAGATTCTAATGATTTGCATGGTAAAATAGTAGTAGAATGACATCTAGGTTACTTTGACATTGATATAATCTACACCTTTGTTTCTTTGACATTAATAGATGCCATTAGTTAGTGGTTTATAGAATGGATAATAATCCATTAATTAGTGGTTAGATAATCGGGTAAAAATTATTACTAGCAGTTGGTGATCTTGGAGGGACAACGCTGTGCTTAACACTATATTACCTACACAATAGGTGTTCTTGCCTCGTAGATCGTAATTTAGGGTTAAGAACAAGTTTTATTTAAAACAATTGCATGAATCTACACTGATCACAAGCCAAAGCATCCTAACCTACTCTCATTACTCACTATCCTAAGTATTGCACCCTAATCAGTTTAAACCTATAGCTCTGATACCATCTATAACAGCCCCACCCTAAATGTTTAGGTCGTGATAGTTACACTGCACATATCACCTTTAAGCAATATGTGCAAAACATTTCTTTATTGAGTAGGTCTTCTAATGAAATTTTAATTTAAGATATCGTCATTAATTTTTTAAAAAATTTTGACAAAGTGCCTTTCATGATTCAAGTTTATTGCAACCCATAAAAATTAACCTATTTGAAAAAAAATGGATTTAACAAAACTTGTTTTTATCCTAACTATTGACAACAAGCCCATAAGATAACATAACTCATTTGGGAAAACATATTAGACTTAATGGTCTTTTTGAAAATATAAGACATTAATTGTTTAATTACAATCATCTAGCTTAGATAAAGTAATGAATTTGCAACAAAATCCTTTATAAGAAATACATATAAATTAGTGTCTTCCACATTGTTACCTACTCAAATTATCCCTTGAAGTTCTCATCCCTATAGAGATTCAACAAAACCTAAAATTTTAAAGAATGAGTTGCGAAGCATAGTACATGTACACCTAGGCTCATGCAACAAGCACAAGTTAAGTTTGACCAAATTTTTAAGCCAACAAACAAGTATTCTTAGCATCTTAGAAAAGCCAATACGCACAAGAGTACTTATGACTTTAGCCAAGCAAAAGGGATAGGGTTCCCTCAACAGATCATGCACTGACGATGGGGATTTAATGAGTTCCTAGAACTTATCAAAAAAGAAAAGAAGGAAATAGTCATATCCAGGTCATTTCCTCATAGACTGTCACTAATGAGCATGGTCCATTGTCACAGTTTATACAGGGTCTCATAAGCCATATAACTCGTTATAACTTTGTATCTGCTCATAGTTAGCCGCTTGATCTAAAAAATTTTCCTATCAACTATCCACCGAGCCTAACCACACATTCTGTGGGGGCCTAAGCACCTAAACTACTACATTATCCCAAAGTTGCGATTAGGTTCGCAACCTAGTCCGGGGAACCACTTCTTAAAGTAAGTGGCCAAGTAGCATCCATTACATAATTAAGCCAAGTTTAGATTCTTAGTTTGGTTATTAATACTACCTTAGGGAGCAACACAAAATTACTACGTACCTGTCGATTGGTTTGAGCTTACTATCCCTTTCCAAGCTCGATATCTAATAATTGTTCATAATTGAAGTTAGAAGTCAGTTCAAGATTAATTACCTTTAATCCATTTGTGTTGTTTATTAAATCTACATCACTTTAGTTTTATCATATTTACTTAAAGATCATGTTTAAAGGGTTATTTTAACTATAAGGAAAGAACTGAGTCAAGTTTTATGCAATTTAGATAAGGATTATTGAAGGTATAAGAGGCTGGAAAAGTCCACGAGTGGTCTACGAGCATAGGTATTAATCCATGTTCTTTTGCATGACTAGATACTTTAGCCCACGTATTGGCTGTAGATCCCAAGGTTTAGGGTCAAAAAGGTACATGGAATGATACACAAGACCATGTATTCCCCATGCTTTTCTAGGATTGAGTGAGTTCAAGATTAGAGAGGAACACAAGTAGATACACAACCCCATGTTCTAGCCTATTCTTTAAGAAAACTCAATCCCTTCGTGTTATAAAGTTTAGAGAGGAACATGGTCAAATACATGACCTTGCGTACTAGCCATGTTATTTAGGGAACTAAGTTTTTCCATGTTTCTAAGGTAAGAGGGTTATACGACTTGATTCACAAGTCCTACTATTGACTATGTTCTTCTAGGTTTTCATTATTTTGGGCTCAAACTTGATGTTTTTGATGAAAAGGGATTTTAAGGAAACTTCTAGGGTTTCAAAAAGGTTAGTTGGTCATGTTCTTGTCTTGACCTCGCTTATAACATCTTCCATTTTCTTAAAAACTTATTTAGCTAAATTTAAGTAGTTTGAATCATTTAGTTTGACAACAACATTCATTTTTTACCATCTACAACATCAACAAAACCCCACTCCAATATGCTCTTTCTATACTTCCACATTTTTAATACAATCTTATCTTTATACTATTATAACTTTCTACTATCAAGAGTTGTTTTCCAAGTCTTAACTTTGCTAGGATGTAGTCCCAAACTAGTTGTAGCTAAGAGGAGACTTTAAGACTCTAAAATCACTCCAAAGCTTGATTTCTTGCTATCCCAAACATGTATAAGCAATTTTTCATCATTATTGTGCAAAAAAACTCACATTTCAACCCTTAAAATCTCAAGACTTACCTTATTACGAATTTGTGAAGGTTGTGATCCTTCCTTCTATCACGCCCCATAGGGTACCTCAAATGTAACAGTCGATCACATGCCATATAAGACTCACGAATTACTATCTTAGTCCTTTGGGAGTCTTGTATAGATGTAAGGCGCCCCTTTACGACAATAAAATACTCGAACCGATGGATTTAAAGAGTTTAATTTGGCATTCAATAACATTAGAAAATAAACCAAAACACGTATATAATTAGTTACAAAATCTATGGGGCATTCCCCGGCAAAAGAATATTGTTTAAAAGGTCTTTTACAGTCATCCAGAGTCTCTTGGTTTCCTATGGAAGTCTAAACAAACTTGAATACAACTTCTAGAGGAAACGCCTAGCTCATGTACCTGATCTGTAAGTTGCCTCGGTCTAAGAAATATGAATCGATGCTGCAATACATAAAAACTGTAGGGACGTAAGCTATACTAGCTTAGTGAGTGAGAACTTCCGAGATCACAATTATAACACATCAAACAACTAAGTGATTAGTCAGACAAGTGATATGCATCAAACATATGGAATCAACAAACATATGACCAGCCGAAAATCATATGTGGATGGACATGCACTCTCCATCCCGACTTAGCAGATTAACGAATACTGCAGTACTACTCGATTATGCCATTTAGGATCATGGTCAACCAACTTATAAATTCGTTTGTGAATCACGATTAAGCAACTCATTAATTCGTTTATGGATCACGATTAACCAACTTTTACATCATTTAGGATCACGGATAACCAACCAATTCTAATGCTCCATCCCTATTTATGATATGAATGAATCCATATTTATTTTTAATTATGAATAGTCAATTATACCAATTCTTTAAGTGATCAATCAATAATTGCAGACAGTCAATCCTAATTCATCTATACAAGCAATAGTTAATCACCCGGCTTCGATATTCTTACATTCCATTTCTCATATCAACAGCAACCATACAAAATTCCCATTCACCCCCATCATGCATATCCATTTTATCTTTACCAAATATCTAGTGCAACTATCATTACAACCACATACAATAACTGAAATCGAAAGTGATACTCACTTGGCCATGGATCACCAGTCTTTTAGTAAAAATAGTCCGGTGGTACAGAATCGTTGGTTTCGGGATCACCTAAAAAGGAAGAAATACCTTAATAAGTATTTCATCACTTAACTAACCCAAACTATATATCAAAACTTAGTAAATTCGTAATTCTAGTCATTTGCAAAAGTCTTGACTTAAAACGGCCATAACTTGGTCATTTTAATTTAGAATTTCACAAATTATATATCGATTTCTATCTACATCAAAAGATCTATCTAATTATAATATTATTTTCAAGTTTTGAAAATATTAGGATCACAAAAAAGTACTATCAGTTCTGGTAAGTAACAATTTTCCAATTCTGAAAATAGTTTTGCCAATGTTTGAAATGTTTCTACTTTATAAATCAATTATACATGCAATATTAATGATTTCCTATCATGAATGGCATGTTATGAGTTTAATGCATGCATACTCTTGACAGTATTTACTAAAAGAATTTTTAGAAACTTTTTATCTTGCAAGACTCCAAGAATATTTTCTTTTAAGAAAACTAGTTTCCTAACTTTGATAATCTCTTTTGTTTTGGAATTATTGCTTTGGAATTTCTAGTTATCTTTGGTAGAATTGAGTCTTCATGATGTCTATTACTTAAGACCTTCATTTCTACACAAATATTCCCATTTTATACTTTGTAAACATGTTTTCTAATAAGGTTTAGTCCAAAATCCGGATTTTTGAAAATTTAGTTTTTTGAATGTTTTCTTTAAGAAAAACTTATTTAGTACATTAAAAATTAAAGTTTTATTATACCTGTCCCTTGAGGACTTCATTCATTAAATAAAACTTTCATTTTGAGCTTGGAAAATAGGTGTTTTTATGGCAATATCCCAAAATTGCGAATTTCTTAAGTTGAGTAGTAACTCAAAATTTCGTATATTATTTCTACTCTTTGTTTTGCATATTTTTCTCATCAAATATCATTTCAACTTATAAAAATCATTACTTAATGATACCTATTACCTATACTCTTCATTTTCCTATAAAATACAAGTTTTAGAGTTGATAAAAGAGTTTTTAAAACATGGTTTTGAAGTCATACGAATTTTTCATTTGAACATTTCAAACAAAGTTTTTCTTTTTAAGTTTCTTGTCTCATCTAACTAAAGATCTACTAACTACCACATTTATATATACAAGACAAGACCTTTATGAGCATTAATGCATTAAAACACAAAACATTCATGAGATCATGAATGTCAAGTATATCATGAACATCCAAATGCTAGATCTATTACTTATGATGCATGAAATGAAGTTTGAAAGAATGAACATGGATTTTTATGCAAGATCTCTACTTTACTCTACTATTATATGCATGAACATAAAGATAAGCCAACAAAAACTCATTTAAAACACAAGTTCTATTAGTGTGATGGCTTGATATTTATGTAGTAGCATTTTCTTGTCCCTAGCAAGTGCTCATAGGGACTTTATCATGAAAACACTCATGAATAATCTTGCCATTACAAGATTTAATATAGGAAAGAGTTAGGATTCATCACCTAAGACTTGAATCAAGAGGAATGAAGAAGGAAAAAAACAAGCTTGTGTGAGTGTTGTGTGTGTCACGGCAAGGAGAGGGAAATAGAGAGAGGGTTTGTGATTTTTTGAAACAAATGAAATGAATGAAAGAGAGAGAAAAGTAAAAGAATATATATAGTAAGTAAATTAGGGTTTGTTTTAAGTATAAAAAGGAAGAAAAATAAAACAAATTAAGGCATAAGGGGGCGAGGTGCACCGGTTTGGATGTGGGAGGAGGAGAGAGGGAGGGTTGAAATTGTTTTATTTTGTAATTTTTGTAATAAAAGTTTTTATTTGTAATAATTTGTTAAAAGACAAAAATTTCTTAGAAAAGAAAATATAATTGAGTGTTTGTAAGGATGTAAGACTAGGTATGGCTTGTGAGTGTAGTAGGTTGTACTAGTTAATAGTAATGAATAGGAAACAAGACAACTACTTTACCGGTAGTAAATAAATACGAGAAAAAGCTATATCTGAAATTTTTATAAACCGAAAAATTATAAAACTTATATTTTTGAATCCTTATTAAATTTCGGTTCTAAAGAGTATTTCGAAATATTTTTTCGAATTTCTAGTCCAGGGCTCGCTTTTCCGTAATGGATCTCGGGAGGGCCCGGAATAGAGAATTTTTCAAAATTAGAACTTTTGATGGTTTGAAATATACTTTAAAACAATATTCCACATTAAATTATTTTACAAAAGTTCTTTTAATTTGAAACCGAAGGAAAGCCGGATCCAGGGTTCTTAGGTTTCACACTCAAGCTTAAACTATCCGGTTTAGGATTTTGGTTTCTGATTTCCAAAGTTTACTTGTTTATTAGGAAAATCGAGGTTTACAACCTACCCACCTTAAACAGAGTTTAGTCCTCAAAATTGAACTGACGTACCTTCTTTTTCAAACAACTCGGGGTACTTCCTCCAAATTTCCTCTTCAGCTTCCCAAGTTGCTTCCTCGGAGGTATGATTTCTCCACAACACCTTAACATACTGAATTTCCTTGTTCCGTAGCTTTTGGGTTTTCTTATCCAGAATCCTTATGGGATGTTCTTCGTAGGTCAGATTTTCCCTTGGCTAAATGGGTTCCGATTCCAAAATCTTTTCAGGGTCGGGTACATACTTCCTTAAGACCGACACATGGAACACATTATGAACTCCTGATAGGTTTGGTGGTAGAGCCAGCCAGTATGCTAAGTCTCCAACTCTTTCCAAGATTTCGAACAGTCCAATATACCTCAGACTTAGTTTCCCTTGGGTGCGTACCCTCCTTATACTCTTAATTGGGCTTATCTTTAGATACACGTGGTCACCCACTTGGAATTCGAGCTCTCTTCTTTTTAAATCCGCCCAACTCTTTTGCCTGTCTTGAGCTTCTTTCGTTTTCCATTAGATTACCTTCACCTTATCGGCCGCTTCTTGTACTAACTCTAGCTCGATAGCAAGCTTTTCCACATTATCCCAAAACAGAGGGGATCTACAACGTCGTCCATATAGGGCTTCGTAGGGTGGCATCTGAATAGTTGAGTGGTGGCTGTTGTTGTAAGCAAACTCGATGAGGGGTACATGGTTATCCCAGTTCCCTCTGAATTCCAAAACACAGGCTCTTAACATGTCTTCCAAGGTTTGAATTGTCCGCTCAGACTGTCCATTTGTCTGAAGGTGGTATCAGTACTGAAGTGCAACTTTGTACCCAAACTCTTCTATAGACTTGTATAGAACTTGGACACAAATCTTGGTTCCCTATCTGAAATGATTACTGTTGGTATGCCGTGTAGTTGTACAATCTCTCGAATGTAGATCTTAGTCAACTTGTCCATTGAATAAGTCATGCTTATAGGTAGGAAGTGCGTTGACTTAGTTAACCGATCCACTATTACCCATACTGCGTCATAGCCCAAGGAAGTCTTAGAAAACCACACACAAAGTCCATGGATATCTGATCCCACTTTCATTCAGGGATGGCTAAAGGCTTTAATAATCCTCCTGGACTTTGGTGTTCCACTTTCACTTGTAGGCAAACTGGGCACTTCATTACATAATCCACTATATCTCTTTTCATGCCATTCCATCAATAGTGGCTTTTTGAATCCTGGTACATCTTGGTACCTCCAGGATGCATAGTGTAACCGAAGTTGTGTGCTTCACTCATTATCTCTTTTCTCAATTCTCCATCTTCCAGTACACATAATTGGCCCTTCATTCTAACCACATCTTTATCATCTATCGCGAAGCCCAGGTATTTTCCTTCTTGAGTTTCCTTTTTGACCCTTTGTATTACTTCATCATACCTTTGGGCTTCTTTGATCCTTTCAATCAAGGTGGGTTCCAATACCAAATTAGCTATTTCAAGCTCCGCACTTTGGTCTTCGATCCTCAACTTCTCAAAATCTCTGATCAGATCTCTTTGGCTTGTGATTAAAGCAGCTACTTCTCCATAATTTTTCCGACTTAAGGCATCTACAACTGCATTAACTTTCCCTGGACAGTGATTTATTCTCAAATCATAGTCCTTTATCAGTTCCATCTATCTTCTTTGCCTCATATTTAATTCCTTCTGTGTGAATAAATACTCAAGACTTTTATGATCCATGTATACTTCACACCTCTGCCCATACAGATAATGTCTCCAAAGTTTCAAGGCAAAGACAACTGCGGCCAATTCCAGATCATGTGTAGGATAGTTCTGCTCATGAGGTCTCAACTGTTGAGAGGCACAGGTAATAACTTTCCTTCTTACATTAGTACACATCCAAGGCCATTCCTTGAAGTATCACTATGCAGCGTATAAGATTTTTCTGGGTCTTGCAAAACTAAGATTGATGCCGATACCAATCATTGTTTCAACTCTTGAAAACTCTGTTCTCGTTTATCCGTCTAAATAAACTTTTTATTTTTTTGCATCAATTGAGTCAGGGGCTTAGCTATCTTTGCAAAATCCTTCACAAACTTGCGATAATAGCCAGCCAATCCTAGGAAACTTCTTACTTTGGTAATTTTTTGTAGCTGTTTCCACTCCACTACAACCTTGATCTTTTCTGGTTCAACTAATATTCCTTCTCCTGTTGCAACATGTCTAAGAAAAGATATTCTATCTAACCAAAAATCACATTTGGATAATTTGGCGTATAACTTGTTTTCCCTCAAAGTTTGTAATGCCATCCAAAGATGTTTCTGATGTTGTTCCTTGTTCTTGGAGTATATCAAAATATCATCTATGAAGATCGTTACACACTTATCCAGAAGTGGCTTGTAGACCTGTTCATAAGATCCATAAATGCAGCTGGTGCATTGGTCACTCTAAATGACATCACCAGAAATTCGTAATGTCCATAACGGGTACGAAAAGCCGTTTTTGGTACATCATCAGGCTTTATTCTTAGCTGATGATATCCTGAGTGCAAATCAATGCATGAGAACTCGTAAGCTCCTTGGAGCTAATCAAACAAATCATCAATCCTCAGTAAGGGGTATCGATTCTTAACTGTAACCTTATTTAGCTCGCAATAATCGATACATAACCTCATAGATCCATCCTTCTTCTTTACAAATAGGACAGGTGTGCCCCATGGCAACACACTTGGTCTTATGAATTTCTGATCTAAGATTTCCTGCAATTGGGTCTTTAGCTCCTTTAACTCAGCCGGTGCCATTCGGTATGGTGCCTTAGATATTGGTTTGGTATCTGGAGCCAGTATAATTTCAAAGTCAATTTCTCTTTTTGGTGGTAACCCAAGTAATATTTCTGGAAACACATCTAAATACTCATTTACCACTGGTATATCCTTTTCCTTCCGAGCTTCCTCCTTGACCAAAATACCTTCGATAGGCACGATCTCTTCATCTTCCATCATCAATTCAAAAGAATTCAACCCAAGATTTCTTGGAACTATAGTTTCTCCCACGAACTCCACTCCTTTTCCTGATTGATCATTGAAGTTCACCATCCTCTTTTGACAATCTTCAGCTTTAACCTTGCTTAACCAGTTCATACCAAGTATAACTTCGTACTTATTCATCTCCAATACTATCAAATCACTTATGGAGCGATGCCTTTGGATCTCCAATGGACAATCCCTTATTATTTCTCGAGTCAACATGACACTTCCTATGGGTGTTTTAATTCTCAGGCTAGTGATAGTCGTGGCTATGGGTAATCCAAGTCGCCCAGCCAAACTAGTGGTGATAAACGAGTGGGTTGCTCCCGTGTCAAACAAAACATAAGTCTCAATTTCATTCACCCGTATGTGCCCTGTGGTCAACAAACATCCATCACTACTCGATCCTAAAACACTCTCACTACTGCCTATTTAAAGGTTTTAGATTCTAGCTTTCCCTCTTCTCAAGTTTTAATTTCTTAAAAGAAAAACTATTAAATAAAGAACTTTAACATAAGAGGGTTTTGCGACTAATCTCACTAGGCCGCTATCCATGCTGTCTCCTTGGTCCAGGGCGGCCAACTCCACATCCTCATCGTCATCCTCCTCAACCATCTACTGGTCCTCAAAATTGTAAAGTCTCATTCCATGCATAGCTGATGTTGCACGGCTTCCACTTTTACTCCCTAGCCCCGTGGTGTTAGCATTGCTCGAAGTCCCAAAAGGTCAAGCGGCCACACTTTTCCTTTACAATCATTCAGAAGCCAGGTGCCCTTTTTCTTTATAGATAAAGCAGGTCACTGTCATTTTCTTAGGACAAGCGTAGACCATGTGGCCAGACTCGCCATGATAGTAACACTTATTCCTTAGCTGCGAACACTGCCTAGGGTAGTGGGCCTCCTTGCACTTCCAGCAAGTGATTCTGGCCTTTGATTGATTCGGCCTCTCACTAACATTGTCCTTGAATCGGTGGTATGGCTTATACCTTTTTCCCTTAAACCCTGAACTCAAGGCATTGAACTGTCTCCTTCCAAACACTCATTTGTCAGGTTCTTGGTATTTTCTCTTATTGGCTCCTTCAATCACTCGAGCCTTTTCTACTAACTCCGGGTAGGTTCTCATTCCAAATTCTTCCAGTTTAATCCTTAGATCCTCATCCAAACCTCCCAAAAATACCTGTTTCTTCAGCTCCTCGCTATCTCTGAAGGATTTGGCTGCATATTGTAACAAATGAGTGAACTCAGTTTCATACTGTTCCACAGCTCTACCTCTCTGTTTGACATGCAAGAAGTCTGTACTATATTTCACTCTTAAAATGGAGGGAAAATAATTCTCCAAGAATTCCCGACGAAACGACTCCCATGTGATAGGTGGAGTTAAACTTCTTCTTTTAGAGTGCTACCAAACTCTTACATTGTACCTTAGCATATATGTCCCATATTCCAACTGCAAATATGGTGGAGTCTCATAAGCCGTAAAGGAGTGCTCAATCTATGCCAACCAGTCTTCAGCTTCATCAGGTTTGCCAAAAGCCCCATCAAAATACCGGTTGCTCTTTATAAAGTCCGATAAAGAGGTTTGGTGAGGCCTCCAATATGGTGGAGGCGGTGGTAATGGTACGTTATAATAATGCTCCTCCTGTGGAGTTGAGACCTCAGCAGTCACTTCCTGGTGATCTGCGGGTGGTGGTGTTAGCGGGGTAGAATCCCTGGCACTTTGTCCCTATTGTGGGTTCTGATTTTGATTTTGGTTATGGATCAATGTGTTTAGAAGATTGGCCAACTGCCCAATCGCAGTCATCATATCATTTTGTGGATTCTGGGGTGCTACTCCCTGTTGGTTAGGTTGAGATATAGGGTTGGTTGGCTTCCTTCGAGAGAGGTTCTTGCTTCCGATTGCGAATTCGTTGGTTTCGTCTGTTTGCACATTATTTAGTAAGTTTTAGTGTCCTCTTGACGTTTTTAAATTTGTAAAGTTAATTCATCAAACAAGGTTCGTGACTTTAAGAAAATTCGAGAAATCATAATTTTTTGAAAGGTAAATCAATCTTATAAATCTTCATATAATCATAAGAAAGTCATAAAACAAAAGAACTCACATATAGAAATAAATTCACAAATTCAGAATGATGATATGAATGAATTAGTGCTCATGTAACTAAATGTGGTTAATGCCATTTATAGCTAATGCATAACATGATTGTTCAGAAAGAATAATAATTTCTTTCCTTTGAAATAAATCATAATTCTTCATTACTTTAGTGAGCCATACAAGGAATTACACTGAAATTTTTCAGTTCACAAAATTTGGGCAAGCCACTAATATAGTTTTAGTCCTAGACATCATCTTTCTAGCCGATAGCAAAACAAAGATACAAGAAAAGAAAAGAACAAATACTAACCGCCTAGAAACCTAAGGCAAATTGGCATCGCATTGCCTACAAAAAAGAAAAAAATTCTATTTGGACTATATGGGTTAAACTAGCTTCCCTCTTCTCAATCTTCACTTGAGTCATCGCGGGTCGGGCTAGGGAGCCATCCGCTACTAGAAGAACTATCGTCATCCTAATGGACAAACTGGCCGAGATACTCTCTCACCATCAATCTCCTTCTCTTAGTGGGTCGGACCAAAGCTTCATGGTCGTACTCTTCACTTTTCTCATTTCGTTTCACTCCTTGATCTTCCTCCTTGATTCACTTCCTCTTCTCCAACTCTTACTCCTCGCTCATTCTCATGGTTTTCCTCTATCCCTAGTTCTTTTCCCACCTCTTCCCACAATCGGTCCACTGTCTCTCGGGCTTCCCTACTAATCATCTCATCTTTAGTCTCTACTTCCATTGGTTTAGGGACCACGGGTTCAAGAATTATCTCATTGATGACTGGAGGGTGCTCACTTTCAATATAGATATCTCTCTATACTATGGGATCTATTTCAGGCTCCCTTCTTCCACTATTGGGGATCTTTAAGTCTCTGTTAAAATCCCAAAGGGCTTGATTAGGCTCGAGGTTCATATCTTCCTCCATTCCTATGGGAGGGGTAGGGGTCCTTGGTATCACATCCTCTGCCCAATTAGGGTCCTCTCAGGATCTTCTGCCTCTTCCACTTCCTCCATCTCATTGTTTCCTTCTGGCATAAGTGCATTAGTCAACTGCATACCTACATCTCTAGCTGGTGGAGGCTGGATGTTCATGTGAGGTGGGAGAATATCTAAGTACACAACATGCCACACTATGTGATTCCAAGCGTTTGCTATGGTCTAATCATGATGGTCAGAGATTGTCATGTGCATATACATAAAAGGGTCCTATGGTGGTCCATACTCGAAAGAATGGAGGGGTTGGGTTCCCTTCGTTTTTCAAAATGAAGGTGGCTTCCCTAGTCATGGGTTCACACCCTTACTCCACCATAATCCTCTCTAAAGTGTAGATGGTTTCTAGCTTAGTCCATCTCCTCCTCCTTAGGGTCATATCTTGCTTGATCAACCACAATTGCCCATCTAGTATACCTCAATCCCTCTTTCTAAAGTTTAAACATCTCTCCTAAAGTTCGTGGACTTCTTGCCAATGCAAAATCTTCACATAATTCTCTTAACCTTAGTCGATACTCCACAGGCGTTTAATCATTCCTTTTTGTAAAATTTCTAGCACGCTCACGAGTCTCTCCCAGGGAAACCTACAATAAGAAAAGACTCCTAATTAGCCTAAAAGTTTTAACTCCATTTTAACCTATCTATTTAACTTCTAGGTTCAATTTTTTTAAGTTTTATTGTCTTGCTTTATAACCTAGTGATCTGATACCAACTTAAACTGTCACGCCTCATAGGGTACACTAAACATAACAGTTCACCATATGCCATATAAGACTCACGAATTACCACCTTAGTCCTTCGGGACTCTTGTATAGATGTAAGGCATCCCGTTACGACAATAAAATACTCGAACCGATGGATTTAAAGAGTTTAATTTGGCATTCAATAACATTAGAAAATAAACCAAAACGCGTATATAATTAGTTACAAAATCTAAGGGGCATTCCCTGGCAAAAGAATATTGTTTAAAAGGTCTTTTACAGTCATCTAGAGTCTCTTGGTTTCCTATGGAAGTCTAAACAAACTTGAATACACTTCTAGAGGAAACGCCTAGCTCCTGTACGTGATCTGTAAGTTGCCTCGATCTAAGCCATATGAATCCATGCTGCAATAAACGAAAACTGTAGGGACTTAAGCTATACTAGCTTAGTGAGTGAGAACTTCCAAGATCACAATTATAACACATCAAACAACTAAGTGATTAGTCAGATAAGTGATATGCATCAAACATATGGAATCAACAAACATATGACCAGCCGGAAATCATATGTGGATGGACTAGTTCCCTCCATCTCAGGTTAGCAGATTAACAAATACTGTGGTACTACTCGATTATGCCGTTTAGGATCACGGTCAACCAACTTATAAATTCGTTTGTGGATCACGATTAAGCAACTCATTAATTCGTTTATAGATCATGATTAATGAATTTTTACACTGTTTAGGATCAAGGATAACCAACCAATGCTAATGCTCCATCCCCATTTATGATATGAATGAATCCATATTTTTTCAATTCCGAATAGTCAATTATACCAATTCTTTAAATGATCAATTAATAATCGCAGACAGTCAATCCTAATTCATCTATACAAGCAATAGTTAATCACCCGGCTTCGATATTCTTACATTCCATTTCTCATATCAACAACCATACAAAATTCCCATTCACCCCCATCATGCATATCCATTTTATCTTTACCAAATATCTAGTGCAACTATCATTACAACACAACAATAACTGAAATCGGAAGTGATACTCACTTGGCCATGGATCACCAGTCTTTTAGTAAAAATAGTCCGGTGTAGAGAATCGTCGGTTTCGGGATCACCTAAAAAGGAAGAAATACCCTATAAGTTTTCATCACTTAACTAATCCAAACTATATATCAAAACTTAGTAAATTCGTAATTCTTAGTCATTTGCAAGTCCCGACTTAAAATGGCCATAACTTGGTCATTTTAACTAAGAATTTCACAAATTATATATCGATTTCTATCTACTTCGAAAGATCTATCTAATTCTAATATTATTTTTAAGTTTTGAAAATTAGGCTCATGAAACAGTAGGATCAGTTCTGATCAGTAACAATTTTCCAATTCGAAAATAGTTTTGCAATGTTTGAAATGTTTCTACTTTATAAATCAATATACATGCAATATTAATGATTTCCTATCATGAATGGCATGTTATGAGTTTAATGCATGCATACTCTTGACATATTTACTAAAAGGAATTTTTAGAAACTTTTTATCTTGCAAGACTCCAAGAATATTTTCTTTTAAGAAAACTAGTTTCATAACTTTAATAATCTCTTTTGTTTTGGAATTATTGCTTAGGAATTTCTAGTTATCTTTGCTAGAATTGAGTCTTCATGATGTCTATTACTTAAGACCTTCATTTCTACACAAATATTCCCATTTTATACTTTGTAAACATGTTTTCTAATAGGGTTTAGTCCAAAATCCGAATTTTTGGAAATTTAGTTTTTTGAAAGTTTTCTTTAAGAAAAACTTGTTTAATACATTAAAAATTAGAGCTTTTTTATAGCTATCCCTTGAGGACTTCATTCATTAAATAAAACTTTCATTTTGAGCTTGGAAAATAGGTGTTTTTATGGCATTATCCCAAAATTACGAATTTCTTAAGTTGAGTAGTAACTCAAAATTTCGTATATTATTTATATTCTTTGTTTTGCATATTTTTCTCATCAAATCTCATTTCAACTTATAAAATCATTACTAATTATACTATTACCTATACCTTCATTTTTCCTATAAAACACAAGTTTAGAGTTGATAAAAGAGTTTTTAAAAGATGGTTTTGAAGTCATACGAATTTTTCATTTGAACATTTCAAACAAAAGTTTTTCTTTTTAAGTTTCTTGTCTCATCTAACTAAAGATCTACTAACTACCATATTTATATATACAAGACAAAACCTTTATGAGCATTAATGCATTAAAACACAAAATATTCATGAGATCATGAATGTCAAGTATATCATGAACATCTAAATGCTAGATCTACTACTTATGATGCATGAAATGAAGTTTGAAAGCATGAACATGGATTTTTATGCAAGATCTCTACTTTACTCTACTATTATATGCATGAATATGAAGATAAGCCAACAAAAACTCATTTAAACACAAGATCTAATCTTGTGATGCTTGATATTCATGTAGTAGCATTTTCTTGTCCCTAGCAAGTGCTCATGGGGACTTTATCATGAAAACACTCATGAATAATCTTGCCATTACAAGATTTAATGTAGGAAAAGGTTAGGATTCATCACCTAAGGCTTGAATCAAGAGGAAATGAAGAAGAAAAATGAAGCTTGTGTGAGTGTGTGTGTCATGGGAGGAGAGGGAAATAGAGAGGGTTTGTAATTTTTTGAAACAAATGAAATGAATGAAGAGAGAGAAAAGTAAAATATATATATAGTAAGTAAATTAGGGTTTGTTTTAAGTATAAAATGAAGAAAAATAAAACTAACTAAGGCAAAAGAGGGGGGGGGGGGGGGGGGGGGGGGGGGGGGGGGGGGGGGGGGGGGGGGGGGGGGGGGGGGGGGGGAGAGGGAGAGTTGAAATGTTTTTTTTTTTTTTTGTAATTTTTGTTATAAAAGTTTTAATTTGTAATAATTTGTTAAGAGACAAAATTTCTTGAAAAGAAAATATAATTGAGTGTTTGTAAGGATGTAACTAGGGTATGGCTTGTGAGTGTAGTAGGTTGTACTTGTGAATAGTAATAAATAGCAAACAAGACAATTACTTTACCGGTAGTAAAAAAAATATGAGAAAAGGCTATATCTATAATTTTTATAAAGCGAAAAATTGTAAAACTCATATTTTCGAAATCCTTATTAAATTTCGGTTCTAAAGAGTATTTCGAAATGTTTTTTCCGAATTTTTAGTCTCGGGGCTCACTTTTCCATAATAGATCTTGGGAAGGCTCATAATAGATAATTTTTGAAATCAGAACTTTTTATGGTTTGAAATATACTTTAAACAATATTCCACATTAAATTATTTTACAAAAGTTCTTTTTAGTTTGAAACCAAAGGAAAGCCGAATCAGGGTTCCTAGGTTTCTCACTCTAGTTTAAAACTATCGATTTAGGGTTTTGGTTTCTGGTTTCCAAAGTTTACTTATTTATTAGAAAAACCGGGGTTTACACCTTCCCTTCTAAAACACTTTCATGTCCATATTTCCTAATAGCAAGTGGATAGTCTCAGATAGTTAACATTAATCCTTTTTAATTTTGCTTAACTAATATTAAGTGGAGGCTAGTGTTTAGGATATCTCACCTTAGAGTTTTAGTAGGCTTCTTAAACAGGAAAATGGAGAAATAGAAAGGAATAATTATATAGGGGTTAGTCGGGTACAGGGTCCTAGGGTTTTAGACAATGGGAAAATAATTTCCTTTTAGGGTTTTACCACATGGCACGATCTTGTACATCTAAATCTTATGTGTGTAATAACCTTGGCTAGTTTTTAACAATTTAGGTTTTTCAATTTACCTCTTAGGCTAATGATAATTTGCTATCTCAAATAAGTCTAATTTAATTACAATAATTTAATTTTTAATTTTTAATTTGTGTAAGTTCCTAAATTGGGATAAAGCCATAATTTTGTAAAAATCAAAGCTCCTAATTACATTGTTTTGGTTTTCCTTGTAAAACTTTTCTATTAAAGTACTATTATTTAAATTCTAATTTACTTTACTTCGATATTTGAATTGTTTTTGAATTTTCTAAATTTAGGTTTTCAATTGAGTGTTTATTAAGGAATTTTGAAAAAGTTCAGTTGTTAAATCTGTACGTGACTCCTATTAACTTCATTTGATTTTGATTTCTTATTATTGGTATTTGGATCATTTCAATTATTGAGATTGAGCTTGGCTCACTAAGTTAAATGAGTTTTATTTCAAGCTTAAGCTTAAGCTTAACCAAGCTTTCATTCAGCTTAAAATTTAAGCTCAAGCTTGACTCATTTAAATAGCCTATTTTACAATTTTTTCAAACCTAATAATAATAAATAAGAGTTACTAAATATATATGCATGTATAATAAATAGACATTAGTTTTTTAATTATATATTAATGGTGGGAGACCAGTCTTAAAATAGTTCTTGTCTAAATCTTCTTTCAAACTGCAGTCTTGAGGCAAGTGCACCTATCGATATAGCATAAAAAGAAGATATAGGTCATACTCTTGGGGAAACTTAGCGATTATTCGTACTCCCATGTTCCTATTATCCAATCTATGAAAACAGAGGGGAGTTCAATCAACTAAACTATCTAAACTAAGATTATGCTAATAGAATTCATTGCAAGGTTTTGCATAAATCAAGATTAATTTAAATCACAAAGTGTTTAGATCATGCTTCACCATTAGGTTTTATCATGTAACTCAATAGAAATCTCAATGGGTTTTGTATTGATTTCTTAGACTATGAATTCTCAAAGATATTGTAAGTTGTAATGCTCTAACTTGATAGCATTACTATAAACCTCTCAATTTCTAAGGTAAAGTTGGAATAAACCCTAACCTTAGTCAAATTGGAATTTTAGAAGTCAACTATGATCAAGGCAAACCAGCAGTTTCAACTTCGGTAATCCCACGCTCGAAACCTGAGGATAATAGAAATAAGCTAATGGTGGATTATAGTTCAGAACGATATGAGGAAGCCTAAAAAGATTAGATTCACCCAAAAATCATTCGTTTAGGAACTAACTAGGATCAGTTCTCGAAAAATATGCCTTGTGCTCAGAATAGTAAAAATATTCAGATAATACCGTTAGACTTGTAATTATACAAAGATTAAAAAAATATCTTTTTCATAATTTTTTGGATCCTAAAAATATCAAATATAGTGCTTTTACACGCATTTTTTTTACTATCGGTTTTTTAATTGTCTAGTACTATTCATTACTATTTACTTATCTCTACTTTTTCTTACTACCTATTCTTACAACTTATATACCTATTTCTTATAATTTTTTTGTTCATAAAAATTCTACAACACATATTATTAAACTTCTCTTATACTTTTCTTATAAAACTAATTTTTAATCACTCTTCCCTTTATGCCATTTTTCTTTTTTTTTATTTATTTATTTAATTAACTACAATTCCTCTTCACATTTATCTATAAATACTATCTCTCCCTCCACTTTTTTCACGCAACTTTATTTCACTTAACAAAACTCTACCAAAATTTTTCCACAACTTCTCTCTCCAAAGTTTCCTCCCAACACTCCCTTCTTTCCTCCTCCATATAACAACCATCTTCTTACAATAAACAATACATTATTTTCTCTTCCATCTACCATTAATCTTAGGTAAAATATTCCTACAATTTTTCTTTATGTTCATGTAACCTAACATGACCACAGTGTATGTTTTTTAAACCCATGGGAGTTAAAAAAGTAACAATATGTTCATGTTTTGTTCTTATTCATACAAAATTATATTATTGTATTGTTATTATGTTATGATATATTATTCTTGCTTCTAATCTAACTCCTATATGTTATTAAATATATGTATGTATATATGTTCTTAGAGACTATAAGCTCACTAATATAACTTTTATTTACTCATGCTCTTATATTTTTTGCAATTTATTTATTTATTTCATGCAATTTTATTAAGACTAGTCATTCAAGTCTTAGTCTTGTCCTCATCAAGTCAAAACGTTTTGTTGTTCTTTTTTTAAGACTTTCCCATAATCTAAGTTCGAGGAGCCTTAAAATAAATCTAAGATTCCCATGTTTTTCCTATTATTTTCTTGTTTTTTTTTTAGAAATAGTCCATTCTAAGTTTCGGGAAGCTTGATGCAAGCTAAGACTTCCTAATACTTGATTTTATTTATATGTTTATTTAATTTTCTATGACCTTTATTTTTATGTAGTTATTCTTTTTATATAATTATAAGTTTATATTCATGTATGAATCTAATATTGTTGTCTTGATAAAATTTTCAAAGAAAAAAAGGGGTTATTTTCTCTCACTTAAGAATAAAAACTAAATTCTCTTAAAAACATGATTTTAACACCTAGGAAAAATTTCCATTAAAACTTAGGATTATGATTCAACAATATTCTTTTCAAAAACTTAAATAAATTCATCATAAATCTCTAAGTGATGTTATTATGCAAAGATTCTTCAAACTTAATTATGTGATTCTGTTACTCTCTTTTCAAAATAATAAAATAAATTATTAAATCTTAAAGTTGACAATTCTTTGTTATACAAATTTTGTCACGCCCCAATAGGTACCGTAACCGTGACAGCCCGCCACACTCAATATTAAAGCTTAAGTATGGCAACCTTAGCCATTCCCAAAAGCTTTTATATTAAGTGTAAGGCGTACTTTCACAATTTTAGAGGACCATATATGGAATTATGAAGCTTAAAGAGATATAAAAACATATTAAGAAAAGAGGATTCACAATAATTATTTGTTCATGGCAAAAACTTTACAAGCTTAAGGACAATTCCTTGAATTACTAGTCTAGTATATACATATTAACATGCCAATACTAAGCTATACTTTATCCAGATTTCTAATGTTCAAAAGGGGATTACCTGCCCGCATGGTCCACGTGGCCTTAACCATAAATAAGGGAACTGCAAAAGATATCTATCGGGGTATAAGCTACTAGGCTTAGTGAGTAAATCTAAAAAATTCATACTCGAAGTAAATTATCAATCAAGTTTATTATTCAAACGTATGAAATGCAACAACCACGTGAGCATACAAGACATATGATTTTCCGGGAATCATATGTTGAATGAATTTACGCCCTTCATTCGGGGTTGGGGATTCAGGCCAATTACAGCCACAACTTTTAAAAACAATTTTATAGATCTTACCGGCTCCTATACGCCATCAAAAACTTGTAGTTATTACAGGCTCCTACTAGCCATCAAAAACTTGTAGTTATTACAGGCTCCTACTAGCCATCAATTTTGTAGTTCTTACCGGCTCCTACTCGCCACTTACATGATATACCGGTTATGTCTACCACCACTATTATACACTTGTCCCACCAATTGTATAGTAGCGAATGCAATGTGACTCAACATATGAAGTGCATGAATAATTTCTCCAATTAAAGTCTAGTAGTTACGTTTAAATTCTTTCAAGTGATCAATCAATTTCAAACATTTCAAGATATTAAATTCACATACAACTTTATTACAAACAAATCGAGTTTCGATATACTTAGTATTCTTTCAACGTATTATCATACACTTCCTTTTGATTTTTCTTAAATTCTAGTGCAACTAATTTTACAAGCACAATCAAGAGTATGAAAAATAACGGGAAGTAACTCACGATGCCATTGGTCGTCTATTCCTCTAAGCGGATGAGTCGTTCACACACTCCACTTAATTGTAATAGTTCTTGGGGTGAAGAAATCCTTCCTCGGGATCACCTAACCAAAGAAAATACCCATAATGAGTTTTTCTTGAAGATTTTCTTGAATTTTGACAAAACAATGTCAAAGAACGTTAAAGTTCGTATGGAAGAATGTTCCAACTTAAAATGGCCATAACTTGGTCATTTTAACTCGGAATCGCGCATATAATATACCGATTTCTATCTACTCGAAAAGATCTACCCATTTCTAAAATTATTTCCCACAAACAAGCCATATAGGTTCCGAAAAAGTGGCGACGAAATTCACCACGGATTTTCAAGTAAAAACAACCTTGGATTCAAGAAATCAAAATTTGTTTGATAAATACTTAGTTATCTATATAGTTGAAAAATTCTCTTTTTATAACTATATAACTCATATTTAAGCATGCTCAAGTGTCTTGTTGTCCAATTATTTTTCTTAGGTAAGACAATGTCGGGTTGAAGTTTTTCGGAAATTGTTTTTTGTAAATTTCTTTGAAATGAATACCTTGTTTTCTTTATTTTCTAAAAACGTTTTATGTTGGTTTTATTTATCTTTTTCTAAGTGACTTTTGAAAATAAAATTTTCTACTTTCTAAGTTACATTTATACTATATTTGAAGTTTTTCTTAGGAAATATGATATTCTTTATTTTTCTTGTGCAAATTCTTTTTGTTCACTTGTTTTGCAAAAATCCTTACTTGACATTTCTCATTCTTTTTCTCATGTCTCATATTTTTCAAAAATAATTATCCATGCATGAAAACTTGTTTTCTTCATAAAAACAATATGGAACAATTAAGGACTTTTTGTAGAAAAACTAATTTCTATAATCTTATTAGCTTCTTCTTGTAACTTGAAAAGAAATAACTTTATTGTTTTCAAACCATAAATTTTCTTTGCCTATTTGTTTGCAAAGGTCTTTATTTAAAATTTCCTTAGTCATCCATCTTATTTTCTTTCTTTATGAAAAGAACCATTTTTGTCAACAAAAATATTTTCTTTTGAAAAACAAGGTAGAGTAACAAAGATTTAAGTAGCTTTTTAAGTAAAAATAGTTTCTAAATTCATAGTGAATTCTTTTTGTAACTTGAAAATGAATGAGTTTATTTTTGTTATCTTATATTTTTATGTTTCACAAAACTTATTCCTAAGTGACAAAAAGCCTTCTTTTATTTGATTACCTTTAGAAAATAAAACTTTTGGACAACAATCTAAATGAACATGATTATGAGAATAATAATAAACAATAACATAAAGCAAAATAATAAAGTCAAGTATTGGAGTCTTAGCTTTTTCAAGGCTCCCGGGACTAAGAAATAAACTAGTCCCATAATAAGATAAAATGAAAGAAAGAAAAGCTTGTTTTGACTTGATGAGGACAAGTCTAAGACTAGAGACTAGTCTTAATTTCAACAAGGAATAAATAAATAAATTGCAATGAAAAGTAAATAAATTGCTTTGCATGAAATAAATAAATTGCAAGTGAGCTTATATGCTCTAAAGAATATGTACAATAATAAATCAACATAAACTTAAATGGATTGGCATGAACAAGAACAATACATGAACATAATGTAGTTTCCACAACTTGTAGTATTTGGAAACTCACACTATGGTCATGTAAAGTTACATGACATGAAGAAGAAGAAAGAATTATGAAGGGGTTACCTAAAGAAGATTTTGATATGGTTATGTGGTTATGGGTTTTTGTTGTTGGTGGAAGTTGTTGTGGAATTATTTTGAGAGAGTTTTGAGATAGAAATTTGAGAGAGCTTTGAGAGGAAAATTTGAGAGAGTTTTTGTATGAATTTGTGGTAGTGAATGTGTGAAAGAAGTGAAAGAGGAGGGGGTATTTATAGGATTTTGAGGAGTGATTTTTGTATGATTAAAATAAATGCAAATTAAAACAAATTGAGGGCATTAGAGGGGGGGGGGGGGGGGCGGGGGCGGGGGCCCATGGTGTGATGAGGGGGAGGGTGAATTAATTTTTTGACTTTTTGGAAAATGTAAGATGTAATTTGTAAGATAGATGTGATAAAATTATGGAAAGGTAAAAGTTAAGATTATAGGTTATGTAGAGTGTAAGAGTAGGTGTAAGAAAAAGTAGAGATAAAAGAATAGTGTAGAATAGTATAAATAGTGAATGTAAGTAGATATGACAATTAAAGTACGGTAGTAAGAAAATACGCGTATAATAGCTATATCTGTTATTTTTACTTACGAAAAATTATGAAATTGATATTTTTGGAAAACTTATATTTTTTAGGAGTCTAACGGTGTATTCGGAATATTTTTACTATTCGGGCTTCCGGACAGTTTTTCGAGAACTGTGTTCGATCGGGTCGAAGGACACTCGAATCTCGCGAAACTGAAACTTTTATAAAACCTATGGTTATTACGAACTATTTTAGTAATTATCCCAACTTCGTTTTTCCGGGCAAAGAAAACGGCAATGCCGGATTTAGATTGATACGGTAAATAGGGTTTTATTGGCCTTTAGGCTTTGTTTGACTTCGGTTAGGGTTTTGTGCTAAACCGATTCCGAAAATTTAGGGGTTTACAAATTTTTTCTAAAAACTTGTTTTATGAATCATACCCACATATTGAAAAATATTAAGAATCAAACAATTTTCTAAGACAAGTTTAAGATCAACTCATTATTTGAAAATCCACTTAGAAAATAAAAGTATACAACTTAGGAAAATGGTTCAACTAAGATCTTTTCAAACTATTAAAAATAGGAATATCATAAATTTTAGGTTTCTAATTCCTTGCTATGCAAATTTTATTAAAAACTTATTTATAAGGTTGATATCAACACCTTGAAAAATATTAAGAATAAAGTAAGTTTTTCTAAGTCAAGATTAAATTACTAGTTCAACATTCACTTAAGAAATTGTTAGATAACTTAAAGAACTAAGTTTTTAAAAAATAAATCTATTCTTGTAAAGTTAAGAAAAAATATAAAAATAATAGTTTTATAAGAATAAACATTCATTAGCAACAAACCCCAAAATTTTGGTTTTTCTTTCAACAACTTAGATCTCCAACTTCTAAAGTAAATTGCTTTACGAAAATCATTATTAGACAATATCATTAGAATAAATAATATCTGAGTATTTATATCTATATTAAAGGATTTTTCAAACTATATAAATATCTATGTGTTGTTATGGACCTTTGGATGAAGTAAGATTTTAAAAAGCTATAATTTAAGGGATGAGATTTTCGTTAAACCTGTATCGACACCGTTTTAGAACACAAATGGCTTTTAATGTAAAAAATAACCTTAAAAAAAATAGTTCTTTCGAGTAGGTAGAAAATGACATATTATATGCGAAATTCTGAGTTAAAATTAGTAAGTTATGGCCATTTTAAGTCGGAATTTCCATTCATCCGATTGTTATGAAAATAGTGAAATATAATTAGAAAGTTTGAGTAGAACTTCCGTGAAATAATCATTCTTGGTATTTCTTTCGTTCAGGTCTTGAGGAGTTGGAGGATCCATATCAGGAGGACTTTTATGAGTAAAAGGATTTTTTTTTTTTGCAAGGATGGTTGAGTGAGTTTATCTCATACTTTCACGTACTTATTTGTGCTTATAGCTAGAGGCACTAAAAGTAGGAAAAAGATGAAAATAGAATATTCATGATAATATTGGTTGAAAGTATACTAAGCATATCGAGACATGAATTTTTGCTAATTAAATTGTGTTTTATTATCATGACGGAGTGTTTGCAAATTCTATGATTGCCTTTAAATTTACTTAATCACATATTAAGAGTTATATTAATTGATTCATGCATATCATGATATGAGTCACATTGCATGTAGCTACTATGCCTAGGGGGGATGAGAGTATGGTAATGAGGTAATTGCAGGAACGGTAAGATTGCCAAGATGGGAGAATAGGAGCCGAAAAAAACTATTTCAGGATGGGCGAATAGGAGCCGAAAAGGAAAAAAACTATAAGGTGGATGATAAAGATGGGTTTTAAAGAGCCGGAAATACCTAACCTTGAATGGATGGTGTAATCCATTCAAACATATGATTTCTGGTAGATCATATGTATTGCTTGCTCATTTACTTGATGCATTTCATATGCTTATTTAATAACTTGTTTGAATTTATTGATACAAGTATGCTAATCTGAGAATATTCTCATTAAGCTAGTTAAGTTTACACACTAATAGATTTTTGTTGTCATAGGATCAATATCTCATATACCCGAGACCTTCGGTTATCCAGGTAAACTTATGCTTTTGGAAAGCTTTTGGGGGAAATCCTTTTGATGATCTTAGAATATATTTCCTTTAAAATCTTTGTAGTTATAGTTGTTGTTATATGTAAGATTCAGACTATATTTTGAATATTGGAGAATTATCAAAGGAATGCCCCCAAGTTTATGTAAAGACCTTATTATAACTAATCTGATGAATATATATTTATTAGTTCTTGTATGCTTTATATTACTACTTAAACCACATATCCCACCGGTATTTTCTATTCCTGTATTAGACGCCTTATATATAATATTGAGACTTTTGCGTGATTAAGGTAGTCATTTTTAAGTCTTAATATTGTATATGGCGGACTGCTGCAATTAAGGTATCCTTTGGGTCATGACAATTACAACTTGCCACGTGTCCTCTCTTGAGAAGGACAGCTAAGGCTATAAATTCATAATCCACAAATATTCAATCATATATCTCCAATATTCACATATAAAAGAAATCTATTTATAAATATTTCATAATAAGACTTTCTTATAAACTTGTTGGCATAAACCAAAGCCAATATATCTCAAAGTTAAAATATCATAAATAAAAACTTTTAACAATTTCCAAATATATAAAACTTAATACAATCTTCCATTAACTATCTTCAATCCATAGCTACTTTAGGGATCAACTGTAAACCCCAGAAACTTTCACAATAATACATGACTCTAAAATAGAAAGAATGAGCTAGTTAGTAAACCTAGAATTCAACAAAAACCTAAGATTAGATCCATAATTTAAATTTGGCTGGGTTAGGATCTATGAATTGAATAAAGAACTTCTTTGACCCTAACTGATACCAAGAAGGAGATTTCGTATCTTGAATGGATAATTCAAGATATGATTAAAGGAAACTCAAATTTTTAAACCCGAATCCCTGTCATACAAATAGATTAAATGAGAAAATATAAATATAGAAATTAAATGACTACTATTACACTCAATGAAGACCCGACACTAGAACAATACGTAGTAATGAATCTATACCCGGATTTAAACCCTAAAATTCAAGATTCTTAGTTAGTAATAAATATTATTGATAAGATTTCATAGTAGGTATCCAAACCTAAAATATATACGTAATTTAGCTTCTATATCAGAGGCGATATTAAGTAGTTGATTAACTACATTTATACTTCGGAAATGACAACTTTAAGATAAACCGTTAGGATTATAAATACACAACAAAAACATAAACTGATGTATAACTCAAGATCTAAACTTCAAATAAATATTTGAATTATACCATTGTTCAAATTATGGTTTTCTTATGCTCTTGGAGTCTAAAACAAAAATTGACATTACAAGCTTAGAAACCTTAATCGTAGGAGATAAAATTTCATAAATAATTAATCGTGTAAAATTAAAACTTAAATTTGTATTGTTTGATAAACTAAATATTTTGTAGGAATCAATAAAAATAATTTTGTGTAAATGTCACGCCCCGAAGGGTACCCTAAATGTGGCAGTTCACCACGTATAATATCAAGACTTAAGAATGACTACCTTAGTCACGTGAAAGCCTTAGTATTATATGTAAGGCGTCTAACATGGTAATAGGAGACGCTTTTGGGAAGCATAGTTTAAGCAAGTAAAAATGAACATACAAGAATCCAGAAATAAAATATATTATAGCATTAATAACTAAAGATCTATTACATGATTTCTTAGGGGCATACCCCTGTTAATCCCAAAGATCGTAATAGTCTTTACAACATTCAAATACTACATTAAAGATTTCAAAGGAATTCTAATCTAAATCTTCAAGTAGATTTCCTCCAAAAACTTCAATGGAAAACTTACGTGGATATGAGGAGACCTTGGGTACAAAAATAGGTGTTCCTGAGAATACAAATACCTATAGGGGCGTAACTTATGGGCTTAGTGAGTAAATCCCAAAAATTCATACTCAAAGTAAATTATCAATCAAGTTTATTAGTCAAGCAAATGGAATGCAACAACCACGTGAGCATACAAGACATATGACTTTCCGGGAATTATATGTTGAATGAATTACGCCCTTCATTCGGGGTTGGGTACTCGGACCAATTACAACCACGACTTTTTAAAACACTTTTATAAATCTTACCGGCTCTTATGCGCCATCAAAAACTTGTAGTTATTATAGGCTCCTACTAGCCACCAATTTATGTAGTTTTTACCGGTTCCTACTCGCCACTTACATGATATACCGGTTCTGCCTACTACCACTATTATACACTTGTCCCACCAATTGTAGAGTAATGAATGAAATGTAACTCAACATATGAAGTGCATGCATAATTTCTTAATTAAAGTCTAGTAGTTATATTTAACTTCTTTCAAGTGAGCAACCAATTTCAAACATTTCAAGATATTAATGTACATGCAACTTTATTACAAACAAATCGTGTTTCGATATACTTAATTTTCTTTCAACGTATTATCATATAACTTCCATTTGATTTTTGCCTAAATTCTAATGAGAATTATACAACTTCCATATGATTTTTGCCTAAATTCTAATGCAACTAAATTTACAAGCACAATCATAAGTATGAAAAATAACGGGGAATAAACTCGCTTAACCATGATGACACCTTTCTTGAAAATGGATGAGTCGTTCGGGATTTCCACTAATCGTAGTAATCTTCGAGATATGAACAATCCTCCTCGAGATTATCTAATCAAGAAGAATACCCAAAATGAGTATTTCTTTTTTATTCTATGGTACTAATAAGGAACTATATTATAAGATTGTTAAAACTCATATAGAAAAAAATTCTAGCTTAAAATGGCCATAACTTGGTCATTTTAACTCGGAATTGCGCATATAATATTCCGTTTTCTACCTATTCGAAAAGACGTATCCAATTCTAAAATTATTTTCATCAAACTGATTCATTTGAGTTGCGAAATAGTGGTGACCAGATTTACCACGAATTTTTACAAAAACTTGAATTCCTTCTTTTAACAAAATTTATATAAAAGAGATAGATTTTATAATAGTTTGTAAAACTTTTGAAATGTATATACATATATTTATTGACTCATATCAAATGTATGAAGTAAATGAAGTTGTCTCAAACCATGAAAGAGTAAAGTCTTTTAAAGATTTTGGAAAAGTTAAGAACCTTTGAAAAAATTCCTTTTTATTTTGCTTTGAAATTATCTTAAGTTATTTTAAATGAGTATTTTCTTTTTTTGATTTTATTTCCTTAGTCTTTTACATTTCCAAAGAATGATTTCATTTTCTAAGCTTAGTTTCTAATGCTTTTGAAATAATAACAATTCTATATTTGTAAAAATAATTTTCTTGTTTATTAAAATCATTCCACTTTCATGAAAAGAAACTCTTGGTGTTTGTCACCTAGTTTTTGAAGAAAGAAAAAAAAATGAAGTTTGGTAAAACTTTTGTTTACTCAAGAAGTTCCTTCCATGTTATGTATATTTTGTAAAAATTCCTATGAACTCCACTAGATTTTTTAGAAAAGTTTGTTAAGGTAAAATCCTTAGTTTTTATGAAAATTACTTCTTACTTTTAGTTTTAGAGGAAATTTTCTATTTTAAGAAAACTTTTCCTTATTTATTTTATTGAGACAAAAATCATTGTGTTCATGCATGAATATGGATCATAAAATTATGAAACATAAGGAAACATAATACTTAAAGAAATAAGCTAGTAAAGAAATAAATCAGTATTGGAACCTTAGCTTTATCAAGATATCCCGGGATTAAGAATAGACTAGTCCCATAAAGAAAAAGAAAATATTTTGACTTGATGAGGACAAGCCTAAGACTAGAAAGACTAGTCTTAAGAACAACATGAAAGTAAATAAATTGCAAGGTAGTAAATAAATTGCAAAACAAATAAGCTTATATGCTCTAAAAGATATATATGTATATATATAGCTACATAGATATATTTAGTAACATATATATAAAAGCAACATAAAGAAATTAGATTCATAAACAAAAACAAAGTATGAACTTATTGTTGCGTTCTTTAACCTTCATGGTTTAGAAAACACACACTAAGCTCATACTAATAAATGAACACTTTAGAAAGCTAAAACTATTACCTAGAGAGAAGTGGAAACTAGAGAAATTTGAGAGAGTTTATGAAGAGATTTTTGGAGAGTAATTTTAGTATATGGAAGTTGTGAAAGAAGTGGAAGGAAGAAGGGGTATTTATAGGAAAATATGGGAGGAATTTTGTGTTAATTAAATAAATGAAAAAACAAAACAAATGGAGAAAAAGAGAGGGGCAGCGCTACTTGAGTGTGTGTGAGGGAGTGAATTTTATTTTTTTGTATTTTTGTTAATGAAAAGTAAAATATGAAGATGTGAAGTTGTATTGGAAATGAAAATTGTAAGGGAACAGAGGTATGGTTTGTAAGAGTAGGTTGTAAAAAAAAGTAGAGATAGATGAATAGTATAGAATAGTAATGATGGAAATTTTCCTTGCCAATCGTAGTTTAAATTTATAAAGCCCTTTCTTAATCTACTACGAAAGACAATGGCAGCGAACCTATCGATTCGTAGTATAGTGTTTAGATCGGGTCGTCCATGGGGAAAAGATGATGATTACTTCTACTCACTCTTTTCCTATTATCTAGCCTAACAAAAATAGGAAGAAAATTTATAAAACGAATCTAATCTAATCCTAAACTAATCAAATCAACAAGTTTCATAGCAAGCATGCAAGAATAAAGATGTATCAATTCACAAGAAACTTAGGTCATGCTTCACTTTAGATCTATTCATGTAATTCTTAACAGAAATTGTATTGAATTAATGAACTGTCGGATTCACTAAAATTTGCTAGAGTTTCTCTCGAAATCAAAAGCAACTAAACCTAAATCGCCGTTGGAATCTCTTCCTAACGATTAACAAATTAGATTTGCATGAAGATCAAGAATCCATGATTAACAACATATTTTATGCAATTAATCAATGAAAAGATTTCACCACTTCTATCTCTAGATAGCTATGAGCAATCTCATCAATAGCTTAGATCTATTCATTAAAATGACTTCTCAGCCTATTTTAATAAAATCAGACATGAATCCATATCGTGCACTATACAAATTCAAGATTCATAAAGCTTAAGCTATTGAATTCAACAATTCAACACGGATTCAATTAAGCACAGTAGAATCACAAGAAATTGACCTAAAGATTCACAAACCTAAGCGAAATCAATTACTCCTCCATGGATGTAACAATACAAATCACTAATTCAGAGAAGTAATTAAAGAAATAACAAAGATATAGCAATAAAACCCGATGATCCTTGATGAATTGAATCGATGAAGTCCACTGCTGCTATGAAACCCTAAAAGCTCTTGAAGTCTCTCTATTAGAGTTTTTGTTACAATCTGTCAAAAATCTATTCTAGATCTGTTTTCTCTCTCTTAAAAATCTATCGTCTTAATTCTGCTTCTAATATTCTGTATCTCCTTCCGTCCGTCAACAATGAAAATAAATTGGAATTTATAGCTTTTCTTGCAAAATCAGGTCAGCCCTCCTGTTGCAAGGGCTGTGATGAAGGGCAGGCTGAAAAATTGTTTGTTCAGTTCTTCCCTTGCGTCTGCCTGGCTGTTCAGCAGGAAGGGATGAAAGATAAAAGCTTGGTTTTGTGCAAAATGATCCAAACTTGCTTCATTTGCTTCCAACCTCCCATGAGTCCTGAAATGAATATTTAACAAATATAATGTCCTTTTCTTCATTAAATCTCAAAAGTTGTGTAAAACTAGTCCAAATAAGTACAAATAATATAGGTCTTTCAACACTTATCAAACTCCCCCACACTTAATCATTTGCTTGTCCTCAAGCAACAAAATAAGAATAATAGAATCTTTCATCAATCATACTCCTCAGAAAATATCACATAAAGCATAGCATTCTTTAATTCAACCAACCCAAAATGACTCATTAGTGCCTACTACTCAAACCTACCATGCTTGTACTTGCACTTGACATACTATAATCAAATTTTTAAAACTAATCCAAGTGAGCCAAACTATTAATCTCACCATTTAATAACCACTTCCAAAATCACAAAAGAGATGCAAATTCAAACAAAGCAAAAGCGGCAGGGTCACATCTCACCACTTATCAGAAAGCATATAAACAGTTCAACTATCTCTCTAAGCACAACAACTAAAAATGAAATTATGTGGCATCCATCAATCCCCTGGATTTTTTCCTTCTTTTGAATTTTTTTTTTTAATTAAGCAATATTTATTTAATTGGCCTTCAGAGGAAGAGGTTTTTTTTTTTTTTTTTAATATATATTTTTCCTCTGGACGGGTTTTTGCCCGCTTCTTTTCAGCCTTATTTGCCTTTTTATCTTTCTTGTTATAGTGAGATCATTAAGTCGGCACATCCCAGGTTCATCACCCAAGTGACCAGGTTTTAAAAGGACCCCAACGAACTCTCACTCACTCTAACATTCAGATTTTGATACTCATAACTCACTTACTTGAGTTAGCGGAGTAAAGGCTATTATTATTATTTTTTTTTTTTTTAGCAATTAAAGATTATTTCAGAAGAATCACCAAGAGATCGATTTCATATACCCATTTCATAGAAAGTTAGAAAAGCTCTCAAAATAGTTGAAAAGTAAATATACTATCAACAAGCTTAAAAACACAACCATTTAACCTTTAACTAGGGATTTTGACCTCTTTCATAACTTTAGATTCAATCATTAAATAGCAAGTAAATTTGCCTCACTTAGATTTTATCTTAAAACTTTGACTAAGTATATCAAGTTCAAAAGAGGTGAGTAAGGCACACAAAGTCACTATATTCCAATTTTTTTTTTATTTTTAAATGCTAGCTTTCCAAAGAAAATGAATATAATTTCAAGATTCTATTATCAACACTACAATTCATCATAAATGAGGGAAGTTTGATCAACAATGTATATATGCATCATGAAGTTCAAAAAGACCCAAAAATTCCCTTCCTTTCTAACATATCCTTCCCCCACACTCATTGAAGACATTGTCCTCAATGTCTATCTAATGAAGCACAAACAAGGAAAAAGACATGAAAAGAAAATAGGAAAAAGGACATGAAGGACTCCCCTGGTTTGTGAAGAGATTTCAACCCAAGTTACTTTATAGGGACAAGAGAGTAGTAATTTGAATAGCATGGATCAGCAGCAGCATAACACTTGAGATTCCACCAAGTTAGAGAGTCAAAGCTGCAAAAACAAAGCAAAGCAGAAAACAAAACAAAAACTAAAAGAAGACTAACCTATCCTAAGCCAAAAAGTTAAGTCCAAAACACATCAGCTGAAAATAAGTCTTCCCAAAAGTCGGGAGCTTAAAAATACAGACCAAAACATCATATGAAATAACAGAAAATAAAATCAAGCACTCCCATCATATCATCATCCTCCTCACTATCATCTTCTGCATTATCATCATGGTCATCACCAACATCAACATTTATTTCATCTCCATCCCCTTCACTAGGTGAATCAGGTACAGCAGTAGCCTTACCTTTCCTCCTATATATACTAGGATCATCATGCACTGGAGATTCGGCCTCTGGGGAGGACTCATATGTAGGAAGATTTGCTGGTGGGTTAGAAAAACACCCAGCTAGAGTCTGTAAGAAGCCCCATACTGCATGCCTAAACCTTTTAGCCTTTCTTCTTTCAGCATAAAAATCTTTGCTCAACTGAGACAACTGAGAATCCTGTAAAGAAGAAGTAGAGACACCACGCAAAGTAGAAGAAACATTAGAACCACCAATTACTCTTGTCAATCCATATCCATGAAAAGGCCCATCAGTGATTTTTGCTGCTTTCACAAGAAGAGTTCCAGCTAATGGCTCTTTGAACAACCGCATCCCCTTTAAAAGTCGAGTGATATATCCTCCACAAAACAAACCTTTTACCCTAGGATCTGTTGCTTGCCTCCTGAGAAAATAGGCTACTTCCACACCTATATTAATTGGATATCTCATAGCAATGCTATATAGGTGTAGTAGCTCAAATTGGTTCACAACTCCATGACTACTTTTTCTACCTCCAATGGTATGAGCTAAGAGATGATGGATCACTTTCAAATCTGTGCTAGTAATTGAAGTAGCCTTAGACTTGGAGGGAAAATAGTGTAAGGACTTATCATTACATATCATTTTCCAATAGTTCTCAGGTGTAACATCATCAGGCCATTCATTAGTCATTTGCATATAAGCATGACTTTCTACTTGTTCAGCAGAGTATAAGCCCAAAAACAATCCAAATTTTGCAAGAGAAACGCGATAAGCCTGACCATAAATTTGAAAAGTTAAAGTACCTGCCACCTTATGTGTTGGGGAATACTCTGCAATCTCCATAGTAGAGAGGAATTCAAGAGTAATCTCCTGATAAGCAGGTTCATTTATCTCGAAAAATTCAGCCCATGGTCCTACTTGTATCATCTCACGGATCTGTTCCTCTAGGCCAAATTCTCGCAACAATCTCTAAACTAAATATTTGTTGTTGTGGAGTTTCATTTTCTCCAACCTTTCTCTTCTGGTCTTGCTGAAAGGTTCTTGAGACAAAGCTGGTGTAAATTGGACTTTCTCTATTCCTTGTGGAAGTGGTGGTGAAGGTTCTCTTGTTCGGGGTCTGGAGCTAGATGTTTGCTATGATGGATGTCCTGGTGGTCTCCATCCTTTCTTGGACAAGGTCTTTTAGTTCTCATTCCTATAAAGAAAACTTAACATATGTGAGAGAAAAAACAATTGAAGAAAAAAACTAAATAATGCATGCTAAAAATCAGGAACAAAATGATGCTTCATTCATTATATGAAATACAAGAAGTGAAAAATCATAGAACAAGCATCATAAAGCGCCAAAACAAAGTGGAATCAGGATAAATTTGTGCAAAACACAAGTTATTCCTAGGGTGTACAGGAGTTGGGGATGAAGGCAGAACATGAGCTAATTCAAATTTGAGCACGGGCATGGGAAATAAGTCAGGTTATAGACCTGAAACAAAGTCTTGATAACAATTACAGATGCAAATACTAGTCAAATGCGCCAAAAATCCTTCAAAAGAAGACAAAATCCGAAACCCCACAATACACGTTTTAACTTTTAAAACATGTCCGTGAAATTTTTTTTTATAGATAACTTGCAGATCATCCGGCCCTTGTGCCTGGGCGGGATCGGGGAAGGGATGAGGGTCTGCTGCGATCATCCTTGGTTCTGCCCTGGCGGGGTCGGAGCGGAATGAGATCTGCAGCGTTTCCTTTTTTTTTTTTTTTTTTTTTAAGTGTTGGGTCTGCTTGAGCCTCCGAAATTTAGGTTTTGAAAGCGAATTTTGGTGCCATACTCAACTTGATACTCCTGTTTGCCATCCTGTTTCACACACTGAGCAAAGCATGAAATTACAAAGAGTTTGATACGGCCCTGTTTGTTTCCCTGTTTCACTTGCTGTGTTGTTTTGAAAAAAATCACAGAGTGCAAACAACTTCTCATATGACTAAAACAAGTAGCAAAACATGCTGTTTATAACAGAGTTTGAAATTCTAATTTCAAATCTTTGAGTTCTAGAAAATGAAATAGTTTGTGCTACACCCCTGTATCCATTCTTCATAAAAAAAAAAAAAAATTGTTAAAGTTGTGAGCTCTAGAGGATAGAACAGCCAGCCAAATGCCCTTATTTGAAAATCCTTGAGATTTTTCATTAAAATTTGGCTTCCAAAATGATCTTTCCACATCAGTCCTCCTCTTTAGAATTATTTCAAACACCAAAATCTGTAAATTTATGAAAGAATAAATGGCTTAGAATAGCTAAAAGAAAAGAAAAACAAAAGAACTCAACTAAACAAAATTAAACTTGGGTTGCCTCCCAAAAAGAGCTTGTTTAATGTCACTAGCTTGACTTATTAAAACTAAACAGATCATCAACCACCAGGATCCCAAACAAACGTATCCCAATACCATGTTTTGACAGTCATCAAAAGGAATTTCTTCTTTCTTGTCCTTAATTTATTCCTTTTCGGCTCAATTCCTTTTAATACCAGAAATTCTTGATGGGGAGTACACTGAAAAATTAGTGCCTTCTCAAATCTAATGAAAAACCCTTTAGGTTCAAGGCATAACTCTTGAAGTTCATCATCCCCCAGATTTTTAGGTATTTCAAAGAATGGAGGGTATTCAACATCTGCACTATCTATCTTTTGTTCAACCTTCCCATCCTCCATTTCCTCTGTGGCACAATGATTTTCCTCATTAACCAACTCAAATGAACTCACCTCCATAATTTCACTTTGCTCATCATAATTTCTATTCAAAGAATATTCAAAAACTGACATTGTATCAATCATTGCATGAACATCATTCATCATGTCACACTCAATATTTGCAAAATCATGCTCATCATTACTTGATTATCTAGCTCATGTAACAATGATGAGTTCAAAACAGAATTTCGCGATCCTTGAGTTAAAGTGTCTAAATTTTCATCAACATTTTCTTCATTAACGAAAAGGAGGCAATTGGATACATGAAGGAAAATCACAAAAACAGGGATTGGTACAGAAACAATTCCATTCACTTTCACCACAATTTAAGCACAAAATCTTCACTTCATGTTTGAGTCATTGTTTTGAGAATTATTAAGCACATTCCAACATTGATCTTTTGTATCCACTCACTAAAATCCATGGAGTTGAAATGCCTTATCAGATTAAGTTCAATAGAGGAAATCACCACAGAATTCAGAAAAACAAAAGAAAAAGAAAATGGCTAGATTAATAGTATTAAGCTTTCAAAATATCACCGATGCTGTTCCCCGGCAACGGCGCCAAAACTTTGATGGAAATTTTCCTTGCCAATCGTAGTTTAAATTTATAAAGCCCTTTCTTAATCTACTATGAAAGACAATAGGCAGCAAACCTATCGATTCGTAGTATAGTGTTTAGATCGGGGTCGTCCATGGGGAAAAGATGATGATTACTTCTACTCACTCTTTTCCTATTATCTAGCCTAACAAAAATAGGAAGAAAATTTATAAAACTAAGAATCTAATCTAATCCTAAACTAATCAAATCAACAAGTTTCATAGCAAGCATGCAAGAAAAGATGTATCAATTCACAAGAAACTTAGGTCCTGCTTCACTTTAGATCTATTCATGTAATTCTTAACAGAAATTGTATTGAATTAATGAACTGTCGGATTCACTAAAACTTGCTAGAGTTTCTCTCGAATCAAAAGCAACTAAACCTAAATCGCACCGTTGGAATCTCTTCCTAACGATTAACAAATTAGATTTGCATGAAGATCAAGAATCATGATTAACAACATATTTTATGCAATTAATCAATGATAAAAGATTTCACCACTTCTATCTCTAGATAGCTATGAGCAATCTCATCAATAGCTTAGATCTATTCATTAAAATGACTTCTCAGCCTATTTTAATAAAATCAGACATGAATCCATATCGTGCACTATACAAATTCAAGATTCATAAAGTTAAGCTATTGAATTCAACAATTCAACACGGATTCAATTAAGCACAGTAGAATCACAAGAAATTGACCTAAAGATTCAAAACCTAAGCGAAATCAATTACTCCTCCATGGATGTAACAATACAATCACTAATTCAGAGAAGTAATTAAAGAAAATAACAAAGATATAGCAATAAACCCGATGATCTTTGATGAATTGAATCGATGAAGTCCACTGCTGCTATGAAACCCTAAAAAGCTCTTGAAGTCTCTCTATTAGAGTTTTTGTTACAATCTGTCAAAAATCTATTCTAGATCTGTTTTCTCTCTCTTAAAAAATCTATCGTCTTAATTCTGCTTCTAATATTCTGTATCTCCTTCCGTCCATCAACAATGAAAATAAATTGGAATTTATAGCTTTTCTTGCAAAATCAGGTCAGCCCTCCCTGTTGCAAGGGCTGTGATGAAGGCAGGGCTGAAAAATTGTTTGTTCAGTTCTTCCCTTGCGTCTGCCCTGGCTGTTCAGCAGGAAGGGATGAAAGATAAAAGCTTGGTTTCTTGTGCAAAATGATCCAAACTTGCTTCATTTGCTTCCAACCTCCCAAATGAGTCCTGAAATGAATATTTAACAAATATAATGTCCTTTTCTTCATTAAATCTCAAAAGTTGTGTAATAACTAGTCCAAATAAGCACAAATAATATAGGTCTTTCAACACTTATCAAGTAATAAATAGTGTAATGTAAAGTAGACATGACAATTTAAGTACCGGTAGTAAGAAAATACGTGTATAGTTGCGAGATCTGATATATTTAATTACTGAAAAATTATGAAACTGATATTTTTGAAATCCTTCTATTAAATCGGTCCTATCGGTGTTATCGGAATATTTTTATTATTCCAGGCCGGGACATGATTTTCGAGAAACTGATTTCGTCCGAGTTTGAAGGACACTCCGATTTCACAAATATGATATTTTTCTATAACCTAAAGCCATTACGAACTATTACCACTAATTATTCTAATTTCGTTTTCTAGGGCTAAATTAAACGGGAATGTCGGATCTAAAATCTAGGGTTTGTATTAGCCTTTTGACATTTAGGGTTTCGTTTGACTTTTAATTCTAAGATCAACTTAAATTTAACCGAAAATTTTAGGGGTTTACAGTAAAATCTCTCACATATTAGTTAATTTACACCAGATTAATGTAATAAACTTCCCGAAAATATAGCTAATTATTATTTAAATATAATATATATATGTGAACATGTAACGCTCTAAAATAAGGCATTACAACCCGCCACATATCCTCTCTTATATATGACACACAAAGGCTCTATTATCCACAAATTAATACAATCATCACCTGTAAACACTCATAGGGTAACTCATAGGATACCAAACCTGTTCAACATAAAAACTCATACTTCATAAAACATAAACTTCTGGTTCAAGCATAAAATCTAAGTTGACTTCACAGTCAACAAATTCAACACAAACTAGATACCGTTTACATTAAAATCTTTTCATTTAAAACTAACTATGAATTCAACTACGATCTTAAATAATCAAAACATGTCTTCTCTCAGAAACTTGGTATATGAACCCTAACTCTAGGCTGGGTAGTCAGGTCCACTATCGCCATCCCCGCTATCAAAGAATAATTCATAACTGGATAGATCATACATTATATCTTCTTCACCTGTACATGAAATTTAAAAGAATGAGCGGCGACGCCCAGTACGATAACTCCAATCCAAAAACAAATGCATATGCACATACAAAAGGCATATAATTCATGCAGCTTAAACTAATGCAAACAACTATATTATTATCTTTCTTAAGACAACAAAACAACACAGTTCAATATTAGGCACACACTAATCCTGAACTCGGAGTTACTCAGACTCCATTAAAAATCAAACAACTTTTTGAAAATAATAATCATATACATATATGGATGAGTGGGTACTCCCCAAACACCCCGAATCCAGAACACCTAATTATACCGGAATCATATCAAGGCACGAGTCCACTAGGGACAACCTCACACTAAGATCATCAGGGTGCCTCACCAGTATCACTGTCTATCAGGTCTTTACTGGTCAAAGCCAAGCATAATCAATCATACAACTATTAACATAAATAACGATTAAGTTTATTAAGAAATCTTGTTCCTACAAGCATTTAATCAATACTAAACTTACAGGCAAAAATAGCAAGTATGGATTGGTTGTACCTTTCTCGATTTCAGGAATACAAATCAAATCCTCAAATCCGATATCAACAACAAAAAAGACAACCCGAACTCCACAAACTCCTATATCAACACCAATAACAATTCCACAAACTCCAAATATCCTGTTACAAAATATATATATCAACAGATATGAATACATTATCAATGTATATCCTAACAGATATGAATTCTCCAAAAATCCTAACTTGAGAAGAAATCTCCGCTATCTACTCTATCTATTCCGATCAAACTCCACAAATATCCTCAAGAACAACAATGAACCGCACAAAACTCTACAATCACCAAATATTTTTACTAAAACCCTAATTTGCATAACATAAAGAACATATAAGGATTGTTTAACTCATATTTTGTTTGAATCCATCATAGAGGAGATAAACTTACTGATTTGAATCGCTAAAACCTGACTTGCATTCACCAATCAAGGATCTCAACACGTGCTAGGGTTTCCTCACAAGAACCTTCATGCAAAATTCCAACCAAACCCTAAGAAACTTATATAAATTCGTATATAATCCATATGAGAAGGTTAAGATCACTTACTTTAGATCAAAAAGATCGTTTTGATGATTCTCCAACCCTAGAATTCCAAGAACACTCCAAAACTCTCTTATACGAAGGGGAAAAAGATTAAAGAAATTTCTGTTGAAACTGTTTTTTGCATCTCGTATTTATAGAAATTTGGTCATACGCCGGCCTTACGCCGACGGCGTACATGTAGATCTTGCCGGCGTATACCCTATGCTGGCAAGATTCACACGAGCGCTGGCAGTGTTGGCTTTAAATTCCTAGAACTTTGATTCTATTACATACGTCGACAAATCCAAGCCCTACACCGGTGGCATTCCCTGCTGGTGTTGAATGTGTTGAAAGAAACCCTAATGAACGCCGGCGGCGTTCCTTCTAGCGTTAAGAAAAATGCTACTGTTCCCATCCTACGCTGTCTCTACGCCGGCGGTGTAGATTCTCCAGGAGGCAGCGTACAGTCTGTCAAAAATTGCAGAAATCTGAACTTTAATATTTTTCCTACAACCAATCTTAAACTTTTACAATTTACTTGTTTGGACCTTAAACTCATCCTATATCATCTCATGATTCATAATTCATTATATTTTCATTTTTATTTCTATATTTTACATCTCTCCTCTCCTAAAAAGAACTTTCGTCCTCGAAAGTTACCTGGATTAATGAAACAACTCTGGATATTTTGTCCTCATATCTTCTTCTAGCTCCTAGGTAGCTTCACGTTCAATTTGATTAGTCCACTGTACTCTCACATATTTGATCACCTTTTTTCTTAGAATCTTCTCCTTAGAATCCACAATTCTGATCGGCTTTTCGATCGTCATAAGGTTCGGCTGCACTTCCAACGGTTCAAGAGCTACTATTTCTTTCGGATCTCTGACATACTTTCTGAGCATGGATACATGGAACACGTTATGCACTCCTTCCAAATCAGGGGTAAAGCTAATCTATAAGCCATGTCGCCTATCCTTTCAAGAATCTCATATGGTCCCACATATCGAGGATTCAACTTCCTCTTAAGCCAAACTGACAACTCCTTTTGTTGGTGAAATCTTTAGCAAAACGTGTTCGCCTACCTGAAATTCCAATGGTCTTCTTCGTTTATCCGCATAACTCTTTTGTCTACTCTGAGCAGCTTGTAATCTTTGCCTGATCAAACTGACCTTGTCAACTGCATCTTGGACTAACTCTGGTCCCAACAATTGTCTTTCACCCACTTCATCCCAATGAATAGGTGATCTACACTTTCCTAAAGCGCTTCGTATGGAGGCATGCCAATCGACGCTTGATAACTGTTGTTGTAAGCAAATTCCACTAGCGGCAAATGCTCATCCCAACTTCCTTTGAAATCCAAAACGCATGCTCTCAACATATCTTCTAAAGTCTGTATAGTCCTTTCAGATTGCCCATCAGTCTGAGGATGATAAGCAGTACTGAACACAACCTTGGTTCCCAAAGCTTGATGCAGACTTTTCCAGAATCTCCCAACAAATCTAGTATCCCTATCTGACACGATTGTTACTGGTATTCCGTGCAATCTCACAATCTCTTTGATATACAACTGTGCCAAACGCTCTAACTTATAACCAGTCTTAATAGGTATAAAGTGAGCTACTTTGTGAGACGATCCACAATGACCCAAATTGAATCAAACTTATCTCTTGTCTTGGGTAAAGCAGAAACAAAATCCATGGTGATATGTTCCCACTTCCACTGTGGTATTGGCAAAGGCTTCAACTCACCTGCCGGTTTTCTGTGCTCAATATTAATCATCTGACACGTATGGCACTTAGATACATATTCAGCTATCTCCTTCTTCATATTGTTCCACCAGTATAGCTTTTTCAAATCTTGATACATCTTGTTCCCTCCAGGATGAATGGAATAACTGGAGTAATGCGCTTCCTTCAACAATTCCTTCTTAAGTTCTCCTTGCACTGGCACACAATCTCCCTTTGTACCTAAGGATACCTTCATCATCCACATAAAATTCTGGTGCTCGACCATCTCCATTTTCCTCTTATATCCAAGATACTCTGATCATCTATCTGAGCTGTCTTGATTCTATCCACAAGAGTAGGTTGAATTTTCATATTAGCCAATCTTTCACCTACCTGTCTTGTGACTATTTCTAGTTCAAGCTTCCTCATATCATCAATGAGATGACGTTCCGTCGTGATCAAAGCTGCAAGATTCTCTATTCTCTTTCTGCTCAAGGCGTCAGCTACTACATTTGCCTTTCCGGGATGATACTGAATATCAATATCAAAATCCTTTATCAGTTCCAACCATCTTCTCTGTCTCATGTTCAACTCTTTCTGGGTAAAGATGTACTTTAAACTTTTATGATCCGTATACACTTTACATCCTTCCCCATATAGGTAATGTCTCCACAGCTTCAAAGCATGCACAACTGCTGCTAGTTCCAGATCATGAGTAGGATAATTCCTCTCATAGGGCTTTAACTGTCTGGAAGCATATGCTATAACCCTGCCTCTCTGCATCAACACACATCCTAAACCTTGTATAGAGGCGTCACTATATATAGCATACTCCTCACCACTCACAGGTAAGGCTAGCACTGGAGCAGATACTAACTTATTCTTCAACAGCTGAAAGCTAGCTTCACAGTTCTCACTCCATTCATACTTCACTCCCTTCTGTGTCAATCGGGTCAAAGGACTGGCAATCTTGGAAAAATCTTCCACAAATCTTCTGTAATATCCTGCCATTCCTAGAAAACTTCTGATTTCCGTCACAGTCTTAGGTCTTGGCCATTCAACAACTGCTTTGACTTTCTCAGGATCCACTGATATCCCACTACCATCAACAATATGTCCTAAGAAAGATACCTGTTCTAACCAGAACTCACATTTTGAAAACTTCGCATATAACTTCTCTTCCTTCAATCTGGTCAGAACTAATCTCAAATGTTCTTTGTGCTCTCTTTAGTCCTTGAATACACCAACATCATCAATAAAGACTACCACAAATATATCAAGATACTCCCTGAAGACTCTGTTCATCAAATCCATAAATACTGCTGGTGCATTGGTGAGTCCAAAAGGCATGACAACAAATTCATAATGTCCATACCTTGTCTGAAAGCTGTCTTCTGAATATCTTCGGCTTTCACTCTCAACTGATGATATCCAGATCTCAAGTCTATCTTTGAGAATACTGAAGCTCCTGCCAACTGATCAAACAGATCATCAATTCGTGGCAAAGGATACTTGTTCTTCACTGTCACCTGGTTCAATTCTCTGTAATCAATGCATAGTCTCATACTACCATCCTTCTTCTTGACAAATAGAACTGGAGCTCCCCAAGGTGAAACACTTGGTCTAATGAACTTCTTCTTAACAATTCATCCAACTGCACTTTAAGCTCAGCAAGTTCTGTAGGAGCCATTCGATAAGGAGCTTTTGATTTCGGTACAGTACCGGGTACCAAGTCAATTAAACTCCACTTCCCTCTCTGGTGGTAATCCAGGCAGATCTTCTGGAAAAACTTCTGGATACTCACATACAATTGGAACATCCAACAACACTATTTCCTTTTTATCTTCTTTCACCATAGCAGCCAAAACTGATCCTCCCCACAATTCATAAGTAGGTAAAACTGGAGGTCTTTGCACTACTAACTTATGAATAAATTGATCACCATTGGGCAAACTGAACTCTACTACCAGATTATAGCAATCAATCACCACATGGTACTTTGCCAACCAGTCTACACCCAAAATCACATCAAAATCCAACATATCCAGCACCACCAAATCTGCAGGTAGATGCCTACCTTCTATCTCAATATCCACATTCTTACAGATTCTATTCAATACAGACTCACTTCCCAAAGGAGTACTAACAGATACACATCCAGGCATAAACTCAGCAGATATACCACAAACAGACATAAAAGATTCAGAAACGCAAGAGAAACTGGCACCAGTATCAAACAACACATATGCACTATGCAGGAGTATAGGAAACATACCCGCGATAGTGTCAACACTAGAAGTCTCACTACGCTGTAAAGCGTAAACCTTTGCTGGTGCTCGCTGCCCTTGGCCAGAATAAACTCTGCCATATTGCCCTCCTTTACAATCCACAGCTCTGTGTCCCCTCTGCCCACACTTGAAGCAGAAAACCTGTGGAATGACTTTGTCTGTGCAGGTGTTACTCTTGTGTCCCAGCTTACCACAAGAAAAGCAAGCATTCTCTACCCACTTGCAATCCTTTACATCATGTGGTCCGAGGCATCTCACGCATCTTCTATCTGTATTCTGCACTGGCTGAAATTCTGTGTGATAGGTCTCTTGCCTTATCTGTGTAAGTACACCAGCTGGCCTCTTGCCAAAAATACCTGATTCCTCTGTGGCTCACGGCTTCTAATCCTGCTCAAACCTTGCTCCACTGTCTTGGCTTTGTTCACCACAGCTGAGTAGTTGCTAAATCCATCAAATTCACCTGATACTGGATCTCAGGTTCTAGTCCAGTGATGAATCTGCTAACCTTGGCCTCTTCACTCTCTTTCAGAGCGTCAGGTAGAAATCTCATCAACCTGTGCAATTCTGACTCATATTCCACTGTCATTTTTCCTTGCTGCAGAGTGTAATACTCTTGAAGCATTCTCTGCTTAACACTGTCAGGAAAGAATTCTCTGTAGAAGGCCTGCTGAAACATTTGCCATGTAATTATACCAGTCATGTGCCTTTTAGTGCTCAACCACCAGTTATTGGCTCTCCAGTCAGCAAATAGGAGGCATATTCACTTTCTTGTTTTCTGGAATATCCAGCAGCAAATGTCTTCTCAACCTCTTCCATCCACAACTGTGCTTCGAGAGGCTTACCTGGTACTGGCTCAAACTTATGCACTAGGTCCACAAATTTGTTCAGACTAAGCACATCTGCATGCCTAGCTCCATTTCCTCCATTCCCATTTAACCTTTGTGTCTCCTGTCTCCAAGCTTCGGCGTTTTCTTGGACCATCTGCATGTCCCTCCTCATATCTTGCTGCTGTTGACCAACCACTCCTAACAAGGCATTCACAGCTTGCATAAGCTGTGCAGCATCGACCGGAACTTGCTGTCCAATAGGTGGAGGTGGTGGTAAGTCTTGATTCTGAGCCTGCTGCTCATCCTGTTGCTGCCCCAAATTCTCATTCTCCTCAGGAATTCTTCTTCTTGGAGGCATTCTAACACAACAAAACACCACGAAATTAGAATAAGGGTATCCAACTCAAGATCAAAACTTAAATCTATAAGACAACATCAAACTTAACTAAACAACAAACCTATTATTCTACCCCACTCCTCAAATCTCACCGTCCTAAGGAATCAAAACTTAAATCTATATGATTCAAAACCTATAGCTCTGATACCAAATAAGCTGTAACGCCCTAAAATAAGGCATTACAACCCGCCACGTATCCCTCTCTTATATAGGATACAAAGGCTCTATTATCCACAAATTAATACAATCATCACCTGTAAACACTCATAGGGTAACTCATAGGATACCAAACCTGTTCAACATAAAAACTCATACTTCATAAAACATAAACTCTGGTTCAAGCATAAAATCCAAGTTGACTTCACAGTCAACAAATTCAACAGAAACTAAATACTGTTTACATTAAAATCTTTTCATTTAAAACCAACTATGAATCCAACTACGATCTCAAATAATCAAAACATGTCTTCTCTCAGAAACTTGGTATATGAAGCCTAACTCTCGGCTGGGTAGTCAGGTCCACTATCGCCATCCCGCTATCAAAGAATAATTCATAACCGGATAGATCATACACTATATCTTCTTCACCTGTACCTGAAATTTAAAAGAATGAGCGGCGACGCCCAGTACGATAACTCCAATCCAAAAACAAATGCATATGCACATACAAAAGGCATATAATTCATGCAACTTAAACTAATGCAAACAACATATTATTATCTTTCTTAAGCCAACAAAACAACACAGTCCAGTATTAGGCATACACTAATCCTGAACTCGGAGTTACTCAGACTCCATTGAAAATCAAACAACTTTTTGAAAATAATAATCATATACATATATGGATGAGTGGGTACTCCCCAAACACCCGAATCCAGAACACCTAATTCTACCGGAATCATATCAAGGCACGAGTCCACTAGGGACAACCTCACACCAAGATCATCAGGGTGCCTCACCAGTATCACTGTCTGCCAGGTCTTTACTGGTCAAAGCCAAGCACAATCAATCATACAACTATTAACCGAATAACGATTAAGTTTATTAAGAAATTCTGTTCCTACAAGCATTCAATCAATACTAAACTTACAGGCAAAAACAGCAAGCAAGGATTGGTCGTACCTTTCTCGATTTCAGGAATACAAATCAAATCCTCAAATCCGATATCAACAACAAAAAGACAACCCGAACTCCACAAACTCCTATATCAACACCAACAATAATTCCACAAACTCCAAATATCCTGTTACAAAATATATATACATCAACAGATATGAATACATTATCAATTATATCCTAACAGATATGAATTCTCCAAAAATCCTAACTTGAGAAGAAATCTCGCTATCTACTCTGTCTATTCCGATCAACCACAAATATCCTCAAGAACAACAATGAACCACACAAAACTCTACAATCACCAAATATTTTTACCAAAACCCTAATTTGCATAACATAAAGAACATATAAGCATTGTTTAACTCGTATTTTGTTTGAATCCATCATAGAGGAGGTAAACTTACTAATTTGAATCGCTAAAACCTGACTTGCATTCACCAATCAAGGATCTCAACACGTGCTAGGGTTTCCTCACAAGAACCTTCATGCAAAAATCCAACCAAACCCTAAAAAACTTATATAAATTCGTATATAATCCATATGAGAAGGTTAAGATCACTTACTTTGGATCAAAAATACCCTTTTCATGATTCTCCAACCCTAGAATTCCAAGAGCACTCCAAAACTCTCTTATACGAAGGAAAAAAAGATTAAAAAAATTTCTGTTGAAATTTTTTTGCATCTCGTATTTATAGAAATTTGGTCATACGCCGGCCCTATGCCGGCGGCGTACGTGTAGATCTTGCCGATGTACACCTTACGCTGGCAAGATTCACACGAGCGCTGGCAGCATTCATCAGGGCTTTGAATTCCCAGAACTTCGATTCTATTACATACGCCGGCAAATTCAAGCCCTACGCCGGCGGCGTTCTCTGCCGGTGTTGAATGAAACCCTAATGAACACCGGCGGCGTTCCTCCGAGCGTTAAGAAAAACGCTACTATTCTCATCCTACGCTGTCTCTATGCCAGCGATGTAGATTCTCTAAGAGGCGGCATACAGTCTATCAAAAATTGTAGAAATCCAAACTTTAATATTTTTCCTACAACCAATCTTAAACTTTTACAATTTACTTGTTTTGACCTTAAACTCATCCTATATCATCTCATGATTCATAATTCATTATATTTTTGTTTTTATTTCTGTATTTTACAGAACACTTGCAGGATACGTTAGATACATATATGTAGGGCTTTGATCTTCTTGAAATATGGGAACCGAATTTGCTCAAATAATACACTCCAAGTCAACAAAAATCAACTCATAAGCCAATCCAACCTTGCCAAATTAACTCCACATTAATGACAATGAGAACAACTAGTGAAAAAGTAGCAAGTGGAGGCAATTCGGATCAAATGTCGTAGAAATTATGCAGCAAACTCCTTCTTCTCCTTTCTATTATTAAATTATATATATATAATATATGTTAAAGGCCCTACAAGAGTATACAAACAAACACAACTTCTTCTCAAACTTTCCAGATCAAACATACTCGAAATCTATAGCTAAAACCACCTGAAAACAAAAATTAAACCGCACGTATCATCTTAGTATGAATCAGAGGAAAATAATACGAAAAAAACGCTTGAAACGAGCTTAAGGTGAGTTGATGTAATTCAATGTGTTTTCTTTCAAAACTAAGGATTGAAACTGACTTTTGAACATCATCGGAACATAACCAACACAAAAACACGCTTCGACTTTCATCGGAGTGGCTCAACGAAGGTGATTTTCGAAAACGTAGTTTTACTTTGATGATTTGAAAATCATGGACACATGTTGTTATTTTGATGTTTTGATGTAATATTTAGATAGTTTAGTGTCCTAGGAACTCATAGGAGCTGAAAAACCGGCCTTGGAACGTCGGAGATCGGTCAGAATTGACTAAGCCCATCGAGGAAGACAATGAACAGTGTCTTCCCTGATGAACACGGGGGGAACACGGGGCGTGTTCCACCCCGTGTACCTCTCAGCTCATATTTATTTTAAAATTTTCTTTAAAACAAAGTTAATTAAATCAAATTATATAATATTTAATGTTACAAGTAATTTTAGGATTATTATTATCCATTTATTAATTTTTCTGTATATAATATAGGTAATATTGTTATTTAGTAATATAATATCAAAAAATATTTTTTTCGGTATTAATAAATATATAATATTTAAGTATATATAATGAATTTATTAACATTAACAAGAGAAGATATTAGTAATATAAATCATTATTGATTCCAAGTTCATTAAGTTTTACAACTATAATTGTTAATATTCTAATATTATTAAAAATTCTTAAATTAATAATGTTTTTGAAAATTATCATTTCTTAAATATTCTTATATGTAATATCTATAATAAAAACTCAAAAGCTAAGGCTAAAGCTATTTTAGTAATATTATTACTAATTTTTAACATTAATGGTAAGAATTTGTAAATTAGTATTGATTAAATTATAAGAAAAATATTATAGTATTGTTATTTTGAAAAAAAATTTGTTTTACTTTATTTATTTTATTCTTATTGTCTTTTTTGGAATTATTATACTATTGTTATTATTATTATCACCGCAATATTATTATTATTATTACTACTACTACTACTACTACTTCTTTCGGCCAATAAGAAAATTTTTTGAAGTAACTTTATTTAAATTAACAAATTTTTTATATTAATAAATTATTGTCATTAGGGTTGTATTTGCTTAGTTTACAAGAAAAAAAATTACAAGTTTAGTAAATATTAAGTATTTATCTAAGTGAATATTTATAAACAATTGGATAACAATGGAAATTTAAATAATCTAAATTTATGAATATAGGGATATCTATATTTTATGAGAAAAATTTATCAAGTGAATCAAAAGAAAATTGATAGTTTTAAACAATAAAACTTATAATGTGATTAACTAAATGGTCAAAATTCCTGAATACCTGATTAATAGAGTTAAATATCAAACAAAATCAAATCAAGCAACCTAAAATAAAAGTGAATTAGTACTTAATTATTGTAAATTTCCAAAGACTTAGTTAATAATAGAACGAAAAATCCGCAACACGTTAGGACACTTAGACATTCATAGGATTTGGGTTATGTAGTCATGTGTCATTAATGATTATATTAATCATCTCAATAGGTAACTTGGGTATTGGTGAGGACTTTCCTGACGATTACTGCGAATGAACAAAATGAGCAGGTGAGTAACTCAGTCTTATTACATTGACTGTGCTTGTAAATCTAGCGAATCTTAAATAAAAGATAATAAATTGGGTGTACTGTATGGTTTATGGGAACTGTGTATTGTATTGATTGTCAAGTCACTCTAATAAAAGTGACAACAGAGTTATGTATGACTATATTGCTTGTGTAACATGATTGAATGTCTGTAGTGCTTGATCGCCTTCAAACTAATTAAAAACTATTGGTACCATAATGGAAAGTGTACATGCATTGCATATTTTGCATAAAATAACATTTGAGTAAGTGGTAGCCTACCATGTGTCAGTATTTCGGATATCTGGTAATGCTTGGCTTATCTAGGCAAGAGAGCTATTAGTTTATCGTAAGATTACCTTTGTTCTGTTGGTACAATAGGAACTAAATGGTACATGAAGGATGCCGCTTATGGTATTGCATAGAAATAACTAACACTTAGTGGAGTTTCTAAAGCTAAAGCAGGAAATAAATGACAAGACACAATAAGTTCAAAGAGATAATTAAATTGAGCACTATTTTTTCCTGAAAGCTTAGTCTCCCTGGGTAGGTAGGCCATAGATTATGATCCATCAACCCCGATGAGAGGGCGCAAATCTTCATCCTGTTTGGACTTCGGGTTATCCAGGCTTGTATTGGTACATACGTTTGATTGATACATTTCATATGATTGTTAAATAACTTGTATATGTTATGTGATAAGTTTTGGTTATTCACTAAGCTCGTGGTTTAGCTCACACTCCAACAGTCCTTTCAGGTTCACTCTGCAACCTTAGCTCATTCCTACCAAGAGCATGGTCCCGATAAGAAATTAGGAGGCGGAAGCTTAAAGAATAGTATAGGATAAGAATATATATCTCTATTTATCTTTTAGTTGCAAGTATCTTGCATATAAATGATATGGTGTGTAATAATTTATATCTTATATATATTTGTTCATCTTATCCAAGCAACTAAAAGATCCGTTTATTGAAAATATGTCATTCTCAAAAAGGTAAACTAGTAATGGTTCGAGTGTATTATTTATTACTACTACTAGGATACCCTTGGGGCGTGACAGATTTAAGTTGGTATCAGAGCTAGGTTGCTGGTATAGGAATAACAAATATATGTAAGAAAGTAAATTAGTAAATGTGGAATTAATAGTACAAGTTTAGATCCAAATAGAACCATTTAGATTAGTTGGGTAGTTATAAGTAGTAATAGATGCACACATTAGGGACAAAATCTGTGTGATTACTAATCATACAATTTTTATTGTGTGCAGACCAATCCCATTATTTGTCATATTAAATGGCAAATTTTTAGTATGATGGAGGAAGAGACACTTGCTGATTATAGACGCCGACTCCGAGTCTTAGTAGAAGATTTGGCATTGTCAGGCATTACAAAGACCCTGGATGAAATTTTTAGCAATTGGAAGAGAGGTCTACAACCACTGTTGGAAAATTGGTTATTCCTGATGGGAGGGCTTTTCCAAATAATGGTACAGCAGTTGAGACCATTTATAGGTTTGAGAGGTTGATTAACCAAAGGGGTGGAGGTATAGAAATTAATAATATAGCTTTCATTGTATCCGCCTGATCAGTGAGACCCGATCCTACAGATTTTAGGATTTGGATTCCTATTGGAGGTGATTGGGTGTATGCGCATGACATTAGATATGATCATGCTTTGGTTTGGGAAGATGCTACTCCTAATGATGATTGGATGCTGACACATGTGGTCAGAAGCCGTTTTTTCAGAGATGTCTTGTCAGACAGGCCTCCTATCATTCCAGAGGAGGAAAGAGAGACCGGACACTTCATTAGACCACCTAGCAAAGGAAGACAAGCAGCTATGCAGGCCACAGTTTTTATGTAGAGTGTGACTACAGCTATGATAGATGAAAAAGAAGGCAAAAAGAGAAGAATGGAAGCTGAAAGATTTGTTTCCAATTATAATTATGCCCGCTAGATTGGGGCTACTCATGGTGGATAGATTGAGAAAGATATACCACCGCCTTGGACCATGGAGAAGCCTGCCTCTAAGGGTATCCGGATGATGGATACCAACCTGACTTTAGCACCACCAGGGCATAGCAAGGGGAGAATTGAGGTTGATGATAGTAGCTCTGAGGAAGAAGATTACTATCCACAGTTAGGCCCTCGGGAAAAGGGCAAGGGACCTTTGTACCCTAGCCCATAGAGTAGACCTAATCTTAGATTATGATATGTTTGATAGATGATATAACTGATGTAATATTTTGATGGACTGACTGGTAAGACTATATATGTCATGTAGTATGAAGAATGATGATCCTTGGTGTGATCACTAGAAGAAGTTAGAACTAGAGTTAGTGCAAATTTTGGAATGTATATAAAGGACTAACTATATAATATTATGTGTGTTTTGGTTATAAAATATATGTGTGATATATATATATATATATATATGAGCCTCTTTGTAGTCTTTTGATGAGTGTAAATCTTGAATTAATTTGGATAATATCTTCTATGATAATAGAATGCCAAGAGGAAGAGGTAGAAGTAGAAATGTCAGAATATCTGAAAATCCACCAACAAATGCTCCTACCCCAACTCAGAATCAATTAGAAGATGTGTTGCAAAATCTTCAACAATAAAATGTACTAATCTTGCAAGCTCTACAAAATATGCAAGCAACACATGTTGTACCACCAACTGGAGCACTAGAAGCTCCTCCACTAAATACTGGGAGAAATGAAAGATATACTTGTAAGCCCCTGTTTTCTAAGCCCTAAACCTTAAGCCGGAAGTCTACCGGAGACCTTAAGTCAACCGATCTTGAGCAAAACCCTACAGTTTAGGTCCAACAAACCCGAGTTCGTAAATCGAGGAGTTGAAAAATAATTAAAGTATTTAGAATAGTCCGTAATAATATTTGAATTATTAAAAAGATCAGATCGGTTCAATTTCGGCTTATTTCGAACCCGTTTGGATACTGCTTTGGAAAGCGTGTCACGGGGCTCGGAAAATTAAAAATATATCTTTAATATTTTTAGACTCGTATTTTTATAAGGATTTCAAAAATATCAAGTTTAGAATTTTTCGGATTCTAAAAATATCAGTTATAGCTCATATAAGCTTATTTTACTCTTACCGGTAACTAAATTGTTAAATTTCTAAAAATAATTTAATTGATTATTTTATTTAAATCATAAAAATTCTGCTACTTTAATAAAAATATTTTTCTTAATTTATTTATAAATTTTCTTATTCAAAAAGTCACTTTATCAACCCATACCTCAAGTACACATACATTATCATTACTACACATTATTATGTCTTCTTTTGCTTTTTCTTACACTCCTCTTCCCAAAATTGCAGCTGCCCATTCCCCATAAAATTAGCCACTTTTCATTATTTTTAATTATTTATTTGATATTTTAAAAGTCTCTTTTAGTTACAATTGGATGCAACTTGTTACACTTTCAAAATTGCAAGTTAAAACCAAGTTACACTCACTCCTCCCACACTCAAAATCACGACCAGCCCTCCCTCCATGCAGCTGCTATTTTATTTTTTTTTAAAATTATTTAACACACATTTATCTCTATTTAAGCATCTTATTCTCTCTCTCTTTCATCTTTACAAACCCTATTTTTCTCTCTCTTTTTCCCTCTCTTTTTCTTCTTCCTTGCCTTGTCTTCTTGAAACAAGCTGTCCCCATTTTTTTTTTGCTTCCACATATATTTCTTGCAATTATTTGAGGTAATCTTTCTTTTAGCTCTTATAAGATGTTCTAGGATGATACCATGGATGTTTCATGCATCAAAGGATATTCCACAAGCTTAAAAGGCTATGGATGATGATGCCAAGAAGTGAAACACTCCTCTAGATGATGTTTTCTTTTGTTCTTAGTATTTTTGTTATATGGAAGGCTTGTTTATCTTCTTGTTTTTGTGATAGCTTGTAGATCTAGAGTTTTATCAAGCTTTAGTTGTGTTTATGTGTAGATCTAGAAGCTTAAGGCTACTACTAAGTTTTTCTTATGCTTTCATGGTTATATATTGAGTAGATCTTAGATTCAAGTTGGAATGAAAAAGAAAAATTCGTAACTTGTCAATGCCCTATTTTAAAAACCCTCTTTCAAGTCTTAAAATGGAAGCTTTTGTTAAGAAAATGAAGGTTTGATGGATGTATATCATCAAGGCTTCATCTTACAAGAATCAAAGTTGATTTTCAAAGTTTATTTTCAAAAACAAAAATTGTATTTTCGGATCAAGACAAAGATCCAAAATAAAAACATGCTTTCCAACTCACAAATGAGGATTTTATTCAAGAAATGAAGGGTTCTTGAGATATAATATGTAATGGGTTGTTTTTCATGAGTTTTGATAAATTTTCAAGAGATATGTCCAAAATAAATTTATGAAAATTCGGATCAAGACCAAGACCTATTTTTGAAACCCATCATCCAACTTTAAAATGAAGATTTAGACAAAAATATAAGGGCTCTTGATATAGTATCTTAAGGAATGAAACTTCATAAGTTTAAATGAGTTTTCCTAAAAGGTATAGCTTAGATCAAATGTTTTGTAAAAGACAAAATTTGGTTCTTGTATTCATGGTGAACTTCAAAGAGGAAATTCGTAATTATGGGGAGACCAATTTTTAAAACCTTCTTTTTGATCTCAAAACAAGTATTTATATTGAAAATGGAATGCTTTGATGATATATAATATGGAAAATTATTTTCATTGAGCTAAGTAAGTTTTAGTAAAGGAATTACTCAAAACAAGACAATGAGTTTCAACTTGCAAATTTCGGTTTTATGAAAATGGATCCTTAGAAGTTTCATTGGAACTTTGTGTTTGGTATTGGATAAGTGTGTAATCTCTTAATTTTGTTTTGAGAATCTCCTTGCAAGCTTAGGACTAAAATAAATTGGTCTAAGTAGTTAAATAGAGTAGATATGGAAATTTTTCACAAAGGCTCAAAATCTGGAATTTTCGTAACCCTACTGTACAGTAGTTTCCGACCCCTAAATGACCTTAAATGTTTGAATTAACTTTAGAAATGGATAGCTCTTTCGAAGTAGGTATAAATCGGTATATTATAAGCTAAATTCCGAGTTAAAATGAGTTAGATATGACCTTTTTAAGTTAAGGATTCAACCTAGCGGAAATTGACGAACTTAGTAAATAAAATTGTTAAGTTTAATAGAACTTCTTGAGAGATACTCATTGAGGGTATTCTTTGTACCTAGGTGAATTGGAGGACGGGTTACCACTTCCCGAGGACTATTACGACTAGTGGATTTTCACTACATGGACAAGTGAGTTCATTTCTCAATTAATTATGCTCTTGGATGTGCTTGTAGTAGTAGTGGCATTAAACTTAGGAAAAGATAAAATTGTGATTGAATGGTGATCTAAACTTGCATGAATGAACGATAAGTATATCGAGGCAAGCTTTGTTGCAATAATCTTGTATGAGCTAGTATAGATTTGGAATGTCTGAAATTTGTATGGTCACTTTTAAATTATCTAATTAATATACCATGATTATATGAATAATTGTACATGCATATCACGTATGAGTCACATATCATTGTCGAGTATGCCTTTGGTGGGACAAAGGTGTATTTGGGAGGCAGCGGGTCTTTAATGAAGGGGATTAGGGTTGCATGACTTATGGACCACCCCATTCAAATAATGAAACTATGGTTGCATGACTTATGGACCAACATTAAAAATTGTGGTTGCATGTCTTATGGACCACCCCACTTAAGATTGGGACTATGGTTGCATGTCTTATGGACCAACTTTGGAATTGTAGTTGCATGACTTATGAACTACCCCAAACCCCGAATGGAGGGCGTAAATTCATTCACTTATGACTACCGGAAAGTCATATGCTTGCTTGCTCATATGCTTGTGCATTCATATGGTTGCTTAATTATAACTTGCTTGTATAGATATTTTAGCTTGGTCGGGCATGTTACTTGAAAATGAATCTCACTAAGCATTAGCTTATACCCCAACAGTTTTTGTTGCAGCGTTCCTATTTTTGGATGTTCCGAGAGGACATTTTGTGCAGGTTTATCATGGAATTAAAGAGCTTTTGAGGAAGTCGGGACCTAGTGTAGGCGTGGACTTCTAGGAAAATCTCTTTAATGTAGATTCAGTATATGTAATTGGAGCTAAACGATGTAGACTCCTATTATTTTGCGGGGGTATGCCCCCTTGGCTTTTGTAAAGTTTAACTATTTATCTTGTTGTGATTTATATTCTTAATGCTATGTATGCTTTCTTAAGACTACTCGAATCAAAGTGTGATCCTAAAAGTTTGTGAGTACACCTTACACTCGATATGTAAACTTATGGGATGACTAAGGTGTCATACTTAAGTTTAAGTATCGCGTGTGGTGGACTGTCGCGTTTAGGGTACCCTTTGGGGCGTGACAATACTACACCTATTCAAGTGCAAGAAAATGGACCAGTAAACCCGAATGAATTGGTTGCTGAAGTACAAGGACCAACATGATATGAACAAGAATTACCACCACCACCACCATTACGTCCTAAAAGAAACTTGTTGTCTGAATTTATCAAATGCAATAGGTACTTTAAAGGACTGCTCGGGAAGCTAGAAGAAGCTGAGGATTGGCTAGCTCAAATCAAGCGATCTCTTGATGTTTTTCAAGTCCCAGAAGCTTTAAAGGTACTGTATGGAACCTATTTGCTCAGGCTAAGAGCAAGATTGTGGTGGAATTCTAAGTAGAGGACATTGCCCCAACCTATCAATTGGGAGACGTTTAAGTAGGAATTTCTGAAAGAATACTTTCCAAGCAGTTTAAAGGCAAAGTATAGTACTGACCTGATGAATTTAACACAAGGCAGTAAAACAATTGATGAATATGAGCATGAGTTCAACCGGTTATTACAATTTGCACCAAATGCTTACAGAGACAATGATGAATTAAAGAGACAAACTTTCATGGCAAGGTTAGAACCAAATTTCCAAAGGAGACTGGCTGAGTTCGAAATTGCGGATTTTGCAACTATGTTAGAAAAAGCAAGAATCATTGAACGTGCCGAGAAATATGAAGTTGAAAGATATAGGAAACGTAGACAGACATTTGGCAAAAAAGTGCATGAGGAAATAGGAACAAGTTTTTGCTCCTAAGAAAAATAGATACTTTAAACCCATGGGAAATATGAAAAATAGGAACATTGAAAGAAGTAATGTTTCGTGCTAGAAGTGCAAGGGAGCTCATTACCCGAGAAATTATCCACAGCTACAACAAAAATGTTATTGCTGTGGTGAAAGTGGACATATGGTTTCTACATGCCCAAAGAAAAACGATGCAACCTGTTTTATCTGTAAAAAGGTCGGACATATATCAACTCATTGTCCCTAATGGGTGAACATGGCTACTGGTTCTTCCTACCCTAAAGGAGTTGTTAGTACGATTGGACCCAAAAATGGGAATGCTAATGCTAGTAAAGCTACTACAGTGGCTAAGGTTTATGCTATGCATGGAACTTCAGTTGAGGATGTAGAATCCGAGGGGGAGGATGAAGAAAATGTATGGGATGAAGCTGATCCTGACGACTACGGTCTCGTTGTAGGTATGTAATCTGATAATTAACTTATTTGAGTAATTCTAGCTAGCACAAACACTATTAGATGAACAAACATTCTTGTAAAGTAAAATACCCTGTATTTAATAAATGATAAATAGGAACAATTCAAATGAGTGGTCAACCTGCGTATGCTTTATTTGATACGGGAGCAACACATTCTTTTATCAATACTGGATTAGTAAGAAGTATGGAATATTCCATCGAGACCATGACTAAGGAACTAAGATTTACCACACTAACAGGAGATTTAGTGATGAATCGTGAGATAATGAAGGGATATCCATTAGAAATCGGGGGGTAGAAATCATTTGCTGATTTAATCTTGGTAGATATTCATAAATATGATATTATCTTGGGTATGACATGGTTGACTATTGTAAAAGCAAAAGTCGATTGTCGTCTCAAGACGATATCTTTTATGAATAACTAAGGGGAAAGGAAAGAGTTTAGAGGTGACATCCTCAAGGAGGTTGGAAGCCAAATAATGACAATTGAAGTTGAAAATGAAAAGGATATAGAGAGGATTGGATGTATTCTTGGAACAATCGAGAATGAACCCAAAGAAATAAATGTTCATACTATCAGAACAGTATGCAATTATTCAGAGGTATTCCCCGACAGATTACTAGGATTACCCTCATATAGGGAGGTGGAGTTTTCAATTGATTTGATACCTAGAACAGAACCCGTGTCAAAAGCTCCGTATCACATTGGCACCCTTGGAATTGAAAGAACTAAAGGTGCAATTACAAGAATTATTAGATAAATGATTTATTAGACCTAGTGTCTGCCTATGGGGAGTACCAATGTTGTTTGTTAAAAAGAAAGACGGTTCAATGAGGCTCTGTATTGATTACCGAGAATTAAACAGAGTGACTATTAAGAACAAATATTCTTTTCCCAGAATCAATGATCTCTTTGATCAATTAAAGGGAGCAAAAGTATTTTCTCGAATTGATTTGAAATTTGGTTACCATCAAATTCGAATCAAGGCAGAGGATGTACCAAAAACGGCATTTCGAACTAGGTATGGTCATTATGAATTCCTAGTCATGCCTTTTGGATTGATAAATGCACCTGCTGTTTTCATGGACTTGATAAATCGTATCTTTAAACCCTTACTGGATGTTTGTGTGATTGTCTTCATAGACGACATGTTAGTATATTCGGTCATAGATGAGCAACATGATGAACATTTAAGAAACGTATTACAAATACTACAAAGCAATCAGCTGTATGCCAAATTGTCTAAATGTGAGTTTTGGCTTAAAAGTATATCATTCCTAAGACACATTATTCAGGTGATGGGATATGGGTTGATCCTGCTAAAGTTAAAGCTATCATGGAATAGAAAAGACTTGAAAATGTTACTGAAGTAAGAAGTTTCTTAGGATTAGTAGGATATTATCGAAAATTTGTACAAGATTTCTCAAGGATTGCACGACCATTGACACAATTGACAAAGAAGAATGAAAATTTTGAGTGGAATGATAAACGTGAATAGAGTTTTCAAGAGTTGAAAAAGAGATTGGTATCAGCACCAATATTAGTTTTGCCCAATGACCAGGATCCATACACTGTTTACAGTGATGCATCCAGAAATGGTTTAGGATGTGTACTGATGCAAAATGGGAAAGTAATAGCTTATGCTTCTAGATAGTTAAAACCCCATGAGATGAATTATCCTACTCATGACCTGGAATTAGTTGCTATTGTTTTTGCACTCAAAATTTGGCGTCATTACTTGTATGGACAGAAGTGTGAAATATATATAGATCACCAAAGTTTGAAGTATATATTTACCCAGAAAGAATTAAACATGAGGTAATGTAGATGGTTGAAATTAATTAAAGATTACGATTTAACTTTCAATTACCATCCCGGCAAGGTAAATGATATAGCTGATGCATTAAGTCGTAAAAGTTATGGAGAAGTAACCTCAATATTGACGGAGCATAAAGAACTCATTAAAGAATTTGAAAATCTAAACTTGGAGTTTTCAATACAAGGTTTAGACGCCGAACTTGGTAGTTTAACCTTAGAGCCTACTTTGCTTCAACGAATGGAGGAAGCACAGAAAGAAGACAAGGAATTCCAAGAAATTATCCAAAGGGTATCACAAGGGAAATATAAGGATTTTCAGGTAGACGATGATGGTATATTAAAAATGAATAAAAGATTGTGTATGCCACATGATGAAAGCTTGAGGAAAGAATTAATGCATGAAGCACATTATTCCGGATATACCATACATCCAGGCAAAACAAAGACCTACCAAGAGCTGAGGAGTGCATATTGGTGGAATGGAATGAAAAATGATATTGCTCGATTCGTGGCCAGATGTGAAGTATGCTAGAGAGTAAAAGCAGAACATCAAAAATCAGGTGGATTGTTAAAACCATTGTCAATTCCGGAATGAAAATGGGACCAAATATCTATGGATTTTGTATGCTCATTACCTAAGACAAGTATGGGTCATGATGCTATTTGGGTCATTGTAGATAGACTCACTAAGTCAGCTCATTTCTTACCAATCAACATGAACTATTCCTTAGAGAAGTTGTCACAACTATATTTGAAAGAAATTGCGAGATTACATGGTGTACCTGTTAATATAGTATCAGATCGAGATTCACGGTTTGTTTCTAGATTCAGCAAGGATTACAAAAGGCATTAGGAACTCAATTGAAATTTAATACAGCTTATCCTCCTTAAACTGATGGACAAACAGAAAGAACCATTCAGACATTGGAAGATATGTTAAGATCATGTATCTTGGAATTCAAAGGAAATTGGGATCAACATTTACCATTAGTGGAATTTGCATACAATAATAGTTACCATTCGAGTATAGGGATGCCACCTTATGAAGCCTTATATGGTAGAAAATGCCGATCCCCATTGTTCTAGGATAACTTGGAAAGAGTATTGGTTGGACCCGAATTGGTTCAGGAAACAATTAACAAGGTTTTAGTAATAAAGCAAAAAATGAAAGAAGCTTAAGGTAGACAAAAGAGCTGGGCAGACTTGAAAAGATGAGAATTGGAACTCAATGAAGGAGAACATGTCTATTTGAAGATAAGTCTAATCAAAAGTCTTCATAGCAGGCAAGCAAAAGGAAAGTTGAGTCCTAGATATGTAGGACCATTTAAATTATTGGAACGAGTTGGAAACCTGGTATACCGTCTTGCATTGCCACCCATTTTATTCGGTATACATAATGGTTTTCATGTATCGGTACTAAGAAAATATGTACCGGACCCAGATAAAATTGTTGAACTGGAATCAATTGATCTGAAGGAGAATTTGACTTACGAAAAGCATCCTATAAGAATTTTGGACAGAAAAGTACAAGTTCTCAGAAATAAAGAAATCCACAACGTCAAAGTGTTATGGGATCTCCGAACTGAAGAGATGACCTAGGAGCTGGAAGAGGAGATCAAGAAAAACTATCCACATCTGTTTGAGAATTTAGGTACGCACTCAAGTTTTGAGGACAAAGCTTATTTTAAGGGGGGGAGAATGTAAACCCAAGAAACTTTCACGATAATACACGACTCTAGAATAGAAAGAATGAGATAATTAGTAAACCTAGAATTCAACAAAAACCTAAGATTAGATCCATAATTTAAATTTGGCTGGGTTAGGATCTATGAACTGAATAAAGAACTTCTTTGACCCTAACTGATACCAAGAACGAGATTTCGTATCTTAAACTGATAATTCAAGATATGATTAAAGGAAACTCAAATTTTCAAACCTAAACCCTTGTGATACAAATAGATTAAATGGGAAAATATAAATGTAGAAATTAAATAACTACTATTGCACTCAATAAAGACCCGAGACTAGAACAATGCGTAGTAATGAACCTATACCTGGATTTAAACCCTAAAATTCAAGATTTTTAGTTAGTAATAAACATTATTGATAAGATTTCATAGTGGGTATCTAAACCTAAAATATATACGTAATTTAGCTTCTATATTAGAGGCGATATTAAGTAGTTGATTAACTACGTTTTACTTGGGAAATGATAACTTTAAGATAAACCCTTAAGATTATAAATATACAACAAAAACATAGACTGGTGTATAACTCAAGATCTAAACTTCAAATAAATATTTGAATTATACCATTGTTCAAATTAGGGTTTTCTTAAGCTCTTGGAGTCTAAAACAAAAATTAACAAGCTTAGAAACCTTAATCGAGGGAGATAAAATTTCATAAATAATTAATCGCGTAAAATTAAAACTTAAATTTATATTGTTTGATAAACTAAATATTTTGTAGGACTCAATCAAAATAATTTTGTGAAAAAACCTTCACATATTAGTTAATTTATACCCGATTAATGTAATAAACTTCCCGAAAATATAGCTAATTATTATTTAAATATAATATATATATGTGAATACTTGCAAGATACGTTAGATACATAATGTAGGGCTTTGATCTTCTTGAAGTATGGGAACCGAATTTGCTCAAATAATACACTCCAAGTCAACAAAAATCAACTCATAAGCCAATCCAACCTTGTCAAATCGACTCCACATTAATGACAATGAGAACAACTGGGGAAACAGTAGCAAGTGGAGGCAATTCGGATCAAATGTCGTAGAAATTATGCAGCAAACTCCTTCTTCCTTTCTATATATATATATATATATATCTGTGTGTGTGTGTGTGGTTAAAGGCCCTTAAAGAGTATACAAACAAACACAAATTCTTCTCAAACTTTCCAGATCAAACATACTCGAAATCAATAGCTAAAACCACCTAAAAATAGAAATTAAACCGCACATATCATCCTAGTATGAGTAAGAGGAAAATAATACGAAAAAAAACTCTTAAAACGAGCTTAAGGTGAGTTGATGTAATTCAATGTGTTTTCTTTCAAACTAAGGATTGAAACTGACTTTTGAACATCATAGGAACATAACCAACACAAAAACAAACTTTGAATTTCATCAGAGTGTGATAAATGTATTAACACTCTTATTTTTAGGATGATTTGGGCTCATTCAAGTGATATTTTCTAGTGAAAATAATCAATAATTGGTTCTTGATTGATTAATTTGTCATTTTTAGGAAATATGGAACTTATCACGAAGGAATTAAATGAATTCGACAAGAAAAAAAAATCAATTTTGGTGAATTTTGGACCCAAACAGCATGTTTGGAAAGATATATGGATGCATGGAGCAAACAGGCAACAATACAGCGTCCCATACAGCATGTTTGAAGAGCTGTATCAGTCCAGGAAGCAACACAGAGAGTGATACAGGATGCCATATTTGCTGTATTGAAACATGTATCACTTTCTGTATCATGTTTTTACATGCTCCAGGTTTCCACAGTAAGTCATACAGGTTGCCATACACCCTGTATGGCATCCTGTATGAATGCGCTGCCCTGCTGTTTTGTTTCTTTTCTGAGTCCACGTGTGTCTATATATGCTTGTGAGGAGAGAGAAAGTTAGTTACGATATTTTTTAGACATTCCCAGACATCTTTTCCTCTAATTTTTGGTGAGAACTTCTTGTGGAGAAATCGTACGAAGGATTCGATTGAAGATTCCATCAGGATTTGTAGATCCAATTCAAATTAGCTAGACTTCATCTTTACAGGTTGTGTCCATGAATTCTCTTTCCTCTACTGAAATTCAAATGTTCTTTATTACATCGATGGAGGAGTAGATCTTAGATCTAGATCTTGTTCGGATTTTAATTTCACCATGTGTTGAGGACCTGAACTTAATGAATTTCTATTGAATTTCTTATATTCAAGTTGCATGTTCTTCGTCTTTTCTTAGATTCATACTTTCGTAGTATGAGTTTACGTTTGATTTCATTCAAGTTAATTGAGAAATTACTTAAATGAATAGATCTATGCAACTTGATAAGGTTTGATTGTGATCCTAGAGATAGGTTACAAGAATCTTCCGTTCATGTTCTGTTTTTATAAGTTTTGATCTTCATGCATCTTAGATTGTAATTAGTTAAGGAGAGATCCTAATTAATCGATCTAAGGTTAGATAAATTGATAAATCCGAGAGGATTATTAATTTGATTTAGAAATTCAGCGGTATAAGAATTCAATTAGAACAACTCTTAGTATTCTGTGATTCGCATGTTGAAATTAAATGATGGACAAGATCTAGGTCGTTTTAAGTAATTGATTGTTAAATCTCTCTCGAATCCTAAGCTTTGCTTCTTGATCTGCTGTAGGTCATAATTTTCTTTTCATATAGTTAGTTTTAATCAATCAAACTCTCTGATGTTTGCTAAATAGTAGTGAATTTAGTGAGTACTAGTAGTTATTTCATCTCCGTGGACGACTCCGATCTGAACACTATACTACGTTTCGATAGGTTCGCTGCCTATTGTCCTTGTAGTAGTTAAGAAAGGATTTACAAATTTAAACTACAATTGACAAGGATTTTGTTCAACAAGTTTTGGCGCCGTTGCCAACGGGGATTAGGAGTAATATTAGGAAAGCTCTATCTCTACTAGTTTAGCTTTTGTTTTTGTTGTTCATTGAGTTCATTGATTTTTGATGCCAAAGTGATCTTACAGGTTATTTTATTTGTTTTGTTCAGTATATGGTCCGGAACAGGGGGCGGAAACTGATTGAAGCCAGCTCCGAACCAGAACGAATTATTCGAAAATCTCAGAAAAAGAGCAAAGGACCAGTTGGATCATCTTTAGCCATCCACAGCAATTCTCTATCAACAATTAATATGGCTGATCCGCAAGATAATCGTGGCCAGGAGCACCAGCAGGATAATTTCAACATGTATCGTGCTGTTCCAAGAACCAACTCTGATTTTGCAAGGCCTACTTTGACTGGAGCTAATTCTAGTATTGTTCGTCCTCGGGTTGAGGCGAACAATTTTGAGCTGAAACCGGCTATCATTCAAATGGTGCAGCAGTATGCACAATTCGACGGCCTCCAAGACGAAGATCCTCATACTCACATCCAAGCTTTTCTTGAAATATGTGACACATTTAAATTCAATGGAGTGAGTGATGATGCTGTCCGTCTTCGTCTCTTTCCATTCTCATTAAGGGGGAAGGCAAAGCAATGGCTGAACTCCTTGCCTTGGAATTCTATTACTACATGGCAAGAGCTTGTTAATAAGTTTATGGATAAGTTTTTCCCTCCTTCGAAGACAGCAAAGTTCAGAGCTGATATTCAATCTTTTCATCAAATGGAGATGGAAACCTTGTATGAGACATGGGAGCGATTCAAGGAATCCTTGAGACGATGTCCACATCATGGTCTTCCGGAGTGGTTGCAAGTCCAAACTTTTTATAATGGACTCAACTATCAAACACGTCAAATGATAGATGCCGCAGCTGGTGGTACTCTCAATCATAAGACTCGGAAGAAAGCTTGAAGCTATTTGAGGACATGGCTGCCAACAATTATGAATGGTCTCACACAAAAAGCCGGGATAAAAGGCCAGCTGGCATGTTGGATGTTGATGTGGCTACCACAATTATGTCTAAAGTGGAAGCTCTCTCAAAGAAAATTGATGGTATTTCTATTTCTTCCCAGCAACTTGCTTATATTGAACCTTCTTGTGGTGAGGAGACATTTGTTGAGCAAGTGGATTATTTGGGGAATCCTATCCGGCTCAAAACAATCCTTATAGCAACACTTATAATCCCGGATGGAGGAATCACCCCAATTTTTCATGGAGCAACAGTAATAACAATGTGCAGCGGGTTCATCCCAACACCAATTCCAATTCTCCACCGGGTTTTCAGAAGCAACAAACTCCAGGGTCTAGCTCTCAATTAGAGAACATGATAATGAAGTTGATTAAGGATTTTGATGACAGACAAAAATCCTTAGACTTGGTTTTAAAGAATCAAGATACTACTTTGAGGAACCATGGAGCTTCAATTCATAATCTTGAGACTCAAGTGGGGCAAATTGCCAAGATGCTTTCCGAGAGCCTCCGGTTTCTTTACCGGGAAATACTGAAGTTAACCCAAGGGAGCATGTTAAAGCTGTTACTCTTCGAAGTGGAAAGGAAATAAAATCTGGAATACAAGTACAAAAGGAGACAGAGGAGGTTGAACCAATTTCAGAGTCAGCTCCTGTGCAAGTTGAAGAAAAAGAAACTGACATTCCAGTTGAAGGGAAAGCGACTCCAGCTCCAAGTTCAGATTATAAGCCTCCCATTCCATATCCTTCAAGGCTCAAGAAAAATACTGTTGATGCGCATTATAGTAAATTTTTGGAGATTTTCAAGCAGCTTCATATTAATCTTCCTTTGGTTGATGCTCTTTCTCAAATGCCTAGATATGCAAAATTTCTTAAAGAGCTTTTAACGAACAAGCGGAAACTTGAAGAGTTATCCACTGTCACTTTGGGAGGAGAATGTTCCGCGGTGATTCAAAACAAACTTCCCAAGAAGCTCAAGGATCCTGGAAGTTTTATAATTCCATGCCTAATTGGAAATTTAGCTGAAGAAAAGGCACTATGATTTGGGAGCTAGTATCAACTTGATGCCTTATCAAATGTATAAGAAACTTGGGCTGGGAGAACGAAACCGACAAGAATGAGTCTCCAACTAGCGGATAGATCGGTGAAACTTCCTAGAGGAGTTGTGGAGGATGTTCTAGTGAAGGTACAAGATTTTATATTTCCTGTTGATTTTGTTATTCTTGATATGGATGCCGATGTGGATATTCCTCTATATTGGGTAGACCTTTTGGCAACTGCTAGAGCTATAATAGATGTTGATGATGGAAAGTTAGTGTTGCGAGTTGGAGATGAAAAAGTTGTTGTGAAAATGTCTGAGGTTTTAAAACAAGGTTTACATCAAGATGATACTTGTTTTGCCATTGATTACCTTGATGTTGCTGTGGCTGATTCCATACCTGCATTATTATGTAATGATCCCTTAGTTCTTTGTTTGATGAATGGAAAAGATGAGATGAATTCTGCATTACAAGTAATTGTTCAACAGTTTGAAAGTCATTCTGAGTTTAAGAAAGAAGGGACCTATGAAAAACTTGGAGATTCTGCTCTTCAAATTTCTAAGCCTTCAATAGAAGATCCACCTGAGTTAGAATTGAACCAAGTTCCTGCTTATCTTCAATATGCTTTTCTAGAAAAAGATTCCAAACTTCCAGTGATAATATCTTCAAATTCCAATCGCACCGGAAGATCAAGAGAAAACGACGTTTACATGTCCATTTGGCACTTTTGCCTATCGTCGTATGCCTTTTGGTTTGTGCAACGCTCCAGCCACCTTTCAAAGATGTATGATGGCTATATTTGAAGACATGGTTGGAGAAAGCATGGAAGTTTATATGGATGATTTTTCCGTATTTGGGAATACTTTTGATGCTTGTCTTCATCATTTAGAGTTAGTGTTGCAGTGGTGTGAGGACACTAATCTGGTCCTAAACTGGGAGAAGTGTCACTTTATGACTCAAGAAGGTATTGTTCTTGGGCACAAGATTTCTAGGAAAGGAATCGAAGTGGATGATGCAAAAATTGAGGTCATATCCAAGCTTCCACCACCTTCTTCAGTAAAGGCAATTAGAAGTTTCTTAGGCCATGCTGGGTTCTATCGTCGATTTATTAAAGATTTTTCTAAAATTGCAAGGCCGATGACGAAACTCCTTGAGAAAGATATACCGTTTGAGTTCAATCAAGAATGTTTAGATGCATTTAACGCACTCAAGCAAAAGCTCATCACAGCTCCTATTATGGTCTCACCAGATTGGAATTTCCCTTTTGAAATAATGTGTGATGCAAGCGATGCAGCTGTGGGTGCTGTCTTGGGTCAAAGGAAAGATAAGTACTTTCAACCTATTCATTATGCAAGTAAAACTCTTACTTCAACTCAAGAGAATTATTCTACAACTGAAAAAGAGTTGCTTGCTGTTGTTTTTGCATTTGATAAATTTCGTTCTTATCTTCTTTTATCTAAAGTCATTGTTTTTACTGATCATTCTGCTTTAAAGTTTTTATTTGCAAAGCAAGATGCAAAACCACGACTCATTAGATGGATCTTGCTTCTTCAAGAGTTTGATCTTGAGATAAAGGATAAGAAAGGAGCTGAAAATTTGGCGGCAGATCATTTATCAAGACTTGAAAATCCAAATTCAAAGGACTTGATCGATGTTGATATCAATGATAATTTTCCAGAGGAGCAGTTATTTTCCATCTCCACAATTAAGGACTCTACCACACCTTGGTTTGCTGACATTGCTAATTATTTGGTGGCCAGGATTCTTCCTAATGAGATGAGCCGTCAACAAAGGAAGAAATTCTTTGCTGATCTGAAGCATTACTTCTGGGAGGATCCATTTTTGTTCAGACTTTGTGCAGATCAAATGATTAGAAGGTGTGTTTCCCATGAGGAGGGCTGGAAGATCTTATTTCACTGCCACACTGGACCAACAGGAGGACATCATGGTGCCAACCGAACAGCTCATAAAGTTTTAGAAGCGGGATTTTATTGGCCTTCCTTGTTCAGAGATGCTCATAGTTATGTTACCCAATGTGATAGCTGTCAGAGGTCTGGTAATATTTCTAAAAGAAATGAAATGCCACAAACCTATATTCTAGCATGTGAAATATTTGATATTTGGGGCATTGATTTCATGGGACCATTCCCTTCTTCATTTGGGAATAAATATATTCTTGTAGCTGTGGACTACGTGTCTAAATGGGTTGAAGCGCAAGCTTTGCCAACAAACGATGCAAGGGTAGTGGTCAAGTTCTTGAAGAAGTTGTTTTGTCGATTTGGAGCTCCAAGAGCACTAATTAGTGATCGAGGAACACATTTTTGTAATGCTCAAATTGAAAAGATTTTAAAAAGATATGGAGTGACTCATCGTCTAGCAACTTCTTATCACCCACAAACAAGTGGGCAAGTGGAATTGTCTAATAGGGAGTTGAAGCGGATTTTGGAGAAATCAGTTGCGACTCATAGGAGGGATTGGTCTGCTAAGCTAGACGATGCCTTATGGGCCTATCGAACAGCTTATAAAACTCCCTTGGACACCACACCCTATTGGTTAGTTTATGGCAAAGCTTGTCACCTTCCAGTTGAGTATGAACATAGAGCTTATTGGGCAATCAAATCCATGAATTTGGATTCAGAGCAAGCCGGAGCTAAGCGAAAGTTACAATTGAATGAGTTGACTGAATTGAGGCTGATGGCTTATGAAAATTCACAAATTTACAAAGAAAAGGTCAAAAGATATCATGATTCTAGGATTTTGCAATCAAGGCAGTTCAAAGAAGGTGATTCTGTCCTCCTCTTCAACTCAAGACTAAAGCTTTTCCCAGGAAAACTCAAATCCCGCTGGTCTGGACCCTTTCAAATTAAGAGAGTTTTTCCATATGGGACAGTTGAGTTAGAAAATTCCGACAAAAGCACATTCAAAGTGAACGGTCAAAGACTCAAGCTCTATTTTGGAGGATCTCAAGTTTTTCAAGACAAAGAAGAAATTCACTTCCTTATTTCTTTCTGAGTTCGATTTTTCTTTAATAAGTCGAGCTAACGACATTAAACAAAAGCGCTTCTTGGGAGGCAACCCATGCCTAACTTTTTTTCTTTCTTTCATGCTTTTTGTTAGTTTAGAGCTTGAGTAATATCTTTGATGTGGTTTCTTTGCAGAAAGATCACCCTTGGAATACATGGATGCTGTCAAAGAAGTGAGGATTTGTTGAAAAATTTGATTATAAATTCATACAGGGCTGTTTTACATCCTGTTTCACTCTCTGGAGTTCAATGTGCTTGAAATAGATTTCCATACGCTGATATATACAGCCTGTATGGCTGACCGTATGGGTCATACGGGGGCTAATACAGGGCCGTATGAACTCCTTGTTGATTTCGTGTCATCCACAGTAAGTGAAACAGGATGCTAAACAGGGTATATGAGAACCCGTTTGTACCCAGAATTTTTTTTTCAAATCAGCACAGTAGGCTATACGGGTTTCCATATTGGGCTGTATCACTTTTTGCATTTTTTCTTACACAACTTCAGTAAGTGATACAGGATGGCATACGGGATGTTTCACAAGCCGTATTCACCCAGCGAATCAAAGTCTCCACCACAGTAAGTCATACGGCCTTCCATACAGGGCCGTATCAATTTCAGTCCGATTTCAAGACTGGTTCAGTAGGTGATACGGTTTCCCATATTCACTATATACCATCCCGTATGAATCCAGGTAAGTCATTCTTTTCCATTTCAGCAAGTGATACGGGGTCCAATATAGGGGTGTTTCACCACACTTTTCACTTTTCAAATTAAAAAAAAAACGCCTCTGTTTTTATTTCATTTCGTTCTTCTCTCTCTTTCAAACATGGCTTTCGTTTTTCTTTCTCTCTGAAATCTCTCATCCTTTATCAAATCAAAACTTCTTCACATCCATCATCCCAAGGATCTCTCTCTTTCCAGGTATGTTTCTCCTAACCATCTTTGTGTTGTCTTTCCCGAAATTCTTTTAGGGTTTTTCTTCTTGCTTTGTTATCATTGCATTGGACTGTCTATTTGGGCTGATTGGTACTGATCTTCATGACTGATGCTGTTATTTTTTTTTTTTCGATTATCAATTGCGTGTATCATTTGTTTTTGCTGCAATGATCCATATTTGTGTTCACGACAGTTAGGGTTTAATCGATATGTCTTTCAACTTGGGAGTTGCATTGATTGGATCGATTGGTTTTCGTGGTGTTGGGGTTGTGCTGTTTACTCCTTTTGGTTATCTTGCGGCCTACTTGTGTTCTACATTTGTTCCCAACTATGTTTACAATGCCAATCTTTTGTTTCTAGCTCTTTTTCTTTTTCCAGCGATGGATATGCGCTTTCATGTTGCACTGATTGCCCTGATGACTATGTAGTTTCTTAGGAATGACAAGATGATTTGGGATTGTGTTGGTTGCCTTTGTGCTCTTTTGATTTGACTTTGATGCAGGACATTTTGTTTTCTCTTGTTTTGGGGCAGAATTTTGTTTTGTTCTTTTTGCCTGATTTTGCAATTGAGCTTAGTTAATCACACTTACCTTGCTGGTTTTTGTTACACAATCTGTTATCATGACACATGGAGTTGGAATTGTTTTGAATTTGGATGTTTTTGTTTATGCTCTGTCAACTTGGCCATCCAACTGTGTTTCTGATTCCATTTGCTTGTTATTCTGAGTCATTAGCACTGGCTTTGCGTTTGATCTTCTCCTCTTTGTTCTCATTTTCATTTTGTTTCTGTGCAGATGGGGAAGAAAAGTTTCGCTAATAAGAAAAGACCTCGATCTACTGCTGCTGGATCCAGTGGTCCATATAGACCACCTCCGGGTTTGAATGACGAACACCGACACAAATTTAAAGAATTGTTCAATAAGAAAACTTTCAAGCCTAATGCATGTTTGGATTGGGATGTTATTGACCGATTCGGTTTGGCTACAGAGTTCCAGCAATTGCTTGCTGATCAAGCTTGGCAGAATTTGTTTTCAATCAGTGAAAACACTTACCGTGGAGTCACTTTGGAAGTTTTGTCTTCATTCAAGATCACATTTCCCCATCTTCTTCATGGTATGCGAAATGAGGTATCTTTTTGCGCATTTGGTAAATACTATGACCTCCCTATGCGTCAATTTTGTGAGTATACTGGTCTTTACACTGAAGCTTACATGCAATTGGATGATTTTCCAAATTTACCTTCTTCATGGCCATGTGACATCACTCAGAATACATTTTGGGAATCTATTTCTAAACGGTGGCCTTATAATTCTATTGCATCGAGGGGCACTCAATTAAAGTCAATTAGTCACGCATTCTCCATTGGCTTTTAGTCCACTCTTTGAATGGTAGAATCCATAGCACTAGTCATGACCCAGCCTGATTTGCTTGCTATGCTTAGTATGATTAATGGAGTCAAGATCAATGTTGCGGTCCAATTAGCTTTCGCCATTCGACATCAATCCAAAGTTTCTAATCATGGTGTTTTTTGTGGTGCTTATATCACGAGGATTTTAAGAAATATGGGCATATTTCCTGCTGAGGAACCTACCGATATTGTTGCTTCCTCATATCCTATGACTAAATCTGCACTGGTACATTGGGGCATTCCTGAAGCTCCTCCCAATCCCAATGATGAAGAAATTCCAACTTTTACTCCATCAGACACTACTTTGGCAATTAGGCAGTTATCAAAAGAGGTTAAAGAGCTGAAAAGAAACCAGGACGATATGATTGAAAGGCAAAAAGGACTCAAAACCTTTATGGTTTCTAGTTTGAAAGCTATAGCTGCACATATGAAAATCACAATTCCTGACTGTCTTAGCCCATCCCATAGTGCACCTACTGAAGTCAGGGCTGATGTTCCAGTTGGTGAGGAGCACTCTGCACATACACCGGTAGTAGCACCATTTGGAGCAAATAGAGGTGGTGATGATTTTTTTCAGGATATTGACCATTATGTTGATGAAGGAGGAGCAGAAATCTTGGACCATGGTTCCACTCATGATGATGTAGGCACAAGCACTCCTTTGATGCCAATGGACACAAGTTCTGCACATGGGGATCAGGAGAAAGATGATTGATTCAGATGTTTCGATCTATTTTTCATTTTTCTTCTTCTGCTGTTTTTGATTCCTGAAAGAGAGAGAGAGAAACTACTGTCTGTATTAAACTCTTATACTCTTGCTCTATTTTGTTAACCTAACCTTTTATCCCTTTTGTTTCTGTCTTTTCTGCAAGCTTTCTACAGGGCTCTTTTCTTTGGATTCTTGACTTGTTTCGTGCCGCCATTTTTTTCTTTCAGGGCGGTACCATTCTCCATCTCCTCTTCCTGCATTTAATCTTGTCTTTCTCTTATCTTTCCCTATTGGTACTTTCATACTAAGACATTGAGGACAATGTCTCGCAAGTGGGGGGGCAGTCAGTAGATACTTTTTAAGAGGAGAAGAAAAATTAAGAGTGATTTTATGCTAATTTTTGCATTGAACAGAATTTGATCTTAAAAAATTCCCACTTACTCTGTGCAAGATAAATGGACTTTGTGATCATGACTTTTTGCATTGAACTTCAGCATTAGAATTAAATGAAATTCTTCTAAGAATACATTGTATTCTCACTTAGCTTATTTTGAATCCTTAATACTTAGTCAAGGTTATAATATAGAATCTAAGTGAAACAAGCTTACTTACTTTTTAATGATGGATTTTAGAGTTGGATTTAGATTTGGGGTCCTTAGTAAAAGGTTAAGTGGTTTTAATTTCAAAAGTTCACTAGGACTATATCTTTTCATTGAGAATTTTGAAAGCTCTTTAATCTTTAGTGAAAGGGCAAATGAGATATCTCTCTTAAAATTTTCTCCTAAGTTACTAAAAAAAAAAAAAAAAAAAAAAAAAATATATATATATATATATAAACATAAAAAACATAAAAAAATATATAAATATAAATAATAAATAGAGAAAGCCTTTACTCCACTGACTCAGGTAAGTGAGTCAAGAGTATTAAAATCTGAATGTTAGATTGAGTGAGAGTTCGTTGGGGTATTTTAAAACCCGGTCACTTGAGTGATGAACTCGGGATGTGCCGACTCAATGATCTCATTATAACAAGAAAGATAAAAAGGCAAATAAGGCTGAAAAGATGCGGGCAAAAACCCGTCCAGAGGATTTAGAAAAGATGGAGATAAAAAAAAAAAAAAAAAAAACCTCCCCCTCTGAAGGCCAAATTCAATAAATCATACTTAAATAATAATAAACAAAAAAGAAAAGGAGAGAAGACTAGGGGGGATTTTGATGCAAAATACTTTCATTTTAGATTCCTGTGCTTAGAGAGATGATTGATGTAATTATATACTCTCAAGTGAATAAATGAAGTAAACCAAGTCTCTTTTTGCTCTGTTTGACCTTGGATTTACTTTTTACTTTGAAAGCTGTTATTAAAAATTAAGGGTAAAGCTTGATTTACTTTGATTAATCTTAGAAGATTGACTAAAGTATTTTGTTGATACAATTTTTCCGTGGCTGAGTGAGAATCACTTTTAAGGGATAGAAGAATTAATTGAGTAATTCTGATGTTCTGAGCTAATTATGTTTCAACAAAAGTCATGATTGATGATTGATCCATTTGTTGTTTGATTTCCTCAATGTTTAATGATTTGATTTGCTTGAGGACAAGCAAAGAGTTAAGTATGGGGGAATTTTGATAAATGTATTAACGCTCTTATTTTTAGGATGATTTGGGCTCATTCAAGTGATATTTTCTAGTGAAAATAATCAATAATTGGTTCTTAATTGATTAATTTGTCGTTTTCAGGAAATATGGAACTTACCACGAAGGAATTAAATGAATTCGACAAGAAAAAAAATCAATTTTGGTGAATTTTGGACCCAAACAACATGTTTGGAAAGATATATGGATGCATGGAGCAAACAGGCAACAATACAGCGTCCAATACAGCATGTTTGAAGAGCTGTATCAGTCCAGGAAGCAACACAGAGAGTGATACAGGATGCCATATTTTCTGTATTGGAACATGTATCACTTTCTGTATCATGTTTTTACATGCTCCAGGTTTCCACAGTAAGTCATACAGGTTGCCATACACCCTGTATGGCATCCTGTATGAATGCGTGGCCCTGCTGTTTTGTTTCTTTTCTGAGTCCACGTGTGTCTAGATATGTTAGGGAGGAGAGAGAAAGTTAGTTACGATTTTTTTTAGACATTCCCAGACATCTTTTCCTCTAATTTTTGGTGAGAACTTCTTGTGGAGAAATCGTACGAAGGATTCGATTGAAGATTCCATCAGGATTTGTAGATCCAATTCAAATTAGCTAGACTTCATCTTTACAGGTTGTGTCCATGAATTCTCTTTCCTCTACTGAAATTCAAATGTTCTTTATTATATCGATGGAGGAGTAGATCTTAGATCTAGATCTTGTTCGGATTTTAATTTCATCATGTGTTGAGGATCTGAACTTAATGAATTTCTATTGAATTTCTTATATTCAAGTTGCATGTTCTTCGTCTTTTCTTAGATTCATACTTTCGTAGTATGAATTTACGTTTGATTTCATTCAAGTTAATTGAGAAATTACTTAAATGAATAGATCTATGCAACTTGATAAGGTTTGATTGTGATCCTAGAGATAGGTTACAAGAATCTTCCGTTCATGTTCTGTTTTTATAAGTTTTTGATCTTCATGCGATCTTAGATTGTAATTAGTTAAGGAGAGATCCTAATTAATCGATCTAAGGTTAGATAAATTGATAAATCCGAGAGGATTATTAATTTGATTTAGAAATTCAGCGGTATAAGAATTCAATTAGAACAACTCTTAGTATTCTGTGATTCGCATGTTGAAATTAAATGATGGACAAGATCTAGGTCGTTTTAAGTAATTGATTGTTAAATCTCTCTCGAATCCTAAGTGCTTTGCTTCTTGATCTGCTGTAGGTCATAATTTTCTTTTCATATAGTTAGTTTTAATCAATCAAACTCTCTTTGATGTTTGCTAAATAGTAGTGAATTTAGTGAGTACTAGTAGTTATTTCATCTCCGTGGACGACTCCGATCTGAACACTATACTACGTTTCGATAGGTTCGCTGCTATTGTCTCTTATAGTGAAGAAAGGATTTACAAATTTAAACTACAATTGACAAGGATTTTGTTCAATCAGAGTGGCTCAACGAAGGTCATTTTTGAAAACCCTAGTTTTACTTTAATGATTTGAAAATCATGGAACATGTTGTTATTTTGATGTTTTGATGTAATATTTAGATAGTTTAGTGTCCTAGGAACTCATAGGAGCTGAAAAACTAACCTTAGAACGTCGAAAATCGGTTAGAATCGATCGAGCCCATCGGGGAAGACAATGAACAGTGTCTTCCCTGATGAGCACGGGGGGAACACGAGGCGTGTTCCACCCCGTGTACCTCTCGGCTCATATTTATTTTAATTTTTTTTAAAACGAAGTTAATTAAATCAAATTATATAATATTTAATGTTACAAAGTAATTTTGGATTATTATTATCTATTTATTTATTTTTCTGTATATATTATAGGTAATATTGTTATTTAGTAATATAATATAAAAAATTTTGAAAAATTGAGTTAAGATGAAATATTTTTTTCGGTATATAAATATATAATATTTAAGCATATATAATGAATTTATTAAAATAAACAAAGAAGATCATTAGTAATATAAATCATTATTGATTCCAAATTCATTAAGTTTTACAACTATAATGGTTAATATTCTAATTTATTAAAATTCTTAAATTAATAATGGTTTTGAAAATTATCATTTCTTAAATATTCTTGTATGAAATCTATAATAAAACTCAAAAGCTAAGTCTAAAGCTATTTTAGTAATATTATTAATAATTTTAACATAATGATAAGAATTTATAAATTAGTATTGATTAAATAATAAGAAAAATATTATAAGTATTGTTATTTTGAAAAACAGTTGTTTTTACTTTATTTTATTTATTCTTATTGTCTTTTTCGGAATTATTATTACTATTGTTATTATTATTATCACCGCAATAATAATATAATAATAATTATTATTATTACTAACTTTCGGCCAATAAGAAAAATTTTGAAGTAACTTATTTAAGTTAACAAATTTTTTATGTAATAAATTTATTGTCATTAGGGTTGTATTTCATTTTACAAGAAAAAAAATTACAAGTTTAGTAAATATTAGTATTTATCTAAGTGAATATTTATAATAATTGGATAACAATGGAAATTTAAATAATCTAAATTTATGAATATAAGGATATCTATATTTTATGAGAAAAATTTATCAAGTGAATCAAAAGAAAATTGATAGTTTTAAACAATAAAACTTATAAAAGTGAATTAACTAAATGGTCAAATTCTTGAATACCCGATTAATAGAGTTAAATATCAAACAAAATCAAATCAAGCAACCTGAAATAAAAGTGAATTAGTACTTAATTATCGTAAACTATCCAAAGAATTAGTATAATATAGAACGAAAAATCAGCAACACGTTAGGACACTTAGACATTCATAGGAGTTGGGTTATGTAGTCATGTGTCATTAATGATTATATTAGTCATCTCAATAGGTAACTTGGGTATTGGTGAGGACTTTCCTGACGATTACTGCAAATGAACAAAATGAGCAGGTGAGTAACTCAGTCTTATTACATTGACTGTGCTTGTAAATCTAGCGAATCTTAAATAAAAGGTAATAAATTGGGTGTACTATACGGTTTATGGGAACTGTGTATTGTATTGATTGTCAAGTCACTCTAATAAAAGTGACAACAGAGTTATGTATGACTATATTGCTTGTGTAACATGATTGAATGTCTGTAATGCTTGATCGCCTTCAAACTAATTAAAACTACTGGTACCATAATGGAAAGTGTACATGCATTACATATTTTGCATAAAATAGCATTTGAGTAAGTGGTAGCCTACTATGTGCTAGTATTTCGGATCTCTAGTAATGCTTGGATTATCTAGGCAAGAGAGCTATACATTGTTGTATTGATACCATAGGAACTAAATGGTACATGAAGGACACCGCTTATGGTATTACATGGAAATAACTAACACTTAGCGGAGTTTCTAAAGCTAAAGCAGGAAATAAATGACAAGACACAATAAGTTCAAAGAGATAATTAAATTGAGCATTACTGTTTCCTGAAAGCTTAGTCTCCCTGAGTAGGTAGGCTATAGATTGTGATCCTCCAACCCGATGAGAGGGTGTAAAACTTCATCCTGTTTAGATTTCAGGTATCCAGGATTGTATTTATACATATGTTTGATTGATACATTTTATATGATTGTTAAATAACTTGTATATGTTATGTGATAAGTTTGTTATTACTAAGCTCGTGGTTTAGCTCACACTCTAACTGTCCTTTCAGGTATCACTCTGCGACCTTGGATCTCATTACTACCTGAGCATGGCCACGGTAAGAAATTAGGAACCGGAAGCTTAAAGAAACGTATAGGATAAGAATATATATCTCTATTATCTTATTGAAGTATCTTGCATAGAATCTTGAACTATGCATTTGCAGAGTTTATAGAAATGATATGGTCTGTAATAATTTATGTCTTATATATATTTGTTTATCTTATCCAAGCAACTAAAGAGATCCTGTTTATTGAAAATATGTCATTCCTCAGAAGGTAACTAGTAATGGTTATCAAGTGATCTGGTTATACTACTAGGAACCTCGAGCGTGACATCAGCAATGTAATCAAATCCACTAACATTTTTCCATCATTATCATAATGTCATATCTAAATAGATCAAACATTAACGGATCTTCACCTGTGCTTGAAAAGTGAAGGAATGAGCAAAAACGCCTAGTACGCCATACCATAAACAAATACGTATGAACACGCAGCATACAAATTTCACATACAGCTAAAACTAATGCAACAAACACAAGTTATTATTTTTTATTAGTTAAGCAAACAACAAAGTTTAGAACCACTTGCAATTAGTTCTAAACCTAAAGTAACTCATGACCCCAAGAAAACAAGATTTTATACAAAATAATTTTATATACATATAGTGATGTTGGGTACTCTCTACACATCGTTGTGTACCACAACTAAGCTGGCACAACTCTTAATCTACTGGAATCATTTCTATGCACGAGTCCACTTGGGATACTCTTACACATAGATCATCAGGTTGCCAGCATTAGTATCATATTTTGTGTGGTTTTTACTAACCACAGCTAAGAACAAGCAACAAACAATATAATCTGATCAATTGAGCAATTCTAATCTTACAAGCATAAAACAACAAACAAGGAATTGTCGTACCTGATTCGCTTTCAAAACTGCAATTATACCAATAATTCCTTTTAAAAAGATTGGAAAACCTAATTTCACAAGAATTCCTGATCACATAAACATAACAGATTTCAATATACAACATCTCTAGCATAAACATAATACAACTTCACCTAAAACCCTAATCTTCACATGAATATAAATCCACACCTTCCTCTTTTAATAAAAATTCACAATTTCTCCAATCCCATATTTAGGGTTTTCTCTAGATTTTCTCCCACAAATAAAACTTCCAACAAAAGATAAAGAAAAAAAAAAAAATTGATCTTTTACATCATAAAAAGAAAAGAAAAGATTTAATATACTTATAACTTTGGATCTTGATCCTCCTTGACTGGAGATTACAAAATCTCCAACAAAATATAGAGTTTCTCCACAAAACTTGATCTTAAAAAACAAAAGGACTTTAGGCAAAAAAACATTTCCTTTAAATCTCCACTGGAAAGAAGAAGATCAACTCACCTTTATCTTATTTCTTTATCTTTCCTTAAAGAAAATCTCACAAATAGATCTTTTTTAGAGAGGTTTCTAGGTTTAGGAATGAGTTTTGGAGAAGAGGAAGCCTAGTTAATATATAAAACAAGGAATAACTATTTATCTTTAATAACGCCTCTTCATCTTTAATAACGTTCCTTCATCTTCAATAGCATCTCTTCATCTTTAACAATATCTCTTCATCTTTAATAATGTTTTTTCATCTGTAATAACATCTCTTTATCTTTAATAGTGTCTCTTTATCTTTATAACGTCTCTTCATCTTCTCTCACATAACTGATAACCATTAAAATAATTAATTTAAACATTAGGATTGACTATAAAACCATCGTATTTTATATCAAATGACGTCTTTTCCCTTTAATATAAAATATTATTTGTATATTATAGATATGTTGAAGCCTCTCCCTAGATCATCAACTTCTAACACTAATTTATCATTAGAATCTCTTCCTAATCAATAGTAACTTAGAATTGCATTAGGATCCAGAATTCATTAGATTAATCAATGAATTTGTAAAAGGATTTCACTACTCTATCTCTAAAGTTATGAGTCATCCTCATCAATAACATATATCTATTCATCAAAATGATTTCTCAATCTATTTTAATGAAATCAGACATGAATCTATATCATACACTATGCAAATTCAAGATAATCAGCTCAAAATATTGAATTCAAGAAATCAATACTAGTTCAATTATAGCACAATAAAGTTACATGATTTCAACCTAAAGATCCACAAGATCTAAGCTTATTCAACTACTCCTCCATAGATCTAGAAAATACTTCAATAATTTAAAGAAGTAAATGAAAATCATGATAAGATAAAGCCTATACTCAGAGGGATGATGTATTAGAAAAGCTTCTGGAAATCTTTTGAAGATCTTAGGTTAGATATCCTTTAATGTCTTATGATGTTAGTATTATTTTTGTTGTGAGAAAGATTAAGTTGATATTTTGAAGAATTATAGGGGAAGACCCCTAAGATGATGTAAGGATTATATTCTATTAATGAGAAATTGGACGATTATTTAGATTCTTGTATGTTGTATTTACTATCTCAAACTATACATCACACTAGTGTCTCCTATTGTTGTGATAGACGCCTTACATATGGTGTTGAAAACTTTTGCAAGACTTCGGGAAGTCATTCTTAAGTTTTAATACCGTATGTGGCGGACTGCCACGTTTAGGGTACCCTTTAGGGCGTAACAGTTTAAGTGGTATTAGAGCATCATGATCAGGGAAGAAAATCATAAGTTTAGGAATAGAAGTCTTAGAGGCAAGATAAGCCTAGGAATAAAATCATGAGAGTGATAGGAAGATTCTTGTGAAGTTATTAGTATTTAGATGCAAGATTAGTAGAGGAAAAGATAGATAGACTTTTCATCATAGAATAAGGGAATCGTAGGTAGAATAAGGGGAAAACCTAAGAGCCCTATAAGATCAACTTATCCAATAGGATAAAAACAATTTAGGAAGTTCTAGAACCATAGCAAGTGGGATATTACGATACCAAGTGGAAAGACGCGTATTTTACAATCTCACCCAAAACATAAGTGTAAAGCTAGGTTTTGACTTTGAATGAATTTCCGAAACCGTTTTTAATCATAAGAAAATATCACCTTTGTAAATCCTGCTTTTAATTGAAGAAACAAATAAAAGACTATATGATCTAATTTAATTGTCCATTGATGTGCCAAAAATATGAGGATCACGCATCCATTACCCAAAAGATGAAGACGAAGCAGGAACTCTAAGAAGAGAAGCCAGAACCAAGCACGAGTTCGTGAACACAAAAAGAGGATGCCGAGTCAAGAAGGAAGTACCGCATCTACCCCAAGCAAGGCGCCCTAGTTAACTAAATAAGATTTAATTAGAGATAGTAGTTAAGAGTTTTGAAGATAACCAGTGAATTAAAGATTCCCTTTAAAGTGTTGTTTTATAACATCCTTGCTATGCCTTTTTCTTAATTAAATTTCTTAAAAGATGTTCTATTTTGTGGTTTTGTGAAATTCTATTTTTGGAATCCTTTATTTGCTTACCAACCTTTTGTTGAGTGTTTGTATATGATTTTATTTCTATGAATTTGATTTTCAATTATAAATTTCTAATCTTTTATGTTTAAGTTTTCTATGTTTCTATTAAATGAAATATTCTTTTATGGTTATTTGGATTTTATTTATTATGCTTTTGATTATGTAAATTTCCATGATCATGGTTGTTTTAGACTTCCAAGATTTCCATTAAATATTATGATAAAACTTAATAAGTTAAGAGGAAAGAATGAACTCACGTAATTAAAATATTTAAATAGCCGTACTCGAAGGGGACGACACCGCGATCAACAATCTTCAAATCAACCAGATGGGGTGGAAAATCAACCCGGAGTTACTCCTCCAAATCCCCAAGCTATGCCACTACCGAATCCATCGGTTAACAACCAGGCTACTCTTGAACAGATAGCACCGTTGTTGAATATCCTGGTGCAACAACAGAATGCACAAGCATCTGCTCCGACCCTACCCTAAGGTGAGCATCAAGCATCCGTGGAAGTGCCCACACCATAGAATGACCAAACCCCCATCGTGCCCATGCTACCGCCGCCGCCACCGGGACCATACCACAGCATTTTGCCATAATTCATCAAGAGTAATAGATTCTTTGATGGAGCCTTTGGTAAGCTTGACGAGGCAGAAGATTGGCTGGCACAAATAGAAAGGTCATTTAGTGCGTATGAATTGCCACAACACCTAAAGATACCCTATGGAACCTATATGCTTCGCCTAAATGCTCGTGTGTGGTGGGAATCCAAGAGTAGAGAATTGATGCAACAGATCACCTAGGAGATGTTTCGGCATGAGTTTTTGGAGAACTACTTCCCAGGCAGCCTCCGAGTTCAGTATAGTTCAGACTTCGTGAATATTGCACAATAAGGCAGAACGGTGGAACAATATGAGACCGAGTTCAGTCGGCTACTTCAATATGCACCTGACTCGTACAAGTATAGCGAGGAGCTAAAGAGGCAAGTCTTTTTGAATGGATTAGACGAGGAGCTGCGAATGAAGTTGGTAGAATTTGATATAAGAAATTTCCGAGAATTGGTAGAAAGAGCTCGGATTATTGAAGGAGCAAAAAGAAGAAACACACATGCACCAGAAAGGAAGATCCACGTTATTAGAAAGGGAATTCACGAAGGACCAAGTTTTGGTCAACCATCAAAAAGATTTAAGCCCAATAACAGTTTTGGAGAAAATGTTAGTGGAAGAAGAGAAACACCAAAGGACATAATTTGTTGGAAATGTCAAGGTACCCACTACCCGAAGAGATGTCCTGAATTGCAAGATAAGTGTTACTTTTGTGGAGACCCTAACCACAAAGTGCGGGAGTGTCTAAAGAAAGCATCCTCCATTTGCTTCATATGCAGACAAACCAGTACTTTGCTAAGGAATGTCCGCAAATGAGGAATGCTACCATCGGATTAGCTGGACCGTCTAGAGGACTTGCTCCAACAAGAATGAGGACCAGAAATGGAAATGGAAGTCGTGTTGGGACTTTTATGCATGGAATGAGGGTCTACAGCTTAGAAGGTCAATGGAGACGTGGGGAGATGGATGATGACGTGGAGTTAGATGCCATTGAGGATGAGGACAACTACGGATATGACCTGACCACAGGTCAGTGTTAACCCTCAATCAAGTATTTTCTTTAATTTCATAACAGTATATATAGGTCAGTGGATGACAATTAGATGATTGAGTAACACCCCTGAAAGTGAAATAAAGAATCCCATAAGTAGTAAGGAAAATTTTAAAAGATTGTCCCATGGAAAAATTAAAGGATGCCTCCTCCCAGTAGACCTTATACTATTGGAATATAAAGTAGCCACAAAGAACAAGTTGGATTACCTTCCAATGAGAATACGATGGGCTACCAAAGTGAGAAAATAGTAATTATGGAACGGGGAAGGAAAGAAACATCTGTAGATGGATTATAAGTCTAAGGATACATGAACTGAGTTTGATCGAGTTGGTAAAAGAACGATGATGGGGACTTGGAAGCTAGGTTTAAGTAATGTAAAGAGTAAAAAGGGAGAAAAGCAATCTAGACAACATCCCCATTATGATCAAGTTTTCTTAAAGTTTTCCAAGAAAAGTTACCTAGATCACCCCCCAAGTAAGAAGTAAATTTTGAGGATTGACTTGGTAAGGAATACCGAGCCCATGATTAAACACCATACCACATCACACCAATTAAGTTGAGAAAAAGCTAAGGAAGTAATTATAAGAGTTTTGGACTAAGAAATGGATAAGCTAAATGTCTCGGCTTGAGAAGCCCGGTACTCTTTATAAAAGAAGAGAATGGATACATGAGTTTATGAATAAGCTATGGCAAGTTCAAAAAGGTTATCATCAATAACAAAGTACTTAGATAACCCAGGAGCAAATAAGGAATTGCATAACCAGATAAGAAGGGAGACAAAATTTTCAAGGACTAAAGTAACAAGTTGTATTCGCAACAATGGTAATGTTGCCAAGATTAAAAGGAGTTCTAGACAATGCATGAGAACACATCGGGAAATGGACTCAAGTGTGTAATTGCCTATGTTGCTTGATAATCGAATTGGTCAACAGCATGATATAGTGTTAATCATGGTAAAGTTACTTTTAAATGGAGAAATATCTGAATGAACAAGAAGGAGGAATTTATATTGGTCACCTGAGCCTTGAGCACTTATCCATGTTAAAGGAATTGAACACGTGATAGAAGAAATGGATAAGATGTATAAAAGACCGTAACCTTAGAATAAGCTCTTAAGTGAAGGAAAATGAATACAGTAACCAATGCTCTAAGCCAAAAGAAAGCAAAATGAGGAGTTGGACAGATTAGAAGTAACAAAGTCTTGAGATTAAGGATTGAGTCCCATCGAGAGTATTAAACCCCTTGTAGAGATCGGTATACATCATGAGCAAGACTATCAGTCAAGTTTTGAGGACAAAACTTTCTTTAAGGGGTAGGTTGTAAGCCTCCGAATTTTTCGATAATGGTTTTGGAATACCCAATCGAAACCCTAAAGTTTGACCCAAGTTGAAACCGAACTTTAAACAATTCCGATCACAGGATTTTATAAGAGAATTTTCAAAAAAAAAAAAAAAGAAAGTTCAATATTTGTTAATTTGAAAACCCGAACATGAGAAAGATCACCTATCCGACTCCGGATATAAACCCCTCAAATTTCTAAGGAAAAGATGGATTAAACCCTAACCCTAGTCAAACCGGAACTTCAAAAGTCAACAAAGGTCAAGACAATCAAATAATTTCAACTCCAGCAATCCCGCGTTCTCAAACCCTAGAAAACGAAATTAAGTTAATGACTTAGAATAGTTTGCAATAATATAGGATAACATAAAAATATCAGATTCGCGAATTTCGATTGTCCTTAGGACTCAAACAGGATCAGCTCTCGAAAAGCGTGTCCTGGAGCTCGGAATATTAAAAATATTCCGATAATGCCAAAAGACTCGTCATTAAACAAGGATTTCAAAAATATCAATTTTATAATTTTTTGGTAACTAAAAATAACAGATATAGCTTATTTACGTGTATTTTTATTACTACCGATATTTTATATGTTTAGTTTACTATTCATAGTACTATTCCTACCATTCATTACTATTCACTATCTCTACTTTTTTTTACATATATTTCTTACTACCTATATACCTATTTTCTCACTTTTTACATTACCAATACAATTTTATTCACATCAAACTTTACACTTTATTTCTTTTCTTTACAAAAAATTACAAGACAAATAAAATTCATCTCTCTCTCTCATGTAGGCGCCGGCGCCCTCTCCCTTTTCTACATATTATTTCTTTTTCAATTTATTTTATTACGTCCAAAATTCACTCCAAAAATTCTATAAATACCCCATTTCTCCTTCATTCTTTCACACACTCATTTTACATAACAAAACTCTACCAAAATACTCTTTCAAAACCTCTCTCCAAAAAATCTCTCACAAAATACTCTCTACCTTCCTACAACTTCAAGAAGAAAAATATCAAACACAAAACCCATTCATCTCTTTCAAAACCTTCCATTAAACCTTAGTAAAAATCCTACCTATATTCTTTATCATGTTCATACAACTTAACATGAGTTTGGTGTATGTTTCTTAAACTCATGAGAGTTAAAGAAGTAACAATTTATTCATGTTTTGTTTTTGTTCATGTTTCCATTATTTTCTTTATGTTATATCTTGTTATTTGTTTCTAATCTACCTTATATAATATTATGTATTATATATAATATATATATTTATTAGAGCATATAAGCTCATTTGTTATTTATTTCCAAGTCTTTCAATTTATTTATTTACTTATTTTATGCAATTTATTAAGACTAATCTTTCTAGTCTTAGACTTGTCCGTATCAAGTCAAAACAAATTTCTTTTCTTTTCTTTTGGGACTAGTCCATTCTTAGTCCCGAGTTGCCTTGATGAAGTTAAGACTCCCAATACATGATTGGGATACCTTGATGAAGCTAAGGTTCCCAATGCTTGACTATTTATTTATGTTTAATTACTTACAAGTATTTCTTTCTTTCTATCTTATTATGTTGTATACTTACTTTTACATTGCTACATATTCATGCATCATTATAATATTGTTGTCTTAAGTAAAAATAAAAATGGGTTCTTTTTTTTTAAGAAAAAGTAAACTAGATTTCTTGACAAAAGAAATTTCAACAAAAAGATCTAAGTTTTTTTTTCTAACAAGCTCTTTTCGAAATATGCTAATCATAAATTCTAGAAGAAGTAATAATATAGATTTCTTCAAAATAATAAAAAGAACTCATTTCTTTTAAAAACTAAATACTCCATCAAGATAAGAATTTTTAGCCTTGAACTAAAGACTTGAACTCAATTAAATCTTTTAATAGGTTCATTTTAGACTTTAAAAATCACATGCTATGAAAGCATCTTCAAAACTTGAATTTTATAATTGTTATTATCTTTTCAAAATTAAAATGAAGTTTTACTAAGTTCTAATGTTAACAATTCCTTATTAAGAAAGCTTTTCTTATAAACTTGTCTGAAGAAGTTATTTTACCATTTAACAAATATTAAGAATAAAACAAGTTTTTCAAACCAAGGTAAAACCAACTCACTATTTTGAAAACCAACTTAGAAAATAAAATTTGGCAAAAGTAGAGTTTAAAGGTATATCTATTTTCTAAAAAGGAGAAATAATATAAAAATATAAGGGAAACATACATTTAACACAACTTCAAATATTTGAAGCTTAAAGAATATTTTGAAAAACTTATTTTCAATCACTAGAAATAAAGTTGGTAGATAACTTAAAGAACCAAAATTTTTGAAAATGAATTTACTTTTGAAAAGTAAGAAAATGAAATAATAATAAAACATTTACTCGTAACAACTCAAATATATTTTTGGTTTCCTTTTAACAATTCAAAAAGGGAAATTTTCAAAAGTCTTGTCTTTTAAGTCCTTAAAGACAAAATTGTTTATGAAATATCATTATTAAGACAACACTATCAAAATCATGCATATATATGAGTATAAATATATGTTCAAAGGATTTTTCAACTATATATATATCCATATATTTTTCTTAAGAATTTTTAGCGAAGTAAAGTTTGAGAAAATCACATTTTGTAAACTATAAATTCGTAACTATTCTGTACCGCAATATTTTCCAACCCAAATGGCTTTATGACAAAAATAACCTTAGAAATGGATAAATCTTTTCGAGTAGTAGAAAACGATATATTATAAGCGCAATTCCTAGCTAAAATGACCAAGTTATGACCATTTTAAGTTGGAATTACCTTCTACATGAATTCTAACGATCTTATGACATAGTTTTTGATAAGTACCGTAGAGTCAATAAGAATACTCATTATGGGTATTCTTCTTGATTAGGTGAACCGAGGAGGAGTATTCATACCGGAGGATTATTTTGATTAGTGGATTTACCGATCGACTCATCCGTAAGAAAGATAGATCCTCATGGCCAAGTTAGTTTATTTCCTACCTCTTACGTACTTGGTTGTGCTTGTAGCTAGAGGCACCAGATGTAGGAAAAGATGAAAATGAATTGTGTACGATAATATTGGTTGAAAGAATGTTAAGCATACCGAGGCATGAATTTTGATAATTAACTTATGTTTTATTGTTATTCTGTTGGAGTGTGTGCAAAATTCTATGATCACTTTTAAATTACTATAAACATTTACTATGAATTATATTAATTGATTCATGCATATCACATGGTTAATTTCATCGCATGAGCTGCTAATCTCGATGGGACAAGAGTTTAGTAGCCGGTGTGCAGTAGCCAGAAATCTGCAATATGGGCGATAGGTGCCTGAAAGAACTATTTGAGATGGGCGATAGGAGCCTGAAAGAACTATTTCGTGATGGGCTAGTAGGAGCCTGAAATAAACTACATGAGTTAGATTTTTAAGTTTGGTTTTAAAGAGCCTAGAACACCTAACCCCGAATGGAGGGATAAATCCATTCAAACATATGATTTCCGGTAGATCATATGTATTGCTTGATCATGTGTTTGATGCATTCATATGCTTGTTAATGACTTGTTTGAAATTATTTATACAAGTACGTTGATTTAGGAATATTCTTACTAAGCTAGTTATGCTTATACTCTGATAGACCTTTGTTGTATCAGGTCCAATATCTTCAATGCCCGAAGATTTCATATACTCGAGAGGGATGACGTATTAGAAAAACTTCTGAAAATCTTTTGAAGATCTTAGGTTAAATATCCTTTAATGTCTTATGATGTTAGTATTATTTTTGTTGTGAGAAAGATTAAGTTGATATTTTGGAGAATTATAGGGGAAGACCCCTAAGATGATGTAAGGATTATATTCTATTAATGATAAATTGGATGATTATTTAAATTCTTATATGCTGTATTTACTATCTCGAACTATACATCCCATCGGTGTCTCCTATTGTTGTGATAGACGCTTTACATATGGTATTGAAAACTTTTGCATGACTTCGAGAAGTCATTCTTAAGTTTTAATACCATATGTGGTGGACTGCCACGTTTAGGGTACCGTTTGGGGTATGACAAGGTGTAATTTGTGTTATTTTGAGAGTGAGAGAAAAGTGTAGTGCCATCAATTCTAATATTTGCTAATTATTGTAAATGCACTATACTAATCTTATTGAGGTTATTTTAGTAGAATCTTCAGTTGTGCCTAGTGTGCTGGAAAGCTTGTTGTAGAGGCATAACTCAATTATGTTTTGTGTTTTATATGTTTGTAGCTCCTTTAGAGCATTGATTATTTTAATGAATATTGTGTGAGAAGTCCTCTATTGAGAAAGAGGGGGGGGTTTGTATGTGGATGGTGAAGCTACTAATGGACCAAATTCCATGTTAAATCCTAGTGTAATCCTCTTCAACTCTATCTTTTTATTTATTGCATTTTGTTGTTATTGTTTTTAGTGTTAAAATGCAATAATTAGGCATTAAGCTTCTAAAAGAGAAAATTGTGCATAATTGCATTCTTAGGTATTCCATAGGTGTTTCAATAACATTAGGAAGATGTTGCATGTAAATGAGAAAACACTTCCATGGTAGAGCAAGTGCTTTACCAAGAGTAGTGCTGTTGGATGAAGCAATGAGCTCGGTCTAAGGATATATTGAAATATGTAATTTCATCCCTAGTAGTAATTCTAAATAGATCATCACTGATGAGATTTCTTAATGAACCTAAAAGTTGTTGTGTAAGTAAATAAATAGATACATTTCTATGCATCTCCCCATCCTCTTTTGCACCATCATCATCATCACAGCTACTTTGCTCATATTCAATTAGATCTCCGTCTTGATCAACATAGTAAGTGTCATCCTAATTTTCATGTACAACTCTCGGATTGAGTACGAGGATCACCTCTTGTTGGACTCTATGTTCAAGTTTTGACGATAACTCGTTCACAAGCACAAGGTAATATTCTTCAATATGCCTTGGTGAGTAGCACATCGCACGTGGCCCATATATACTTGCATGCACGAATACTCCCTCGTCCCCCTTTCCTCCTGTTTGGATTGTTATTTAGGTATCATTTTGATATTGTTTTCAAATCGAATCAATATATATATATATAATATCGATAAAAAATTGACGGTTTTACTCATATACTGACCAAATCAAATGGTTATTAAACTGATACTAATTTGATACAGATTCAATACAGATAAAAATCTGATAATCCAAACAAGCCCCTAATGATGATAACTTGATGTGATCACTTAGAGTATAAGCAGATAGATTCATTTATGTTGAACACTACTCTAGTGGATCACTTGATTGTTCAAATATTGGCACAAACAATTCTTGCATTAAGCTAGCACCTAACCCCTTTTCTTGAGCTAAAAGATCCTTTGCACTTTCACCTTCAACAATGAGTACCGACACATAGACTAGCCCACTTGATATATAGTAGGTGTGTCTGTATATTAATTTAATGCCTCCAACATTTGCATCTACCCAATACTTGTATATATCCTGCTTACAAATTGTTAGTAGTTCGCAATGGTCTTTGTCCACACCTTCTTAATTAGGGCCCTATCATACTTGACCCATCATACATCGACAATTTTTACATAGGCATATATCATAAATCTAACCAAATTAGTCATCACAGACCTATGCAGCCAACATTTGTGCCGTTAAAAATAATAACACTAAAAAATTAAGTCAAATGTGGTGCATGTTCAATGATTATACTATACTTTCCTATGCTTTCCTACGCTTCCACAACTTTCTTACATTTTCACACACTTTCCTACACTTGTTGTTTGATTTTTTACCGAATACTTAACCTGCATGGTTTTAAATTGAGCTCCGATGGACTAATCTTAATAATGCACCACCCACACTTAAGGTTATTAACATAAACAATATTGCTACTAAAACAACCAAATCACACAAATTTTCATAATTAAGAATTTCCATACAAAATATTAAATGTAGTATAAATAGAAGAAAAAAAGGAAAAAAAATAGAGAGCAAAAGCTCCTTATTTGTTGAGGACTGGAGTTGGTGAGTTCAAAAATGCAAAAAATTTGCTAGGTAGTTGAATAATAGGAGAGATTAGTGTATGAGTGAGAGGGATGAGAGTGATCTCAAAATAAGGGAGTGTTGTGTTTAGTTGGGTGTTTTATTTATATAATTTAAAAGGTGTCTTCAACTCAACATATGTGCCTTCTCTATTGTGTGTGAGAGAGAGAGAGAGCTCCGTTGAAGGTAGATCGGCAGAATGTGTTTTCAACATATAAAAATTATTTCCACCGAATACAGAAAAACGTATAAAAATTATTCCTAGTGGAGTGCGTCTAGTAGATACCCTCCCTTTTCTACTAAGAAAACAATTAAAATATTTATTTAAAATACCATATTTTAATAAATTATTTTCTTTTGGTATTATTGTTGCCCCATATTTTATTGTTACCTGTTTGGTGGAAAAGCAGACGATACAAAATCATAATGGAACCTTATCTATTCCGAGTAATTGGTAATTGGCGCTCTATCTCTCTCTCTCGCTCTCTGCAAACTGCAACGTAAACATCAAACTCGCACTTCTTCAATTACAATGAGAGAAGTTTTACTAATCCAGCCATTTTAAAACCGGCAACAAAACATTGTTAACGTAGTCATGATTTCAACAGCTACATGCAACATTACATCTCGAAAACCAACCAGATCTCCACCACCTCTTCCTCCACCAACTCAAAGGCAGCACTTTCGCATTTGCTTGGAACCCATTGAAAGACGTCGACTTTTCACTATCCTTACACTACCCATTATTCCTTTTCTCATTTCATGCCTACCCATTTCTTCAAAATCAATACTTTTGCCTTCTGCTCATGCACGTGGGCTTTTCCAGATGCCTCCATTTCGTCTCACTAACAGGTACTAGTTCGTGACTCTTCATGAATTGGCTTGTATAGTCTTGACTAAAGTTTTGAAATTGTTTGATATTTTTCAGCTCATATAAATTAGTAGATTCGTAAAATTTTTGCTGATGTTTGAACATTTATTTTATATTTGATAGATAAGATCATACGATTTGACATACTCTCCAGTATTTGTTGCAAATTTTAGGGAAAATGAAGCAATTGGGACATGATTCTTATCTGTACTTAATGTCCACTTGGAGGTCACATAATAATTGTGGAAAATTGATTGTGTGGATTAACCAATCAAATCCCTAAAGGAATGCCTGTTAATGTTAGGAAGTGTATTTAGTTTAGTGTCTAATTAGATTATGGCTAGATTTTACGTTGATTGTGTAAGTGCACAGAATTACAGCGAATACTGCTGTAAACTTATGAGTGCTTCTTGAAAGTTTCAGGATCTTATTTGATAAACTTTTAGCCTTGTTTCATTTGAATTACGTCATTCTCAGTTCATTTTCTTGGAGAAAATTATTCATCTTAATGCTGAACATTTGATTTCAATAGAAAAATCAAGGGTTAATATTAGAGTGCTACTTGGACTATGGTAAAATATATAATTAAGTACCTAAACTTTAAAATTGATCAATTTAATAGCAAAAAAGACTTTTGTGATTGCCAGCCGCATCTTCGTTAAACTGATTGACATGACTTTTTTAACCAATACAGTATAAATACTGTTGGCATTATAAAAAGTGTTTCTAAGTATTAGATTGGCCAATTTTAAAAATGAAGTACCTAATTATATATTTTACTAAAATTCAAATACTTCTTGTGATATTAACCCAAAAATCAATTCATGAATTTCTATAAAATAAGTCCAGTCCATTAGGAGGTAATGCTGATCTAATCAATATAGACCATCAAATTGCAGCATGATTGTTAAAATTCGAATTAACATTTATGTCTAATCTTGTGTTACGCTCACATTTTATCAAGTGACATCTTGAATCTGCTTTGTGACTGGATGTTTTCTGTGTTCAGGTACTTTCTAGTGAGGTCCGGGGAGTCTGAATATGAAAGTCTCGGAATAATTAACACCAACCCAGTTGCTAAGACATCAGTTGACAATGGTTTGTCAGAGAAAGGGAAGAAGCGGTCAATTAAAGCAGCATATCTGTTGAAGGAGATGGGGGCATGTGAAAGGAATTGCTGGATATGGCCTTCAATTACTCAGAGAGCTTACCAGGCTGCTGAAATCATTGCTGCTGTTAATGGAGTCAGTCGTAGGTGTGCAAAGGAGTCACTTGTTTTTGAGTAGTTTAGCAGCTTAAAATGGGGATTGGAATTTTGATGTGATGTAATGTTCTTGATTCTGTTAAAATGTGATTCAGTATCCGGTGTCTGCCAATACTTTTTGAAACCTACCACCTTGTTTATTTTGATGCTTTGAGTTTTTTTCCTAAGCTTAAACTCCTTGGAATGTGAATTGGTATGCTAATTCACTAAGGGGAAATACTAATTGGGTTTTTCAAGTGCAGCTACATCGTTCCTGAGTATAGCTTTCTGGATGCTCGAGGACTGGGAGCATATGAAGGAAAGAAGTTGGAAGCGGTTTCAGAGGTAAGCATTATGAGGACAAGTTATATATGGAAATAGGGAATCTTCTATTGGCTTTTGACATAAAGGAAAACAGGATTTACATGTGCTTCCTTTTGCAATGAATGATCTTGATTTATGCGTTAAAAGTAAATGGAAGATGCATCTGAATATAAATAATCCAGTTTTTCTACTCCCTTCACTTCCTTGGTATCATCTAATTGTAAGAATTGTGGCTTCTTATTGTTTTAGCTTTCCCTCTTGGATTTCTAGAACATAGTTTCTCAGACTCTTTGTAATTGGATGAATTCTCATCTCAACTAGCCTTAGGTATATGCATCTGACAGCATCTCCACAAACATCAGGCCACCCCCTATTGATGATGGAACCCCAAATGAGAGTGTCTCAGATGTGTTTGTTCGGGTAACACAACTGATGTCAATTCTGGAGACTCAGTATTCTGAAGATACTGTAATCATCATCTCTCCAGACTCTGACAACTTGTCGGTTTTACAAGCTGGTTTGATTGGACTTGACCTTAGAAGGTAATAATAGAATATCATGGTCTGAGTTTTTAATTCAACGTCAACTTGTTCAGATAGGTCTCAGCTATTGCACACTGCAATTGGTTTCAGGCACAAAGAGCTTTATTATGCTCCAGGGGAGGTGAGATTTGTTGATGCCAGCAGCATACCAACTTATAAGCAACCAGCATCTACGGTATATAAATGTTTAAATCCACCAAACTGTAATTGATCCTCCATCATTCCCCAACACGAGCTTACTCAGATAATGATTGAATCTTGCTATACACAATCTCTTTCTTGTTTTACTGGCCTGCTCTGGTGATTATAGCATACTCATCTACTGTCTCTCTATTAACACTCACAATCCAGCACTTGGAGTGTATAATAAGGATGCCCCTCAATTGTAGAAAGAATTTTTTAAACATATATGTACTTTTTCATGGTTTTGGTCCCTTTTGCATGTTGCTTGCACTCCCTTGATTAAAATCCTAAATCTGCCACTATTTAGATTGACTCTGCAAGCTTCGGAGCAGGGATTTTTGCATTTATTATCTGTTTGAAAATCATCAGCTTTTGTTCTTGGCATCTGTTATGATCCTAATTTCAAGGTATGGAACTTGGGCCATGCATGTGATTTCAGTATGGGGTTTGTATTGTTACATCTTCAAAGATGTGTTTCTTGAAGAGTTCAAACACCATACAGTGTCTGTAAGAACTCCCTTAGTAATACATGTTATTGCTTCCTATTTAAGGAATTCACATTAATAGTTGAGGGGTTCCTTACATGTTCCTTGTGCTCTGTATTTACACTGAGGAACTCCAAAAAATGTTACAAAACTCCTGTATGAGCACCGGATGGTGTGAGCATACTGGAAATCTTGTGGTTTTGGTGCATTATCTGTTTTTAATTCTCGGGAAATATTTTGTTTTTACTTATTTCCTGTCTTAGATGCTTATATTTTCTCTCTTTTCTCGTTTCATCTTTCGTGGCGCATTAAGAGCAGGATCTGATTATAAAGAAAGCACAATATGTTTGCATTTGTCATTTGGTTCATTAGAAATGAATATGGTCGGATGAATATTAATTCTTCTGGTGTTATTTTAGTTTATAATCAAGGATATTTTTAGAACAAAAGCTACATATATGGAAATACTATTCTTTTGATAATGAGGAAAATAAGAATTTATTAAATATAGTACATGAGTACCAATATGGTAAAATCAAATGCAATGTTAGTCTTCTTTCATTAAAAATGTTAGGCATGCAACACTAAGTGGAAGTCTGATGTGTTTAATGTCCAAAATAGTACCGTAAGTTATTCCAGTGTGGTTCCTTCTGGGAAATGGGCTACAGCTTATATGGAATCTCCTTTTTGTATTGCGATCTTTTGAGGTTGGCATGCATGTATTGTCCTTTAGCGAGGATAAATCAGGGCATTGCTATCCAAAAACCTTCAAAGAAGAAGGTTCTTAATTCATTTGCTTGCTTAAGTATGAAATATGGACTGTTTTTAGACAGCCAACACCATTTAAAGTAAGATATAATTTAAACTATAATCTAGACATAATATGAACCAATGTGATTTTTGTAATAAATTAATAATTTGAACTTTTACCTCTGTATGGATTCACCTCCTAAAGTTTCATCTATATATAGATTTACCCCCTCCCCTCCACTCCCAAAATTCATGGAAAAAAGTCAATTACCTTAATTGTACCAATTTTTGAAAATTTAGGGATTCAAAAAACTCACTTTGAAAGTTAAGAAGGTGAATCTACATCTTGATAAAAGTTAGGGAAGTAATTTGCGAATTCTCCTTATTTATTTGTTAATAATTAAATGTAGCTTTTATATGTAGACATAAAGGTTGTTAAAAACTTTCTTTGAAAAATTCTTTAATAAAGTTAGGCTCTTAAAGAGAATTTAAGTTATTGACTTGTTACATGAGGTTAATTTTTTAAACTGAATGGAACAAACTTTTATTGTTCACTTAAAGAGATAAATCTTATTCTTGTATTTTAAAATATAATTAAGACAACGTTTTCTATCTTATAATTCTAAATTAACTTAAGTTAAACTAAAAAATTTGGGATGCCAACTTATCAAAATTTGCTTTTCATTTTAGACTTTGACCTTTAACACTTGCCCCAAGTACTCCTTTTGCCCGCGAGTCAACAAGATAAGGTAACTAAGCTAAGTTTGGGTTTGCTCTATGGCGCTTCATGTATTAATGTTTTGCTTAACGCTATTCAATGGCCAGTTTACCTCTTTCATTAGTAGTAGTGGCTGATCACCTAGAAGTATTTTTCAATTAGTCCTTTGTTTTTTTGCCTCCCAGGACTTCCAAAATTTTGTCATTTACTTCAAATCTTTCATTTCAATCCCTAAAAATTGTCAAGTGAAAGCTATTGTAATTCTTCAAAGCTCCCTCTGGTTTTACACTCAAGATGGTTGCCCTCCCTAAATACACATATACATAGATGGCGGTATTGGATTGAGTATGTCAAGAAAGGGCTGGGCCTAGGGCAAATTAATATGGGATTTTAATGGATGACTATTTCCATGGCTTACATAATGTTGAGGATGTACATACAATAATTGAGAACATACCTAAAGATATAGACAAAATCGGTAATGTAGATGGAAAGAATCCATCTAATGTATTTAACCTTTTTATCTACAAATACAAAAGGGTCTACTTCAAACAATCCTTGAGAGCATTGTTCAAGAGTAGGAATTGGCTTTGATCAAGCATCATTATTCCGAGAACATGCTGACCGACCATTTGATTATGGTATCGTGAGAGAAGAATCAGGTGCCTTTGCCATATAAACAAAGGTTTTGTATTCATGTGCAATGTCTCAAGTACGAATAATGTTTTCCAATTTTTGATTTTGAATAAGATTGTTTGAACCATTTAACATGAAGTCATGATTGTTTGATGTGGAATTCTTTGTGACTACTTGCTTTCGAAGGCTTGTGTGGAAGCCTATGTTATAAGCCGACTCCACAATTAGTGCAACACTTTTTTAATTTCAAGTTGATGAATAATAAGTGGGTTAATCTATCTTAAAAAGAGACATGAACTTTTTCAACTATCTTAAGTCTGACTGGAAAGACAGGTTCATCATCGTCAAGTTAAACCAAAATCCTAGCTTTTTTACCCATTGGATGAAACTCCCAAAACTACCTCTTGTGGTAAAGTTGGATTTGACTGATCAAGAGACAATGGTGACCTAAATTAGGAATAGATCTGATCGACATAGGCAAAGCTATTGTTTTTGCTGAGACAAAGGGCCTCGATTTCATCCATAGAACTTACTTCAAAGCGAAGGAGCTCAAACCCAAAGGCATTGCTCAGTTGTCATTGCTGTGTCGAGTCAAGCTGTTGGAGAGGTTTATGTAACCAGAGTGTAGGGGATAAGGGGCACCCTGTTAGTCTGAACTTGACTTAGGTCTATGTAACTACTGAAGATATCATTCCAGATTCTAATTTCATTTGTTTGTTATAGGTTGTTAGCAAACTTGAGAAGTAGGTTCGCCTACTCAAGAAGCTTCAATAGGAGAGGCTTATAAGGAGCAGATCTGGTTAGCGAGTGTTGCCCAAAAAAATATGAGAAAGGGTTGTGATTATTTCTATCAATGCTAAGGAAGATGAAAGACACGAAAAGAAGAAGGCTCTAGAGGTGCCTAAGTCAGGTTGTGTGAGAGTCTCACTAAAGACCAAAACTACTAAGAAGATGCCTCCTAGTACCTCTCCAACAGCCACGCCTACCCTTAGTATGGTGGAGGCTCTCAATATAGTTTTAGCCATAATTTTGTGAAAACTAAAATATACGATTAGATAACTAATAGGTAATTGAAAACATGATTAGATCTTAAAACACCTAAAACCTTAATTTTGTAACTCGTAAACCCTAAAGTTCTAATAAACCATAGCATATAAAAGAATAAAAAATAAGAAGCTTCAATTAGAAATTCTAAGTATATGGTTGTGATCAGGGCAGTTAATTTAGTATTCGTCTTAGTTTTTGGCTAAAGATACTATAGAATCTATTATTATAATAAGATACTACATCGCATACAAATTGGACCCGAGCTGTGGAATTCATCCACTTCCCTCACCACCTAAATCACATTAAATGTAAAAATTTCAAAATATGTTCTCAATTGACAACTCTTCTTTTCATTTTCCCAAACCTTCCTCAAGAAAATTTCTTTAGGAAAACATCGACGACAAAAACCTCTGTAAACCACCAAAACTTCAAAATTTCTTATATCACACACTGTTTATCCATTTCAAAAACCATAAGTTGCATTGTGATCTTGCCATCGCAATCTACAAAACAAGAGTAAGCTTTATAAGGTTTTATTAAATTTTAGCTTTAAATGAATTTGAACATTAGGTTTATCAATGAGAATATTGATTTAATCCATTCTTAAGACTTTTACTTAGAACCTTAATTTGCACTTAGTTATGATCCTTAAATTTAGTGGAATGTTTTCTTATGTGTTTTATGTGAAAATTTTGACTTTTTAGACCAACTATCGGATTACTTCGATTAAATCGCAATGAGGCCATAATGAGTAGGATTTTAAATGATTACTATTCTTTTTTGTGAGTTTGGTGTGTTGCATTGCTGTTTATTGCTTTTTATTGAACAATTTATGCTATGGATGAGTTATTTGTGAGTGTCGATTAATTCAAAGTTGGACAAGGAGTTTTTTTTTTTTTTTTTCGAAAAATGTGTATTGTCCAAATACTATACTTGATAACATTTGAATGATAGTTCATATGGTCCCTGTCCAAAAAGTTTTATCGTCCCTGTGGTACTCACTCAAACACTGATGTCATTTGGACGCTAGGTCCCTCACCTCTACTACTCAGACATTGGACATTTGGATGGTCCTCTCGTTTGAATGGTCAATGTTTGGATGGTACATAAACTTCCCTTTAATTTAGATACTAAACTGGCAACCTGACTAGCAAAAACCTTTGTCAATGCTCAATTGACTCTAGCAATTCAAGTCCATGTTTAAAACCAAAAAGGACTTTTATTAAATATTTTTAGTTAAACTAAATAGAAGATAAACATTACATGATTCAAAATGGTAGAATGTAGTTATGAGGCTAAGCCATGAAAGATAAATGATATATATGGTTTGGTTATCTTGTATATACCAATTGCTATGTGATCAAAAGAACATGAGAGTAATGGAAATCCTTGAATATTAGTCTTAAGAGTTAAGTAATCGCTACCTTGCTAGTCAGAGTTAATGTTTCAAATACTATCAATAATGCTTTCTCTATTATCATTAAGATCACTATTAACTCAAAAGAAGTAATAATTGATATTGTGATTGGTATTTGAGATTGAATTGATTGGATGCATTCATATATTTAACTTGTGTTTCTCTACATTGTTTTGCTTGAACTGAGTTCTAAATTAATTGATCACTTTGAGTAAATTTAATAATCATTGGATTATAAATAAAATTGGAGCATGCATTGTACAGAACTGCATTACTCATGTTCGTCACCATCTGACGATGGAATAATAAAAAATAAGTATTAAGTTAAGGATCTTGTAAGGTTAGAATTTAAATCATCAGTTATCCACCTTAAGTTTTTGGCTTTGTAGAACGAAATAAAAGATTAAGAGAAATTGTGGACTATAAAGCCTATTGAACCATCGTCTAATGTTTATTGTAAGTCTTAAGAGATTTAGGCCCATGGATGTATTTATGGTATCCATAAGGCAAGAGAATTACTTTGGATAGTTGACCCTAACGCTGCATTTAAGGCATCCTAAGGAAGGGTTGCATTTGTAGTACCTTAAGGCTTATGATATTAGTCAATAAGTGTTAGACAACTTACGCACTAACAAAACTACGAATTCCTTAACCAAAAGTCTTTGTGTGTGTGAGGAGGAGGAGGAGGGGGGGGGGGGGGGGGGGGGGGGGGGGGGGGGTGGAGGCGAGGGAGTTTAAACCCTTAACTTCACATTAGTTACTGGAAGACCGCATGTGATGATTACATTGCATATATTTATCCATACATTGCATATGTTTCATAACTTGTTTTTTTTTTTTTTTTTCCTATATAGTGGTAATGAGGGAAGTGTACTCACCATGGATTTTACTCATTCCCCTATAGTGTAATTTACTTTAAATTACACTAAGGCAAATATACAACCAAACCAGGCAAACCACTTTGGTAAGTTTAGTTGTTTTAGGACCTAGGAAGTAATGCAAGGAGAGTGGATAGAGTCACTGCCTTTATGTTATGTTGAATTGTTAAACTTCTTTGGATGTTCTCAAACTATTATCACCTATTGTACTTTTTTAAGCTAGATAGTAGAATGATTTTGTATGAGGACACTTTGACTACAATCAAGTTTACCAAGTGTATATCTTTGTATTTTATTAGATTCTTCGCTAATGCTTATGTAGATAGATTAAGTATTTATAGCAAGTTGTTATGATCAAGGTAACTGTGGAGACGTGACACTAAGGTTTGAGTAAAGGGGGCTCAAAAAATAATCCCTTGGATTCGGAGTTGTCCCCACAAAGATAGTCACAATCTCTATGATGACTACCCCAACTATGATCGATGAACTTAGTTGACTTCTAAATTAAGGAGAAGAGAGACAAAGCGACCCACACTCTACTATTGGTGTGATTCTGGTAGGTTTACTAACTAAAGAAGATATCAACTTGCAATCCTCCATGAAGGTAAGTATTACGTCATGCCTCTTGTAGCAACCTCCTTTCATTCATCCAAAAGTAACCAAGTCGAAAGGCTTTGATATGGAGGGTCTGACTTTTAACATGATTGTTGCATTCGCTTAGATACTTCACGACCTCCTCTAGGCCAAAGACAATGATTCTCTTGACTAGATACTCAACAAATATCTTTCCTTCTTCAAGATCATGTGTAAGAATATTAGCTGTAGTAAATTTGGAAAGCCTATCCAACTCACTATTTTTGGCCCTCAAAATTTTGTGGATGCTAAAGGATGGGAAATCTAAGGCTAAGGCTTGGGATGACTTTTAAGGTACCTGATCATCATATCTCCCTTCGTCTCATATTTTTCTTTAAGCTACCGAACAACTAACGATGAGTTGAAAAAAAAATCTTCAAATTATCAGTGCCAACATATTTAGATGATATAAGGCCAGTAATCAATTATGTTATTACTCGTATTAAAACTAAACTTGAGAATGATACAAATCTTAGCATTAAACGGGCCTTAAGAGTACTAACATGGCTCCATGATCACGCTTTTTCAATATATGCTTTTTAAAACTCTTTTTAGTTATATTCAATTTCCTTTAAATGCGCAAATCTTTAACTGATAGTGTATCGAGTGTGTGTGCAGTAATAAAATTTCGGTAAATACTAAGTCGAATCCATAGGGAGTGAGGACTAGCTATCAACTATATTAGTCCACTTCATAGCTAAGCAAATCAACAGATGTTTCTCTTTTTGTATTTTCTTTTAATTAAACTACATTACTAAAAATCTTGGAGTTCCAACACCAATTAATGATTAAGTTTAGAGCCAATAGATCTGAAGAACAATCAAATGTATGCTACTAATTAAAAACACAATTGGCAATCCAAATTGTCAATGGGTTCAGTATTTTAATCAAATAAGCACCAAATAACAATCCCTTCTGCCAAAGTGAACGATTACCCTAAATTTACCAATCAATATTCCTTATTCTTAGGAAAGTGATAAATTGACAAATCTATGTAATTTACCAAACCTTAATAGAATTTCAAACCTATATCCCTATGTGATTTCAAATCCTAATTAGATATTTACAAAATTGATTAGAAGAGAATTTCCCAATTACAATCCTAATCATTCATGAATTCTAGATTTAAGCCAAAATTGCATGATTTGTGAAATAACATTGATAATCCGAATATGAACAAGTGATCAATCAACAACACGAATCACCAATCATATCAATCAGATCTACAACTCAAAACCGATTTAAAAACAAAAGAATCAAGCATCAAACAACATCTAATAAGAGGATATAAGAAAAAGAACAAAATAACCTTGTCAATGGAATCCTTTTCTTGAAATCCAAAAACAAATGTTGTTTTCCACTTGAATCCAGTGTGGAATTCGATATCAAATTAAAAAGTTAACTACTTTAGTGTTATGAACCTTAATCTATCAAGGAACTATGGAGAAATATCAAAGAAAATCATGCCTAGGGTTTCTCATTCCTATAAACAAATAACAACAAGATGAATTTATATGAAAGGTCGTAGGGGAGTTATATTGGCATTAAAGGCCGGCGGCCTTGAACTAAATTTGATCGGCCTTTAATGTGAAAATTAATTTCTGAGAGCAGTAATGAATATATATCGTCTTCAACATAGGCGGCTTTGAATTCTCCCCATTACCAGCGTACATTGATAACAATGAAAGCCGACTTGATGTTTATTAAACACTGGCAGTGTAAAAACCGGCTTTAATAATTTCCATTCTATTCACTTTCAGCACCGCTATAATGTCGACGGCGTAGAGTGGAGAAATGCCCAGCATACATTTGAAAATTGCAGATGCTAGTGAATTTCACAATGAAAGCTGGCAACGTTGCTTTTCAAAAGCCGGTGTTGAATGTTTTTGTTTCCAAAATGATGCAAAACTTCTCCAATTCACTTGTGTTTGTAATATAAGTCCTCCATGACCTAAATTAATAATTTAAGCACACTTAAGTACCAATTCCATTAGATTTCTATAAAATCTTTAACATATAACATGAATTGATCAATGGAAATTTGAGTAAAATATGACGTTATCAACTCCCTCACACTTGAACTTTTGCTTGCCTCAAGCAAAATAATTAAGAACAAGAAGTAGAAATCTATCATAGAATGTAGAACACTTTATCATTCAAAACTCAAGCATCTTTTCTTTTGATAGCCATGACTTGCATTGCTAGTGCCTATCGCTTAAACCAAACTGGAAACATGTAATTAGATTACTACAATCAAAATTTAGTAGCCAATCCAGATAAAATAAACTTTAATCCCAGTTTTTAACAAAAAGAATATTCCATCTAAAAGTAGATACACAATCCATTAAGGAAAAACAACCATTTAAATTTCATTGGACATTTAGTAGGTATATACTCTTAGAAACACAGAGTGAAAGCATATGGTATTTACTCTTTCCTTAGAATTTCTCCCTTTTTTATTATAAGTCTTAATTCATTTGGAGCTTTTGCATTCTTTTTCTTTTTCTTTTGATACAAGCACTTATTATATTTTTGAGAGGATTTTGCCTCTATCTTTTTGTATTTTTCTTTTCAAAGTTCAATAATTGAACTTCTACCTTTCTTCCCTTCTCATTATAGTGAGCTCATTGAGTCGGCATATCCCGGGCTCATCACCTAAGTGATCAAGTTTTAAAAGACCCCTAAGAATTCTTTTTCACTTTAATATTCAAGTTCAAATACTTATGACTCAAATATTTTAGTCAGTGGAGTAGAGGCTATGCTTGTTTCTTTTTTTCTTTTAAATGCAATAACAAATTGAACACTTTTTTTTTTTAAAGGATCCCTAAGTGAAAAGTTTCTTCTACCTCTTTCACTAAGTGTTATAAAGTTATCAAAATAACTCAAAGAATATATACAGACTAAAATTTCCTAGAAGTAAACCTCTTTATTTTTCACAAAAGAACTCGATTGACTCTCAAATTTTCAATTCTAAAGCTAAAAACAAAGTAAACTTGTTCCTTAAGGATTTTACAACTTAATTTCAACTAAGTAAACTAATCACAACAGCAGGTAAGTAAGGCACTTTAGTAAGTTATATTTATTTTTCTTTGTCTCGTCAGATGCTATAAACAATGCTTTGTACTATCTCCAAATTTCAAGAAGTTTTGAAAAAAAAATTTGGCAGAATTTCACCATAAATTGCTATAAGACCAAAAATACAAGGTAGTTTTGAGTATTCAATTCAGATCAATCCCGTAGATGTCGTATATTTTCAAATAAACAGTAGCAATTTAGACATCCGAATCATATTAACAACTTCATTCATTCATTCTACTTCTCCATCAGTTATCCCTTTCCCCACACTTCATTTAAACAGTGTCCTCACTATCTCTTAACAAAATTCATTCAAAGGAAAGAAATAAAATGTGCAATAAACAAAAATAGGTACTTTCCTAATTTACTTTTGAAAGAGTGCTTTGGCTTGAATCATCTAACCTGTGATCACTACAACAAGAAATAAAAGCAAAAATAAAAAGCTATCTACCAAAAAGTACAGATCAATAGATATATAGAGTCTACCCACAAGAACTTACATGCTCACAATAATTACATGCCAAATGGAAAATAAAAAGAAAATAAAGCGAATGACAGCTAGCAGGGTTTCTAGCTCTCTGGCCATGGATTAGATCTGCTAATGTGCTTTGGGCTAGCTGTGAGAGTATGCTCTGAACCATGTCTGGTGGTATCCTCTGGGCTAAGTTTGATGGTACACTCTGAGATGGGCCTGGACTCAATAGAAGTCTCATAGATCAATTCATCCTCTGCTGCTTGATTGACACAACAGGTAGCAGCTTTCACAACTTTAAAGGTCATACTCCTAAATTTATTGTCCTCTGATCTCCTTATCTTGTCTGTCCTTGAGTTCCTTGGTTTCTGCTTCTTCAAATCCTGAATATCTGGCCTAAGCTGGTCCATATCATACCTAAAAGAAGTACTTCGAGGAGGAGGAGAAGATGATGATGGAATATCAGTAGGAATATCTCTAGGAAAGATATCTTGAAGCTCTAACTCCTCTACAGCTGGTGGCCGAACTACTCTAGGGATTTTAAGTAATCCTCGGCCTCTGAAGGGTGCTGATGAAATCTTCTTGCTTTCAACTATCTCATCTCCTTCAATCTCCTCAAAGACTCCCATACCCTTTAACAACTTGGTGATATAACCACCATAGAACAGGAACTTCGTCTTGGTATCTTCAGCCTGTCTGTACATAAAGCTAGCCACCTCCACACCTAAATCTATCCTGTAACCTCTAATAAGGCTATATAGGTAGAACATGTCAAATGTAGTCATTTTGCTGTGACTAGTCTTCTTACAGCTCAGGGTATGAACAAGGATGTGGTGAAGTAGTTTGTGCTCTACTCTCTGAAATGTAGTGGCTAAAGACTTAGATGGAATGTAGGGGTCTGTCAGGGGATGGATCAACCAGAGCCAATAACTCTCTGCGGTCTCCTTGTTTCCTTCTTCTTCAGGCCATTTGTTAGGTAGCATGAGATTTTCTTGGTCCTCATGGTAGTTACCTTCAAGCATAGTTTTAAATTTATAAGGCCCGTTCTTAATTCACTATAAAGGCAATAGGCAGTGTACCTATCGAAAATGTAATATAGTGAAAAAATTGGGATCGTCCACAGGGAATAAGTAACTACTAGTAATTACTCTTATTCTACTATCTAACTGATAATTTTGATGAAATTCTATTTAATTTACTAGAGAAAACAAATACACTAGCACTGATCAACAAGCAAGATTATATTAAAGCAAATGATCTAGGTTTTATCTTCATCTAATTTATCATGTGAATCATTGAAAATTATAAATTTGATTTTGTTCTTAAGCTGCTGAGTTTCTCAAACAAAATGATAATTCTTTCGAATCTATCAATTCCTTCTAAACCTAAGTTAATCAATTAGGATTTCTCCTCAATCAATAGCAACTTAAGCCTGCATTAAGAGCATAAACTCATTGGAATTTCAATAGTCATAGAAGATTCTTACTATTCTATGTCTAGAATTGCCAACGAATCTCATCAATTGCATAGATCAATTCATAAAAGTAATCTTTCAATTAGCTTAAATGAAAATTAGACATAAATTTGCATTTCAGATATACAAACTTAAGAAACAGTTAAGAAACATGCAATTGAACAAAAGAACATCAATCTTTTACTAAACCGAAATCCTCATCACAAGATAAATTAGATTTCAATAAAACCCATATCTGAAAATTTACTCTTCCATAGTAATTAACGATAATACATGAAATTCTAAAAACAAACTAGAATTCATGATATCACCCGAGAAAATGAAGCTCAAAATTGTGGATCTTCAATCCAAGATAATCTTTACTTGTTGAAATTCTGAAGAACTCGTGTATGAATTCTATATGTGCTTTTCTCTTGCTTCCTTTCTATTGTTGATTCTTCCTCCATCTTCAATTTATAATGGGTTTCACATAAATGGAATTGAATGCTCATTATGGAGGAATTGGGAAGTTACTGGAGTTACGAGTCTTTTGACTTTCCAAAGTAACACCCCGTTTTAATGTCCAATGAACGATATTTTAATAAATAGGGGCTTACTATTCATTAAACAAGCCGTTTCTCAAAAAATAACTCACTGTCAATTTGACGTGTTTGGGGACAAGTTGTGTCACTTGAGCATGTCTGGCAATTTCTCTTCATTGTGGAAATTGACACGACTGGGGACACGGCTTGTCCTAGAGTCGTGTCCTTTGCTGTGGACTTCTTTTCTTCATTGACACGACTTGGAACACGGCTTGTCCCAAAGTCATGTAACTTGCTGTTTTAAATCTTCAAAACAACATGCCCAGTGACAAGCCATGTCATGGTCGTGTCTTTGCAAGATGAAATTTCCAGTTTGACATGCTTTGTGACAAGTCATGTCACTGAGCTTGTGTCACGCCCCGAAAGGAACCCTAAATGTGGCAATCCGCCATACACAATATTAAAGCCCAAGAATGACCACCCAAGTCACGTGAAGGCTTCCATACTATGTACAAGGCGTCTAACACATGGAGGAGACTCATTGAAGTGATACATTTTATGTTGATATAACTTAAGTAACAATGTAAGGAATTTCAATTTACTATACTCTAAATACAAAACATTATACTTCAATTACATTCATCTAAAGACTTCTCTACATAAAACTATTACAAGGCAAATCATAAAACCTAGCTAATAACTTCAAACATTCTTATTCTTTGCGAAATCCCGAAGTCATTCCCGGCTGCAACCATCACGGTCTCCACTTAGCATTATTGAGAGAACCTATTTAATCAAATATCTATTGGGGTATAAGCTACATTAGCTTAGTGAAAAAGAACTCCCAAGATTACATTTATAACACATCATATAATCAAGTGATTAGTCAGACAAGTGATATGCATCAAACACGTGAATTCAATAAACATATGACCTGCCGGAAATCATATGTGGATGGACTTGCGCCCTCCATCCTGGGTTAGCAGATTAACGAATCCTGCGGTATGAACCAAGACCGTTTCAGCTTACGGATAACTATGAACTATAAATTCGTTTAAGGACAACAAAAACCAACAAATGCTAATGCTCCATCCCCATCGTGATATCAATGAGTTCAATTTCATCTTCAATTCCGAATAATTAATTATACCAATTCTTTTAAGTGATCAATTAATAATCGCAGACAATCAATTCTAATTCATCTATACAAGCAATAGTTAATCACTCGGCTTCGATATTCTTATATTTAGTCCTTATGTCAACAAAAACTATACATAGTTCCCATTTATCCCCATCATGCATATCCATTTTATCTTTACCAAATATCTAGTGCAACTATTATTACAATCATATACAATAAATGAGATTGGAAGTAATACTCACTTGGCCATTGGATCACCGGTCTCTTAGTACAAGTAATCCGGTGGTAAGGAATCGTCGATATCGGGGTCACCTAAAAAGGAAGAAATACCCTAATAAGTATTTCATCACTTAACTAGTCCAAGCTATCTTATACAAACTATCAAATTCGTAATTCTCGTCCTAAGCGGGAATCCCAACTTAAAATGGCCATAACTTGGTCGTTTTAACTCGGAATTTAGCAAATTATATATCGATTTCTATCTACTTCGAAAGATCTATCTAACTGTAATATTATATTTAAGTTTTAAAAGCTTTGAAGCTTCGAAAAGGTCGGATCAGATCAGAACAGTAGCAAATTTCAATACCGAAAAATAGTTTTGTAAATGTTTGAACTGTTCCTACTATATAGATTAACTATAACTGCAATATAGATGATTTCCTATCATGAATGGAATGTTATGAACTTGATGTATGCATGCCTTTGAAAATATTTACTAAAAGGAATTTTTAGAAACTTTTTATTTGAAAGACTCCATGGCTATTTACTTTCAAGAAAACTAGTTTCCTAACTTTGATCATTTCCATTTGTTTTGGATTTATTTCTTAAGAAAATAGGATTCTTTGTTAAAATTGAGTCTTCATTATATCTATTACTTATGACCTTCATTTCTACATAAAATTTTCATTTTACACTTTGTAAACATGTTTTCAAGTAGAGTTGATTCCAAAATCCGAATTTTCAAAAAATCGTTTATGTGGTGATTCCTTTAAGTAAAAATCATTTGATACCTAGAAAATTAATGCTCAACCATGCCTAGCCACTACGGACTTCATTTCTTTGATAAAACTTCTAATTTTAGTTTGAAAAATATGGGTTTTCATGCTATTACTCCATTATTACGGATTTCTTAAAATGACAACAACTCAATTTTTTCTTACTTCATTTCTACTCCTTGTTCTATATATCTTTCTTAGCAAATCCCATCTTAACTTATCAAAATTATTACTTGAAGATACCTATGACCTAAACTCTTTATTTTTCATATAAAACACAAGTTTTGGAGTTGATAAATAGGTTTTTAAGGCATGGTTTTGAAATCATCCGAATTTACAAATTTTGGATAAACTCAATTTTCATACTTCATTTCTACAATGCATCATGATATGTATTACCTACAAGCTATTGTTATGAAGGTTATGAGATGATCTACCTATATGTATACATATAGTACCAAGAATTCTTTTCGAAAACCTTTACTTTGTAAATCTTTGAATTTTACTAGACTTAAGAAAATAGTTTTTTTTCTTGTAAAATCATATTTGCTTTTAACAAAATTTAACCTTGATGACCTATATAACGATCACCTTCATTATTTCAACAAAAACCTTCATTTTGGGGTTAGAAAATAGGTGTTTACATAGGTGGTTTGCCTAAATACGAATTTTATAAAATTTTAAAGAATGAAAACATTGTTTTAACCTATTCTTGGAAACCATTTGTTATTCTAAGATATATTTTGATAAATCTCTCTTATACTTATCAAAACTTGGTCTTTATTACATATATTCCTTAGGACTTCCATTTTCTTATAAAAATTATCATTTTGGCATTTGGAAATAGGTGTTTAAATAGTGGCTATTTTCAAATCTGAATTTTGAGAAATTCATTTGAGCTTGTTTTCTTTGTAAAACTCATTTAGTATTTCAAAAACCATTTCCTAATCAAATCTATCCCTTAAGGCTTCCATTTCTTTAATAAAAGTCTTGTTTTGAAGTTGAAAAATGGGTTTTCAAAATTGGTCTTTGTTGAGATCCGAATTTACAAAATTGATTTTTGAACATATCTTTTGATAAAATCTATATAAACTTATGAAAATCCATTCCTTACATATCCTATCTTAAGAGCCTTCCATATCTTGAATAAAAACTTCATTTTTGAGTTATAAAACATGTTTTTGAAATATACCTTGGCCAAAATCCGAAAATGAGATTTTTATTTTGAAAATAACTTTTGAAAATCACCTTTGATTCTTGTAAAAAGAAGTCTTGATGATATACATACATTAAGCCTTCATTATCTTAAGTAAAAACTTCATTTTGACACTTGGGAAGTGGTTTTTAAATAGGGGTCTTGCCAAAATACGAATTTCACTATTTTGTTGGAGTTCAAAACCAAGATCTACACTTAATATGAACATAAATCTAAAAGAAACCCATGATAGTAAACTATAAACTCATAGATCTAAACTTTACTCATCAAAATCTTTCATTTATGTTATCTATACCCTAAGACCTTCATTTTGAATGAAAAATACACATTTTGAAGTTGAAAAACAACATTTCTAAATATGGTTCATTTTTCATCCGAATTTTTAAAAATGATTTTTGTTGAAAATAAAATAGATCTTGAGCTTTCTAAAACTTTCCTACTATCATCATGCTACTACAAGTTGTTTATGAACATAAAACAAAAGTCTAATGCATTTATGAACTCAAAACACTAGATCTAGTTTACTATACTAGTTGTAGTGCATGAACACTAGATGGTTATGTGAATGATGAATATATGCATAAATCATAAGCAATAACAAAAATAATAACTCAAATAACAAGATCTAAGGCATAAACGAAAATCAAAGCTACAAAAAGTTAGATCTACAAAATATAACTACTTTTAACAAGAAAATAAGAATGATACAAGATAATAATCATAGAGAAGAGGAGTGTTTCATTTTGGCATCATCATCCTTAGCTTTTAAGCTTATGGAATGTCATTTGATGCATGAAACTCTACTATACTTTACCTATATCACCTATGGAAGCTTTGGAAAGATTTTATTCAAAAATCTTGAAGAAATATGTGTGGGAGCTCAAGATGGAATAGGGGCAACTTGTGTTCTTGTAAGAACAAGAACAAAATGAAGAAAGAAAGAAAGGAAAAAGAGAGAGAAAAAGATAAGGAATGGTAAAGGGAAAGAAGTGTAAATGAAAGAGAGAGAGAATGAGTGTATTAAATGAAAGAAAGAAGAGAAAAAAATAAAACAAGGGTAGCAAAAGAAGGGGCTGCTGCACGTGAAAGAGAGGGAAGAGAGAGAGAATTTGTTGAATTTTGACTTGAAATTGAAATGTGTAATTAATGTGTAATGTAGCTTCTTGAAGAAGGGTTGAAAGAGGGTGATTTTAATTAATTTTTGGAGTATTTCAAGATTCAAGGCAACCATAAAGGATTTTAAATCTTCCATGAACTGAGATAATAAAGTGTAAAAAGATTGAAGTGAAAAAGAAGTGATATGTGAAAGGTGTACTTAAAAGTACGGGTTGTAAGAGTACTTTCTTAATAAAATAAAATAAAAATAGAAAATTCATTCCAAATATTTATAGTAGATTTTTCATAATTAAAATAACATAATTAATTAATTTATTTTAGTGAATTATCAAATAAGTTATCGGTATGATCAAAATACGCGAATATGGGCTATAAATGATATTTTTATAACCCGAAAAATTCTAAAAAATTATTTTATGAAAATAAAAATATTTTCTAATTATTAAATTAATTTATTTTATTTTTAGTATCGGGTTCTAAACAGAATCTAATCCCGTAAAAGCCCGAAACTAACTAAATTTTAGAAAAACTAAATTTTCTATGCTATGTAAAATATTTATCTAAAAATATAAGGCTTTATAAGAATAGTAAAATTGTGTAATGAAATAAAAGTGAATAGTATAAATGACTAATTAACTATCGGTAGTAATGAAAGTACGATAAAAAGGTTATAACTGTAACTTTTATAACCCGAAAAATTATAGAACTGATATATTTGAAAATCTTATGAAATTACGAGTCTAATGGTACTAATGGTATATTTTTGATATCTCGAGCCCCGGGACATGCTTTTCGAAGTCTGTATCCGAACGGGTTCGAAATAGGTAAAAAATTTACCAATATGATATTTTTAGGCGAACTTATATTACTACGAGCTATCCTACATATTTAAACTACATCTCGGCCTCTAGGGTTAGGGGCGCTAGATTGTCGGCTTTAAACTATTGTATTCCACTTAGGGTTTCTGGGTGATTTTCTGGTTTAGATCTTTGCCAATTTGGAAACTGATATTTTTTTGTTTATACAACATATTTGATTTGAGAAATTTATCTTAAATTTTATTTTTGTAAGTATTTAATATCTTTTAATGTTTTCGAAATTCTTGAATTGGGTTTCATTTTCGAAAGTTAATCGTTATTTACTTTTTCATAATTTGTTTTTAGGTTCTATATTACCCGATTCTATAAGTCGGAGTTATGTATAGAATTTGTTGTACGTAGTGGTTTTGGAATTGAAATATGTTGAGTTCTTATTTTGTTTTTAAGGTTTCTTATTTTCCTCAAGATTAAGAAGTTTCTGGATTCGTTCGTGATTTAGGACTAGTCGAAGTTTGGTTTTAATTTGGAGTGATTTTTAGGGTTTATTTTCGAAGTTCATCTTGGAATTATTTACTGAAATTTTTCGGGGCTTACAGCTTATCCTTCCAAAACTTGAGATTTAGGATTCCATCCTTCTTTTCCTTGACATGGTTGATAGATATGGTTTGTCTTTGTTGTATTAACCACTTTTTGGTCCCAACTTTACATTTTTGACATGTTTCACTTTCTTTTTATAAAATAACTCCTTTAAAGACATGAAAACATAAATTAATATTTTTAAGTGCCAAATTCATAATATTTATCAATAAAATGATCAACAAAAGTCCATTTTGGCATTCATAAAATAGGAATTATTTTGGTTTATCGAATTCTCCCACACTTGAGTATTTGCTTGTCCTTAAGCAAACAGTTAAGGACAATAAAAATCTATCATCAAATATACTAAAAAATTTCCACAAGTTAAAACTCACATAGCATTCTTTTTGGATCATAGCGACTTGCTTTTGTACCTACAGCTCAAATCTATTATGTAAATGTAATTAGCATACCTTAATCAAAATTCTAAGGCTAATCCAGGTAAGTTAAACTTTGCCCTTACAATTTAATAACAGTTTCCAAAGTCAGAAAATAGAACCAAAGTCAATCAATAGTGAAATAGACCCGGTTACATTTCACCACCAATTAGCAGGTATATAAGCCTTCAACCATTTCTCTAAACTCAGCAACCTAGAATGAAAGTATTTGGTATCCATCAATCCAGTAGATTTTTTTTTCTTTTTGAAATTATTATTATTATGAGCAAGAATTCTTTTAATAGCCTTCAGAGGAATTTCCTCTGGACGGGGTGTAGCCTGCATCTTTTCAGCTTTATTTGCCTATTCATCTTCTTGTTATAGTGAGATCCTTAAGTTGGCACATCTCAGGCTCATCACCCAAGTGACCAGGTTTTAAAGAGATCCTAACAAACTCTCACTCACTCTAACTTTTAGATTTAATACTCTTAACTCACTTACTTGGGTTAACGGAGTAAAGGCTATGACTTACTTATTTATTTATTTTTATTATTTATTTTTTTTTCAATTGTCTATAGAAAGCTTGTATAGTTAATAGCGAGGTCAGACTTCGCTCTTCTGAGGGACCAAGGCCCGCCCTATCAACTAAGCTTTTAATTAATTATTTTTCAAAAAGAATCACTAAGTGATTGATTTCACATACTCCCTTCATAAAATGTTAAAGGAGCTTTCAAAATGTTTGAATGAATAATATACAAGCTAATAGGCTTAGAAGTATAACCGTTTAAATTTCAACTAAGGACTTCACTCAATTTCTAAACTCTAGATTCCATTGCTAAATAGCAAATAAGTTTATCCCACATAGATTTCATCTTATAATTTCAACTAAGTATACTAATCACAAAATAGATGAGTAAGGTACTATAAGTCGCTTTTACTTTAATATGAATGCTAATAAACAAAGGAGTATATTTTCAAGATATATCATTAAAGCACATTTGCAAACTATAAATGGGAAATTTTGATAAATTTCAAAATCAAGCTCATGAAAAGCCGAAAAACAAATTATTCCTTTCAAAATATCCCTCCCCCACACTTAATTGAGACATTGTCCCTAATGTCAAAATATATGCAAAAAGTAAGGAAAGGAAAAAAAAATGAACTTCCCTGTTTAAGTATCAATATCTAGCTATAAGATAGTCATATTTTTCAGCAAAATTGAGCAGCTGTGAGAGCAAGTCATAACAAAGTGGATCTGGGCTGCAAGACAAAAGACAAAACAAAACAAATCAAAGCAAAAGTTAGCACTCATGATCCTACTTGTGAGCCTAAAGAGTCTAACCCAAAACTGGGTGCTCAAAAATACAGTCATCCAAAAACATAATCATCAAAATTTCATTAGAAATCATCAAAGCAGTAACAAATCAAGGAATCAATCTCCTTGATAGTCAGGATCATCTTCATCCTCATCCGCAATCTTTCTCTATTTCTTCTTCTTTGGTGGTGTGGGTGTTGGTGTGTCCTCTTCTTCCTTTTCAGATTCATCATCTTCCTCTTCATCCTCCTCCTCTTCATCAATTTCTTCATCCTCAGATACTTCTTCAGTACTTTGTTCCTTTGAGGCTAGAATCTATACATCAACTTCTTCATCATCACTATCCTCCAAGAGTGCGTGAAGAGAATCTACCTGAACATCATCCAGTGATGATGGAAAGCTCTCAGATGGGCCAGCCTGACGTGGAGAAAATTCCAAATTATTATGAGATGCAATTCCCTTCAAACAGGAATAAATGGCCTCCTGGTGATGTGTCTGATGTTTTGTGATACGAATGAGAGCTTTGAATAATGATTTCATCTTTTGTATGTGGTGATTCTTTTCAACCTTCTTAGTCAACACATCATAGGTAGATTTACTTGGAGGAGAAGACCTTGAAGTGGAAGGTCCTAGCTTCTTGAACCATTTATGTAGAGTAGAAGTTTCAATGATGTGTGAACAAGCCACTACATCCTTTGGCTCCTCAGCAGGAAGATTTGAGACCCTTCAGCAAGTGAGTGATATAAGCTCCACAAAAAATAGTTCCCTTAGCCTTGTTGGTCTTAGCTTGCCAATGAAAAAATAAAGCCAACTCCAGTCCTTTTCCCCTTGCCATTAATCAAGTGAGTGATTATCCAGTGAATCACCCTATGATTGACATCTCTAAGGGTAGTAGCTTTAGCCCCCTTAGCTTTATATGGAGTGGCTGGACTTAACTTTCCCCAATACAAATAATTGAACTCCCCTAGTAGCCAATCAACTAGTAAACGCACAAATTCATCTGTTTCCAGAAATACATCAGTATAAAACCCCATGGCCCTGCAAATATCTTTAATAGAAACCGTTGTTTCTTGGCCATTCACTCTAAAAGTGATACTGTTATTGATCCCTGAATGCTTGGCTTGACTTGCAATCTTGAATGTAGAAAGAAATTCGAGTGTGATTTGTTGGTAAACCTTTTCATTCACACTGAACAAATTGTCCCATCCACTATGACTTATCAAAGCTCGAATCTCCTTATCTTTGTTGAATTTTGCCAAACCCTTCCAATTGAATAACATATTTCCAGCTAATGGTCTTCCCAAGAAAACATTGTATTTTTCTTGTTCCGTTCTTGACATTGGTTGGGTAAGTCTTGGGGGATCTGGAGCACGTCTAAGAGTAGAGCATTCAGAAGACGAATGCTTTCTTGCTACTTGCTTTTGTCTCATCCTGAAATCAATTAATCGACACATTAGATTACAATTGAGACATTAAAAGTAGGAAAATAAGATCTAAGCTTCTTAATCTAAGTATAAACTTGCAAGAACACACAAAAGTCATATTAACAAGTCATCTTATTGAACTTGAAATTGGTTTTTGAATCAAAAGCTTGGAAAAGAAAAATTTCCAGCACGACATGACCAAGTGACATGGCTTGTCATGGTTGTGTCTCTTTTTTTTTTTTTTTAACAAAAGAACTTCACATCGTCTTCCCCAAACTCATAGTTGGAAACCCACACTTTAATTTCAAAACTTCCTTTGATTTCAACTTCACAACAGCCTAACAACCTAACTAGATTGAATCAATAATGCACCCATTCATCTTTTAACAGCCCTAAATTTCAAATCACTCAAGCATTCTACCAAAAAAATTCAATTCACGCAAGCAAACAAATGTCATCCCTTATTTTCAGATCTAAGTAATCACACATGACAAAGAGTCCAAAATTTCAGATCACGCATGCATCAAAGAATTATATACGTTTCTCATCATCAATAATGAATTAAACTCATATGCAACAAGTTTCAAAGCTCCCAAAGTTTCGAATCAAACCAGCTAAGTCCATCCATGGGAATCATGAACTAAAGATGAGAGAAAGAAGAGAGAAGATAAGAAAAAACTTACCTTAAGTCCTTGGATTTTCTCTTGAAATGGCGTGGATGTGTGAGAATGAGTGGTAATGTGCTTTGGAAATTTTTTTTGAAAGTGCAGAAATTGTAACCCCTATTTTTTTTTTTTTTTTTTCGAAAAACTTAAGTGTATTTAAATAGGGCTTGGGACACGAGTAAAGGACATGACTTGTCCTTTGCATGTCTCAATTGAGACATCTTGGCAGCAAGCTACATGCCCTAAGGACAAGTCATGTCCCTAGGCGTGTCTGCTATGGATGCATATGGGCAGGGATAAGTCGTGTCCCTAGGTATCGAAGTGGAATTTTTTTTTATAACAAAAACTTGCTGAATTCATACGGCTAAGAACAAGCCATGTCCCAAGCGTGGCACTCCGAAATCTATCTCCACAGTTTGTTACACGACTTAGGGACAACGTGTCAATAAAAATGTCTTTCCAAAACTCATTCAAACCAATTGATCAGTAAAAGACACGACTCAAAGACAAGTCATGTCTTAGTTGTGTTGAATTTTCATCAACTTACCTGGGATTTTCTACTTTGTTTCCTCTTGAATTTCCATCCTACAATTAAGAACAACACTTAGCCATCAACCAATGATAAGATCATGAGTCTAAAAAGAAAAAGAAAAAGACAAAAGAAAAAGAAAAGTTAGACATGGGTTGCCTTCCAAGAAGCGCACTTGTTTAACGTCGTTGGCTCAATGTTCTTATCATGGCCTTATAATCAATCTGGTGAATGAAGTCTAAATTCCTCACATCCTTCTTGTTCAAAATCAACTCCTTGGTAAAGCTTCAAACGTTGCCCATTTACCCTAAAAGTCCCACTTTCTAGATGTTCCAATTCAACTGTCCCATGTGGATATACTTGTTTGACTAGAAACGGTCCAGACCACCTTGATTTCAGTTTTCCCGAAAAAAATCTTAATCGAGAATTAACCAAAAGGACTTGGTCTCCTTCCTTAAACTATTTTGGATGATGGATTCGCTTCCCATGATAAATCTTTGTTTTTTCCTTGTAAATCCTCATGTTATCATAAGTAATCCTTCTCCACTCATCCAATTCATTAAGCTGAAGCTTTCTTCTCATACCGGAGGATCCTAAGTCAAAATTGACTTGTTTGATAGCCCAATAGGCCTTGTGCTCAATTTCCACCAGCAAGTGATAAGCCTTCCCATAAACAAGATGGTATGGTGTGGTCCCTAGTGGTGTCTTATAGGCTGTCCTATATGCCCAAAGCGCATCATCTAGCTTTTACGCCCAATCCTTTCTATGGTGCTCCACTGACTTTTCCAAAATTCTTTTCAAATCATGATTAGAAACTTCGACTTGGCCACTAGTTTAGGGATGATATGGTGCTGCAATTCTATGAGTTACCCCGTACCGTCTTAAAACCTTCTCAAGTTGATAATTACAAAAATGTGTTCCCCTATCACTCATGATAGCTCTAGGGGCTCCGAACCTTGAGAACAATTTTTTTAAGAACTTGGTAACTACCCGAGCATCATTGGTGGGCATTGCTTAGGCTTCTACCCACTTTGAGACATAGTCTACTGCCACCAAGATATATTTATTTCGAAAAGAAGTTGGAAATGGTCCCATGAAATCGATGCGCCAAATATCGAAAATTTCGCATTCCATAATATAATTATGTGGCATCTCATCTCGTCGCAAAATATTTTCGACTCTTTCACATCTATCACAAACTCGAACAAGTCGATGGGCATCCTTAAAGATGGTGGGCCAATAGAATCCACCCTCCAAAACCTTCAGAGCTGTCCTATTCGCATTATAATGACCTCCTGTACGACCGAATGGCAAGCTTGCAATATTTCCCTGAAAGCCCTGAAAAATTCCAGTAAATGATTTCAAAATGAACTTTGAAAAAAATCCTAAAAATGACTCCAAATTAAAACCGAACTTCATCTAGTCCTAAATCACGAGCGATTCCAAAAATTTCTTAATCTTGAGGAAATGATTCCTTAAAAATAAAATAAGAACTCAACAGTCTTCAATTTCAAAACCAATATGTACGACAAATTGTATATGTAACTCTAACTTATAAAATCGGGTAATATAGAGCCCAAAAACAAACTATTAAAAGTAAATAATGATTAACCTTCGAAAATAAAACCCAATTCAATAATTCTGAAAACGTTAAGAGATATTAAATACTTACAAAAATAAAATTTAAAATAACTTTCTCAAATTAAATATGTTGTATAAACATAAAATATCAGTTTCCAAATTGGCAAATATCTAAACTAGAAAAATCACCCGGAAACCCTAAGAGGAATACAGTAGTTTAAGTTCGGCAATCTCGCGTCCTTAACCCTAGAGGCCGAGTTGTAGTTTAAGTGTGTAGAATAGCTCGTAGTAATACAAGGTCGCTTAAAAATATCAGATTGGTAAATTTTTTACCTATTTCGAACCCATTTGGATATAGACTTTGAAAAGCGTGTTTCAGGACTCGAGATATAAAAAATATACCATTAATACCGTTAGACTCGTATTTTCATAAGGATTTCAATAATATAAGTTTTATAATTTTTCGATAACTAGAATTATCTGATTTTACGATTATATTCGTATTTCATTATTACCGGTAATTAACTAGTCTTTTGCACTATTCACTACTATTCATTACAAAATTTTATTACTCTTGTAAACTCTCATATTTTTAAATAAATATTTTATATATCATAGAAAATTCTGTTTTTCTAAAATTTAGTTAGTTTCGGGTTTTTACGGAATCAATTTCTGTTTAAGACCCAATACTAAAAATAAAATAAATTAATTTAATAATTGAAAATATTTGAAAAATATTTTTATTTTCATAAAATATCTTTTTAGAATTTTTCGGGTTATAAAAATATCAATTATAGCTCAGATTTGCGTATTTTGATCATACTGGTAACTTATTTGCTAATTCACTAAAATAAATAAATAAATTATCTTATTTTAATTATGAAAAATATTTTACAAATATTTGGAATGAATTTTCTATCTATTTTTATTTTTATTTTATTTTATTAAAAAAGTACTTTTACAACCCATACCTTTAAGTACACATTTCACACATCACTTCTTTTTCACTTCAATCTTTCTACACTTCATTATATCACTTCATGACAGATTTTTCTCTTCTTTATGGCTTCCTTGTCTCTTGAAATACTCCAAAAATTAATTAAAATAACCCTCTTCAATCCTTCTTCAAGAAGCTATACTTACACATTAATTACACATTACATTTTCAAGTCAAAAACTAACCAAACCTCTCTCTCTCTTGCTCATTTTCATGCCTACTGTAGTGGTTTTATTGCTTCACATTTAATTTTTTTTCTTCATTTAATGTGTCTTTAACTCATTTTTGTCTTTCTCTCTGATTCACACATTAACCCTTCGTCATTCTTTACACTTTTCCTCTCTATTTTCCTCTCTTTCTTTCTTCTTTTGTTCTTGTGCTTACAAGAACACTTGCTACCCCTATTTCTTATATGATATTCCACACATATTTCTTCAAGATCCTTTGATAAAACTCTTGTCCAAAGCTTCCATAGATGTTATAGGTAAAGTATAGTGAGAGTTTCATGCATCAAATGACTTTCCATGAGCTTAAAAGCTAAGGATGATGATGCCAAAGTGAAACACTCCTCTTATTCATGCTTACTCTCTTGTAATATTATTATTTTCTTGCTAGAAGTAGTTATATTTTGTAGATCTAGCTTTATATGCAGGTTTGATTATGTTTATGTTTAGATCTATGAGTTTATAGTTTACTACCATGCATTACTTTTACATTCATGTTCATATTATGTGTAGATCTTAGATTTGAACTTGAATAAAAATAGTGAAATCCGTATCTTGAGAAAACCTATATTTAAAAACCCTCTTCCAAGTCTCAAAATGGGAGTTTTAGTTGAAAAAATGAAAGTTGAGTGGATGTATATCATCAAGACTTCTTTTTACAAGAATCAAAGATGATTTTCAAAAGTTACTTTCAAAAATAAAAATCATATTTTCGAATTTAGGCCAAGACCTAGTTTAAAAACATGTTTTCCAACTCAAAAATGAAATTTTATTTAAGAAATGGAAGGCTCTTAAGATAGGATATGTAACGGATGATTTTTCCTAAGCTTAGATGGATTTTATCAAAAGATATGTCCAAAAATAAATTTGGTAAATTCGGATTTCAACTAAGACCAATTTTGAAAACCCATTTTTCAACACCAAAATGGAAGTTTTGTTCAGAAAATGGAAGGCTTATGGAATAAGTGTCAATAGGAGATGTTTTTAATAAGTAAATGGTAGATCTACTAGTAGAGATTCTCAAAAATAGGAAGAGATTATAAAATATGAAATTTGAGTTTTATCCAAATTTTGTAAATTCGGATGGTTCTAAAACCATGCCTTAAAAACCCTTTTATCAACTTCAAAACTTATGTTTTATATGAAAAATGAAGAGTTTAGGTCATAGATATCATCAAGTAATGATTTTCTAAGAAAAACATATAGAACAAGGAGTAGAAATAAAATAAGTAAATTTGAGTTGTTTCATTTTAAGAAATTCGTAATAATGGAGTAATGGTATGAAAACCCATATTTTTCAAACTCAAATTAGAAGTTTTATTAAAGAAATGAAGTCCTAGTGGTTAGGTATGGCTGAGCCTTCATTTTCTAAGTATCAAATGATTTTTTTTTTCTAAAGGAATCACCACAAAAACAATTTTTATAAAATTCGGATTTTGGGATGAACCAATTTTAAGAACATATTTACAAATTGTAAAATGGGAGTTTTTATTGAAAAACAATGACCTTAGGGAATATACATAATGAAGGCTTAATTTTAACAAGAATAAATAGATTTTTCGAGGAATTTTTCTAAAAACAAGTAGGCATTGTCAATAATACAAAACTAGCCTTTCTAAGTTAATTTTTCATAAAGTTTTACAAAGAAAAAGTTTTCTTAAAATTCCTTTTGTTCAATATCATCAAGAACTTGTGTGTGTGTTATATATATATATATATCTCATGACATATCATTTATGGTAGTAACTTGTTCATATTGCATGTATACTTGCTTTGGATAGTAGAAACATTACAAGCATTCACAAAACTACTTTTTGGAATTGAATTTCGCTACTGATTAGAACTGATAAGACCTTTTCAAAGCTTCAAAGTTTTCAAAACTTAAATATGATATTAGAATTAGATATATCTTTCGAAGTAGATAGAAATTGATATATAATTTGCTAAATTCCTAGTTAAAACGACCAAGTTATGACCGTTTTAAGTTGGAATTCCTACTTAGGATGAGAATTACGAATTTGATATTTTGTATAAGATAGTTTGGATTAGTTAAGTGATGAAATACTTATTAGGATATTTCTTCCTTTTTAGGTAACCCTGAAATCGACGATTCCATACCACCGGATTATTTTTACTAAGAGATCGGTGATCCAATGGCCGAGTGATTTTTCCTCTTATTTTGTTACCTTGATTGTGCTTGTAGGTAGTTGCATTAGAATTAGGAAAAGATGAAATTGTAATGAGTTATGATATAATCTTGGTTGAATGAATAATAAGTATATCGAGGCGAGACTTGTTGTAAAATCATTGTATGAGTTAGCATAGACTTGAATTGTTTGAAATTCTCTATGATCCCTCTTAATGTACATAATTAACATGCTACGATTATATGAATAAACTGTACATGCATATCACGTACTGAGTCACATTGCATTAGGTAATATACTTTTGGTGGGACAAAAGTATATTAGCGGAAGGCGAGGGGGCCTTATTAACAATAAGGATGCAAGATCGCTTAAGTTAACGGATGTGGGGTAGGCACATAAAACTACTACAATAAAACAACAGAGGTTGTATAACTAAGAGAAAGAGATCGGGATTATGGTTGCATGACTTATGGACCATCCCACTCACGATTGGAATTATGGTTGCATGTCTTATGGACCATCCTAACCCCGAATGGAGGGCGTGAATCCATTCACATATGGCTACCGGAAAGTCATATGCTTGTCTGCTCATGTGTTTGTTCATGCATAGCATATGGATGAATTATAATTTGCTTGTTATGGTACAAAATTAAGGGAACTCTCACTAAGCTAGTGTAGCTTATACCCCAATAGATGTTTGAATAAACAGGTTAACGGAAGAATGCTACTTGGGGACCGAGATGGTTGGAGCTGAATATAACTTCGGGATTTCGGCAGGAAGTAAGAATGCTTGAAAATATTAGCTGGGTTTTGTGAATTGTTTTGTAATAGTTTGTGTAGTGAATCTGTGGATGAATTGTAATTGAAGTATAGCGAAGTGTATTTCCTTTACATTATTACTTAAGTTGTATCAATATAAAATGTATCACTCCAATGTGTCTCATCCATGTGTTAGATGCCTTGTACATAGTATGGAAGCCTTTGCGTAACTGAGGCGGTCATTCCTAGGCTTTAATATTGTGTACAGTGGACTGCCACGTTTAGAGTACCCTTCGGGGCGTGGCATTCTCAGCCTTCCAATTGAGAGACGCAGCGACGAATCAATTGATCTGCACAAACACGAAAAAGAAACGGTTCTTCCCAAAAATAATACTTCAACTTAGAAAAGAATTTCTTCTTTTCATTGTAAGTCATGTCTCGGGGAAGAACGCTAGCAAACCAAGGAGTGTCAGAATTTCTTACCTTTTGTACTGAGTGCAATTGTTCTTCCAGAAATCCATCATTGATATCTTCCTCTCTCAATGTCTCTAAATAGGGATTCTCCAAATGGGACAAGTGATCGGCTGCTAGATTTTCAGCTCCCTTTTTGTCTCGGATTTCCAAATCAAATTCTTGTAGAAGGAGGATCCATCGAATAAGGCGTGGCTTTGCATCTGATTTTGACAAAAGGTATTTAAGAGCAGAATGGTCAGTACAAACTATTACCTTTGATAAAATCAAATATGGTCAAAACTTGTCAAAGGCAAACACCATAGCCAATAATTCTTTTTTCGTGGTGGCGTAGTTTTCTTAGGCACTATTGAGTGTTCTACTAGCATAGTAGATAGGTTGAAAGTGCTTCTCTCTTCTTTGTCCCAAAATTGCACCAATGGCAAAATCACTTACATCACACATCAATTCAAACGGCAAACTCTAGTCTGGTGCTATCATGATTGTGCACTCATCAGCTTTTTCTTAAGGAGGTTGAATGCTTCATGACATTCTTAACTAAAGTCAAATGGTACATCCTTTTCCAATAGCCTTGTGAGAGGTCGGGCTATTTTGGAAAAGTCTTTTATGAACCTCTTATAAAAGCCTACATGACCGAGAAAGCTAACAATTGCCTTGACTGATGTTGGACGAGGAAGATTTGAGATAATCTCGATCTTTGCCTAATCACTTCAATTCCTTTGTAAGATACTTTGTGACCGAGAACAATTCCTTCCTTGCACATGATGACATTTCTCTCAATTTAAGCATGAGATTTGTTTGTCACAACGGATTCAAAACTTGCTTAAATTCTCCAGACAATTGCTGAAGAATCTCCAAAAATGGAAAAATCATCCATAAATATTTCCATAATGTTCTCCACCAGATCATCAAAAATGCCAACATTACCTTTGAAAGGTAGCCGGTGCATTACAAGCCCAATTATGCATCCTCCTATGGCATAAGTGCTGTAGAGGCAGTGAACGTAGTCTTTCTTGATCCCTCGAAGCAATCGTATTTGGAAGTATCCATACATACCATCCAAATAACAATAAAAACACATGACCGCAAGTCTTTCCAACATTTGGTCCTAAAGGCAAAGGGAAATGATCCTTGCGATAGCTTCATTAAGCTTTCTATAATCAATACATACTCGCCAACTTGTAACCGTCCTCATTAGAATCAGCTCATTTCTTTCATTTGGTACCACAGTAATCCCCCTTTTTAGGTACTACTTGCACTGGACTTACCCAAGGGCTGTCAAAAATTGGATAAATCAATCCAGCATCCAGAAGCTTAATTACTTCTTTCCTCACCACTTCTTTCATATTAGCATTCATCCTTCTTTGGGGTTGAATAACCAATTTGAATCCTTCTTCCATTAAAATCTTGTGAGTGCAAAAGAAGGTTTATACCTTTAATATCAGATAGCTTCCATGCAATCGCTTGCCTATGCTCCTTAAACTGCCAATAATTGCTCGTATGTCATTAATTCAGATCTTAGTCAATCACAATCGAAGGAATTTCCCTAAAAAAATGCGTACTCTAAATATTCTAGAAGCTGCTTCATTCTAGAACTATGGTTCTTCAATAATGGCTTCAATCTTACCTCATCATCTTTTGATAATTTTTCGAACCCCATTTTGTTAATCAACTCCTCATGCTTCTCAAATTGAGCTGTAATAGCTTGCACTTCGAGGTTCATCACTTCATTCTCTTCTGTACAAATCAGACTTAACTCCAAAGGATCCTTGCATAATATATCTTGAATACAATCTACCACAGAAGTATCAATGATATCAATATTAAAGTAAGAATCATCAAATACCATGGGTTTTTTCATTACTGCTGGAATCTGCACTATGAATTCTTCATCGCCAACTCATAGTGTCGACCTTCCATCTCCCACATCAATGATGGCTCTAGCAGTAGCGAGGAAAGGACGTCTTGAAATTAGTGGTACTTTCCCATCTTCATCTATCTCAAGAATCACAAAATCAACAAGGAATATAAAATTCCCCACTTTCACTAACAAATCCTCTATGATCCCTCTGGGTAGTTTAACAGATCTATTTGCTAATTGCAAATGTATCCTTGTAGAACAAGGTTCTCCTATACCCAGTTTTATGAAGAATGAGTAGGGCATCAAATTGATACTTGCTCCCAAATCTGCTAGGGCCTTTTCAACTGTAAGTTCTCCAATAACACAAGGGATGGTGAAGCTACCAGGATCTTTCAGCTTGGCTGGCAACTTGTTCTGAATTATTGCTGAACACTCAGCTCCTACTATGGCAATAGAGACATCCTCAAGCTTTCTCTTATTGGATAACGATTCCTTTAAAAATTTGGCATACTTAGGCATTTGAGAAAGTGCCTCCATTAAAGGAATGTTAATGTGAAGTTACTTAAAAAGCTCCAAGAATTTCCCAAATTTTTCTTTGTCACGATCCTGATGAAGACGAGCAGGATAAGGAATAGGAGGGGCATAAACTCTTACCTCAGAAGGTTGCTCCTTATTTTTTTGAGCTTTCTTTTGAATTGGAATTGTTTCCCCCTCCGGTTCCTTCCTTTTTCTTGATTTCACTTCCTTTCCACTCCTCAAAGTGATGGCCTTAGCTTGTTCTTTTGGATTCTTCTCCGTATTGCTTGGGAGTGAACCAGGTTGCCTATCGGATAGCATTTTGGCGAGCTGCCCAATCTGATTTTCCAGATTGTGTATTGAAGCTTCTTGGTTCTGGTAGCGAGTTTCTGAATTGTGTCATTAATTCTTCCAAGCTGGGTTTCTTCTCCTGTGGAGGTGGTGGTGGTAATTGAGGAAGTTACTATGTAGATGGCAACTGTGGCTTTTGATATCCGGGTGGAAAATTTGAAAAACATGGCCTTTGCACATTTTAGTTGCTGGCATATGAAAAATTGGGATGATTTCTCCACCCTTGATTATATGTTTGACTGTATGGATTATTTTGTTATCTTCCTTGGTTTCCTACATAATCTACTTGCTTAGGAGCTTCAAGAAAATTTCCAGAATGTACTGGAGGTGGTTGTGGACTTTTTGCTTCCATCACGTGTTTACTTAAAGCATCCATTTTAGCAAGTATAGTAGTCATCATATCTATCTCATACATACTTGATGCCTTTTGCTTTCCCTTATTATTACCCCATTGGTAATTGTTTTTCGCCATATCCTCAAAAAGCTTAAGGGAGTCTTCAGGTGTCTTGGTATTCAAAGTCCCACCAGCAGCAGCATCGACCAATTGACGAGTTGTAGTATTGAGACCATTGTAAAAAGTTTGGACTTGCATCCAGTTGGGTACTTGATGGTGAGGACATTTCCTTAGCAAATCCTTCCACCTTTGCCATGCATCATAAAGATTTTCAGAAATCCTACTGACTAAATGATGAGATGTCATTTCTTAATTTGGCGGTTTTAGAAGGTAGAAAGTAGTTATCAAGAAACTGCTCAACCATGTCTTTCCATGTTGTAATGGCTCCTGGTCCCAATGATGCTAAACACTGTTTTGCTCGTCCTCTTAAAGAGAAAGGAAAAAGGAAAAGTTTTATTGCATCATCAGTTACCCCATTATTCTTGAATGTCTAATAGATTTCCAAGAACGTCTGGATATGAGCATGTGGGTCTTCATCGGGTAAACCGTCGAATTGACAATATTGTTGCAACATTTGCATCACCACACTATTGATTTCAAAATTGTTTATAGCAATGGTTGGCTTCACAATGGTCGGGCCAATACTATAAGCCCTGGAAAATTTCAACAAATAATTCTAAAGGTGAACTTAGGAAATAAAACCCTGAAAGTCACTCCGAGTTAAAACCGAACTTCGACGAGTCCTAAATTCCGAACGAATCCAGAAATTCCAAGTGGTGAGAAAAATAAGAAACCTTAGAAACAAAATAGCAGCCCAATATACTTCCATTCTAAAATCTCTAGGTACGACAAATTTCATATTTAACTCCGACTTATAAATTCGGATAAAATATAGCCCTAAAACAAATTGTTAAGGAGTGAATAGTGATTGGCTTCGGGAATAAAACTCGATCCAAAAGAATTCCGAGAATGTGATGAGATATTTGATACTTACGAAAGTCGACCTTAAATAAAACTCATCAATCAGACAAGTCATATAAGTGTGAAATAACAGTTTTATATTGGCAATGGTGTAAACCGGAAGGTTAACCGGGAAACCTGAGTCTCCAAAACTTCCAAGAAACTCAGTGACCTAGATCCGGCAAACTCGTATTCCTAAACCAAGGAGTCGGAACAAGAGAAAAGGTGTAATCGGTTCATATTAAGTCTAGGATACCCTGGAAAGGTGAGATCGACGAATTTCCGACCTATCCTAATCTGATCAGGTGCCAGTTTCGAAAAGCGCGCTCTGGGAGTTGAAATGTTAAGAATATGTTATTCATGCCGTTAGACTCATATTTCTAAAGGATCCCTAAGTTATTAGGTTTACGAATTTTCAAATAGCTAGAATTATCTGATTTTACAAATCTATTCGTATTTCGTCTACCAGTAATTAGTGAGTCTTCCAGTACGATTTTATATTATTAGTTACCCAAATTATTATTATTTATTATTATTATTATTATTATTATTATTATTATTCTTATAAGATATACCCTAGTTCTCCTAGTAATCGGATAGTAATCGGACGAACTTTGGAAACCGGAGAACGAAACCCTATATCGGCCGATTCCAGCTTAGTGAGAGGAGCCTAGAAACCCTAGATCCGGCTTTCCTTCGATTTCATAATAAAAGAAGTTTTATAAAGTAAATGAACATAAATTATTGTTCTAAAGCATATTCTAAACCTTTGAAAGTTCCAAATTCGGGAATTTTTCAATTCCGAGCCTTCCCGAGCTCAAGTACAGAAAAGCGTGCCCCGGACCACGGATTCAGAAAAATGTTCCGAATATTCATTAGAACCGTAATTTTATAAGGATTCCAAAAATATCAATTTCATAATTTTCCGAGCTATAAAAATTACAGTTATAGCTTTTCCCGTGTTTTCGTTACAACCGGTAAAGTAGATGTCTTGTCTACTATTCACAAGTACAACCTACACTACACACTACCCATACCCTATTCTTACATCCTTACAACTACTCATTACAATTTTCTTTTCCAAGAAATTTTGTTTCCTAATTAATTAACACAAATATTACATTTTATTACACAAAATACAATTTTCAAATTTCAACACACACACACACACACAACCCCCCTTGTGGCCGGCCCCCTCCCCATATTTCCCTCTCATTTGTTTTATTTTTGTTACTTTTATCCAACCAAAACCCTAATTCACTTCATATATAAACATATTTTCCTCTCTCTCTCTTCATTTTTACTTGTTTCAAATTCTACAAAAGAGGAAAACTCTCTCTTCTTTCCCTAGTAATGCCGTGAGCCTCCCCTCCTCCTTCCCTCACATTTTCAACTCAAGTCTCCTTTATTTCCTCTTTTAATCTCCATTGGTATGTTAGTTTAAGCTTTGATCCTTCCTAATCTTGTAATGGCAAAGCTATGTCTTGTGTGTTTTCTCATTTAATCCCAATGAGCTCATGCTAGGGACATGAAACACATGAACAAGAATATCAAGCCATCACAAGACATGGATCTAGTGTTTAGATGAGTTTATGTTAAGATATCTTCTAGTTCATGCATGTAAAGTAGAGATCTTGTATATATATTGTTGTTCATACCATGAGATCTATGAATCATGCATGATATTTAGTAGATCTAGTGTTTAGACATTCACATCTTCATCTACATTCATGTTCATATGATTATTTTGATTTTCATGCATGGATGATCATAAAAATGTAGCCTTGCCTATGTATAGATATGTTAAATGATAGATCTACATGTATAGAAGACTAGAAACTTGAAAAAGGAAATTATTTTGTTAGAAAAGCTTAGTTGGAAATTCGGATGACTTTGAAACCCTATTTTAAAAGCCACCAAAACCACTTCAAAACTCATATTTTGCACAAGAATTGGAGGGTATATGTAATAGATGCCCTTAAGGGATGATTTTTATGAGTTTAGATGAGTTTAGACATAAGAAGAATGTAAAACAAGTAGTGGAGTTAGAATGAAGAATATTGATATTGGGGTTGATAGTTAAATTCGTAATTTAGAGTCATGCCTACAAGAACACTTAGAATTTAAGTCTAAATTGGATGTTTTATAAGCTAAATGAAGTCCTTAGATAATATATATATTGGAGCTTCAAATTTTAATGCATAGACAAGTTTTTCCATAAGAAAAATGCAAGGAAATGAGATTTACAAAATTCGGATTTCTACAAGTAGCTAGTTTAAAAAGATGTTTAGCAAATGAAAAATGTGGATTTTTATGCATGAATGAAGGCCATGACTATTATAGACCTTGAGGACTTATTTTTAGATAGATAACAAGTGGATTACAAGATTAAAAGTCAAAGAAACCCTAAGGAGCATTAAGTGGAAGAATAGCTTCTTAGAAATGACCTTTATGGGATTTTCCAACACTTAAGAGTTCATAAGAGTTTATTATCACAAAATCATTATGACCATGCATATATTAAGTCCATCACATGGCATTCATATTAGTAATTCATTCCCATACCATTCATGCATGAATCATCAACTAGGAACATTTTATCAAAAGCGAAACAATTTTTCGAAATCGGGAAAGTGACAGAACAGAACTGATCCCACTGTTCCGTGGCTTACTATTTTCAAAACTTGAAATAATACTAGAAATAGATAGATCTTTCGAAGTAGATAGAGATCGATATAAAATTTGCGAAATTCCAGTTAAAATGACCGAGTTATGGCCGTTTTAAGTTGGAACTCCGCAAATAGCGAGAATTCCGATTTTGTGAAGTATAGATACATAGTTGGAAGTAGTAAAGTGATGAGATTCTCATTAGGCTATTCTTATTTGGTAGGTGAACCCGAACACGACGATACCATATCACCCGACCACCATTGATAAGAGACCGGCGTACCATGGCCGAGTGAGTTCCTCTTCCGATTTCAATTATTGCTGTGATTGTAATGATAGTCGCACTAGTAGCTAGGCAAAGATAAAAATGGACATGTATGATGGGGTATATGGGAGTTATATAATTGCTGCTGTTGATGTGTGAAATGGAACTTAAGAATATCGAAACCGGGTGTTAAGTTATTGATTGATTAGCTAGTCTTTTATATTGAATGTCTGCGAATAATAGTTGGCCACCTAAAAGAACTGGATTAATGTATAGTTGACTTCAATTGTAATTGGATTCATTCATATCACGATGGGGATGAGCATTAGCATTGGTTGGTTTTTCGTGATCCATAAAACGAATACTGTTGGTTAATCGTGATCCATAAAACGAATACTTGTTGGTTAATCGTGATCCATAAAACGAATTATGTTCAGTTGACCGTGAGCTTAAACGACGTCGTACCGCAGGATTCGTTAATCTGCTAACCCGGGATGGAGGGCGCAAGTCCATCCACATATGATTTCCGGCTAGTCATATGTTTGCTGAACTCATTTCGTTGTTGCATTCCACTTGGTTGATTAATTACTTGTTTGAATGTGTTGCATTAATTGTGATTCGGAAGTTTTCACTCACTAAGCTAGTGTAGCTTATACCCCAACAGTTTCCTGTTGCAGTATGAATACCTTTGGCTATCTCTGAGGACCCATGGACACTAGGTACGACTCTTAGATACTAAGGAGCTTTGATGGGGCCGGGGGCCTAAAAATTAGGAATGGACTCTAATCCTATTCCCGAACTGGTATTTAAAGGTTAATACAAAGGAATTTGTGGATTTGAGAATTGGTAACTGATGTTATCGGGGGTATGCCCCTTAGATCATGTAATAGAATAATACTCTGTAAGACGGTTATGATTTACATTCTTGCTGCTGTGTATATCTCTTTAAGCTACTACGAAGCAAAGTATGGTCTATAACTGTTGAGAGCGAGCCTTACACCCGATGTTTAAACTCATGGGAAGACTAAGGTTGTCTTACTTGAGATTAAATGTTGAGTGTGGCGGGCTGTCACGTGTATGGCACACTTTGGGGCGTGACAAATACTGTCCAAAGTAGGTTTGGCATAATCTATATTGGTCTTGGGAGGTTCTTCGTTATCAGCCATGGGTGGATTTCTTGCTTCTGGCGCTTCTTCAAAAATTAGTTCTCTAGCAACGTCTTTTGTATTGTCTTTCAACCTCCTATGGAATGTTCTATCTATCTCCGGATCCAAATCAAGAAGTTGGGAAGAGAACTTCTTGTCATGCACTATAGAATTTTAAGATTGGAGTTAGATTCTTCAAATTAAGTCTAATGAAGAGAAAGAAGATTTTAACAAACAAAGAAAGAAAAGTTAGATTAGTAGAAATAAAGTGTTCCTAATATTGCCCAATTCCCCGGCAACAGCACCAAAAACTTAGTAGTTGCCTTCAAGCATAGCTTTAAATTTAAAAGGCCCGTTCTTAATTCACTATAAAGGCAATAGGCAGTGTACCTATCGAAAATGTAATATAGTGCAAAATCGGGATCGTCCACAGGGAATAAGCAACTACTAGTAATTACTCTTATTCTACTATTTAACTAATAAATTTGATGAAATTCTATTTAATTTACTAGAGAAAACAAATACACTAGCACTGATTAACAAGCAAGATTATATTAAAGCAAATGATTTAGGTTTTGTCTTCATCTAATTTATCATGTGAATCCTTGGAAATTACAAATTTGATTTAGTTCTTAAGCTGCTGAGTTTCTCAAACAAAATGATAATTCTTTCGAATCTATCAATTCCTTCTAAACCTAAGTTAATCAATTAGGATTTTTCCTCAATCAATAGCAATTTAAGCCTGCATTAAGAGCATAAACTCATTGGAATTTCAATAGTCACAGAAGATTCTTGCTATTCTATGTCTAGAATTGCAAACGAATCTCATCGATTGCATAGATCAATTCATGAAAGCAATCTTTCATCTAGCTTAAATGAAAATTAGACATAAATTTGCATTTCGGATATACAAACTTAAGAAACAGTTAAGAAACATGCAATTGAACAAAAGAACATCAATCTTTTACTAAACCCAAATCCTCATCACAAGATAAATTAGATTTCAACAAAACTCAGATATGAAAATTTACTCTTCCATAGTAATTAACGATAATACATGAAATTCTAAAAACAAACTAGAATTCATGATATCACCCGAGAAAATGAAGCTCAAAATTGTGGATTTTCAATCCAAGATAATCTTGACTTGTTGAAATTCTGAAGCACTCGTGTATGAATTCTATATGTGCTTTCTCTTGCTTCCTTGCTATTGTTGATTCTTCCTCCATCTTCAATTTATAATGGATTTCACATAAATGGAATTGAATGCTCATTATGGAGGAATTGGGAAGTTACTAGAGTTACGGGTCTTTTGGCTTTCCAAAGTAACACCCCTTTTTAATGTTCAATGAACGTTATTTTAATAAATAGGGGCTTATTATTCATTAAACAAGCCGTTTCTCAGAAAATAACTCACTGTCAATTTGACGTGTTTGGGGACAACACTTGAGCATGTCTGGCAATTTTTCTTCATTGTGGAAATTGACACGACTAGGGACACGGCTTGTCCCAGAGTCGTGTCCTTTGTTGTGGACTTCTTTTCTTCATTGACACGACTTGGGACATAGCTTGTCCCAAAGTCGTGTAACTTGCTGTTTTAAATCTTCAAAACGACATGCCCAGTGACAAGCCATGTCATGGTCGTGTATTTGCAAGATGAAATTTCCAGTTCGACATGCTTTGTGACAATTCATGTCACTGAGCTTGTCCTTCCAAAACTTGAGATTTAGGACTCGATCCTTCTTTTCCTTGACATGGTTGATAGACATGGCTTGTCTTTGTTGTATTAACCACTTTTTGGTCCAAACTTTGCATTTTTGACCCGTTTCACTTTCTTTTTATGAAATAACTCCTTTAAAGGCCTGAAAACATAAATTAATATTTTTAAGTACCAAATTCATAATATTTATCAATAAAATGATCAATAAAAGTTCATTTTGACATTCATAAAATAGGAATAATTTTGGTTTATCACCTCATCATATAATCCAAGAAAACAGGCCATTCTCTTCAATACAACCTCTCTAGTCACTTCATATGTAAGCCCCTAGATTTTTCGATAATATTAGTAAACCCTAAGAACCGGAAGTTGAAACGAAACCCTAAAATTAACCTAGTTCTATGTTTAGTCTAGTGAATCTAGATCCGGCAATCCCGTATTCTTAAATCCTAGAAAACGAAATTGAAATAATTGTGGATTATGGTTCGTAATAATATAGGGAAGCCTAAAAATATCAGATTTGAATTTTTCTAGTGTCCTTCGGATCCGATCCGGATCAGTTTTCAAAAACCGTGCCCTGGAGCACCGGATAGCAAAAATATTCCGACAACACCAATAGATTCGTAAAAATATAAGGTTTTCAAAAATCAGTTTTAGAATTTTCGGTATCTAAAAATAACAGATATAGGACTTTTACGCGTATTTTTTTTACTACCGGTATTTTATTTGTCTAGTCTACTATTCATAGTACTTTTCTACTATTCATTACTATTCACCTTTTTCTACTTTTTCTTACACTCTATTCTTACACTCTACCACACATGTACCTTACAATTTACCTTCCCATACAACTTTAGTCACATCACACTTTATACATTACTTCTTTAATCACATCAATTTTATTTTCTTTTTTCAAATTATTTAATTACATCTAATTTCCATTCCCAAAAATCTATAAATACCCCCTTCCTCTTCCATTCTTTCACACAACAATATTCATACCAAAACTCTCCCAAAATCACTCCATAAAATCTCTCTCCCAACATCTCTCTTAAGTTCCCTCTTTTCCTTAGAAAACTCATTCCCACATAATACTACAACCCATTCTTTTCTTCTTCAACCAACACATAAACTTTAGGTAAAATTTCTTATTTACTCATCATGTTCATATAACTTAACATGAGTTTAGTGTATGTTTCTTAGACTCATTGAGTTAAAGAAGCAACAATTTATTCATGTTTTGTTTTTGTTCATGTTCTTATTTTCTTTATGTTACTATTATGTTGATATTGTTACTATAAGTATTATATATATATATATATTATGTATAATATTTATTTAGAGCATATAAGCTCACTTGTTATTTATTTATTTTCAAGTCTTGCAATTTATTTATTTACTTGTTTTATGCAAATATTAAGACTAGTCTTTCTAGTCTTAGACTTGTCCATATCAAGTCAAAATAATTTTATTTCTTTGCTTTTCTTTTCTTTGAGGACTAGTCTATTCTTAGTCCCGGGATACCTTGATGAAGCTAAGGTTCCCAATACTTGACTTTACTTTTATGCTCTTATATATTTTGTTTATCTTATTATGTTGTTTTTATTTTATCCTCATTCATACATGAATATGTGATATTGTCTCAACCATAATGAAAATGAGCTTCCTTTAGTAATAGAAAGTAAGAACCCTCCTCAAAAATAAATTTTATCTCATAAGAAATTATTTTTCCATAAAGACTTAAAGTTTTGTCTTAACAAATATTTTTCTAAAGCTAGACAAGTTTAGCTCAAGTTTTAGTAATAACACTATATGAGATTTTATCAAGAAATACATAAAGTTATTACAAACTCTTCTTTCAAACAAATAAAATAAGAAAGTTTCTTTAAACATTCCTTACTCAACCAAAAGTTTTCTTAAACACATTTATCAAAATTTTCTACCAACATTTTAAATACTAAAGTCTAAAAGTTTTCAAAAATTTACTTATAAAGACCATTTCTTTTAAAGTGGATCTAAGAAAAGCTATAGAACATATACCCATGAAGTATTTAGAAAAACTATGTTTTCCAAAACATTAGAAATAAAGTAGTAGGAATTTAAAAAGATTAAAATTAATTTTATTTAAGAAAAAGAATTAAAAGAAGGAGATGCTCACTTTTAGTAAAATAAGAAATTTCTTAACAAAACTAAATTTTTTACAAAACTTATTTTTTTACAAAACTTAAGCTTATCACACTTTCAAAACATATTGTACCACAAGAACATTGTTGAGACAACACCACCAAATTCATGCATATGGTTTGAGTATATATGTATTCAAGGGATTTTCTTTCAACCATATAATGTATCTATATTTTTGTACAAAAGCCCTTGAGTGAAGTAAAGTTTGAAAACTCTAGTTTTGAAGTTTGGAAAATTCGTGTCAAATCTGTACGCTGCTATTCCGAGACCTAAATAACTTCTTTTGATAAAAATAACCTTAGAAATAGATAGATCTTTCCGAGTAGGTAGAAATCGGTATATAATATGCGAAATTCCGAGTTAAAATGAGCAAGTTATGGCCATTTTAAATTGGAATTTCCATTCATACGATTTTTGACGAATTCAATAAGATCGAATTATAGAGTTCGATAGATCGTGGATGAAATACTCATGTCGGGTATTTCTTTTGGTTTAGGTGTCGAGGACGAAGATCTTCCCTTCCCAGAGGATTACTTCGACTCCTAGAAGAAAGCTATGGACGAGTGAGTTTCCTTTACGCTTATGTATTCGCGCATGTGCTTGTAGAATAGAGCACTAGATGTTAGGAAAAGATAAAATTGATATGCATGTGGGATATCATGGGAATTATGTATGTGATTCGTTGTGTGCGATCAATGACAATAAAGTATATCGGAACCCGATTTGTGATTGATATAAATGTCTCCATGTATGTATTTGTTATGTGTGCGAATATTGTTTGATCGCTTTAAATGATTTAATGTCATATCGGAATCCCCATATAATAAATTGCTCATGCATATCACTTAGAATATCATTTCGAAATTTTGCTACTACTCCTCAGCGTGGGACCGGAAAGGTAAGCTGCCTTGCTACAATCTTGAGAGTTAGGACGTTCGGGGAATACGGTCTCAAGGTGTAGCCGAGCCGGATCGATCGCTTTGGGTAAGGAAAGCCCGAGGACTAGTAGTACGGTTCGTTGGAACCCCAAGACGCGCGCAACTTTCAGGAGGTCGTTCGGGACCTAGTTCAAAGCATTCCCTAACCTCCGATGGAGGGGTAAATCCATCAAACATACGAAACCGGATAGTCGTATGTAATGTTTGATCATATGGTTATTGCATTCATATGCTTGATTAATAAACTTGGTTGATTGTTTGTTATGAGTACTTTTGCGTAAGGAATATCTCACTAAGCTAGTAATGCTTATACTCCTACAGACTTTTGACCTTGCAGGTTTATCTTTTTGCACCCGAGACCATCTTGACCACCCGGGTAGAATCTTTATTTTGGGAAGCTTTTGGAGGAATTCTATTTCATAGTATTAGAGTAGATTTCTTCTAAAATCTTCTAGCTTTTGTTGCTTATCTTAGCAAGACCATGATTATTATGAAATTATCGGGGGAATGCCCCTTAGAAGTTGTAAGACTTTTATTTCAATGAAATATATATTAATGTTATTTTGCATGTTCCGCTGCCAATGTCTTAAAATGCATTACTCCACCGGTCTCCCTTTGTTGTGAATGTACGCCTTGTACCGATATGAAAGCTTTCGAGTGACTGAGGTAGTCATTCTTAAGTTTTAATATTGCGTACGGCGGGCTGTCACGTTTAGGGTACCCGCTGGGGCGTGACATCATAGGCCTGAAAAGTGAAGGTGGACTGAACTTTATTTAGTGCATACTGCAGAGTGGAAAGAACCTCAATTGTAAGATTCTTGTAGGTTGGTTCTCTCAAGTCCAATAGCCTAACCCAAGCCTAATCTCAAATCAAATCCTGGATCCTCTCTCTCATCCCATAATCATCTAATAAGCTCCAATCCATGTACTGGTTGTTGAAGAAGGGCATCTTCATCAATCTTTTCTTCCTGTCCTTGGTAAACTGTTGACTAGACAACAAATTTCTAGTTTGAGTGCTTGAAGTGGAAATTTCAACAGTTCATTGCTTTTGCTTTGGTGCCATTCCTGCAAAAATATCAATTTTAATTATAATTGTAAAAGGAATTTACCACTCACAACATATCAATATCAGAATTGTGTTTGAGCTAAAGCCTAAATCAAACAAATCATGCCATAAGATTTAAGAATAAGGCTTAGCACAATCCTAATTCTAATAATCCTAGATCAATTAGGTTGTATGCACTCATAATGTATGCTTAAAATACATGTCACAGAATGAGTTTAAACAAATTTGAAATCCTAGGCATATCAAACAATGAAACACATAGCATGGAATTGATGTTGACAAATTTACACTTGTAAAGTGAAATCAAAGCTGGCAGCCTAGACTAGCCAACTTAGAATTGAACATTAGGAATTCAAAAATTCAAATTTCACAAGCAATGCAAGTTTTAATCGTGTATAACAAGGATTAAGCAGAAGCCAAAATTAGCTTTGTTAAACAATAAATGACAAAAAATTTTGGCATGGATGATTGCTAAACATTTTAACATGCAAAATTCACAATTTGGGGAATCATTATTTCCAATCAAAACAATATAATCACAATCAATTTCATCAAAACCCCAATTTTATGAATTTGGATTTACAAATTCCATTTGAAACCTTGACTTCGTGGATTATCAATTTGAGGTAAAATCAAACACATTGAAAGCTTAATTCAACATGAAAATGACAACAAACTAAATCCAACTCCAACAATCATCCAATTCAATCCAATTCAAATTCGAATCCAAACCCTATTTTTCATATTTCTCAGTAAAATAACCCAGCAACTTCAACAATCACAGCTCAATCCGAGATCAACATCAACAATGATATTATAATCAAAGAAATAGGGAAATAGAGATATAGATACTTACTTGATCAAAGCCAAAAGTTTCCTAATGTGTGGGAGTGTCTGAGAGAGACAGTAGGGGAGTGTTAAGTGAGTGAGAGTGAGTTAGAGAGAAGAATGAAAGAGAGAGAGAGAGAGAGAGAGAGAGCAAACCTGTTAAAAAAATAAATTGCAGGTCATATGTCAGCAAATTTGTCGAGTACGTCGGTGGTGTATGTGCTGGTGTATCAAAATTTTAATTCTTGCCAGAGCAAATAGCTAATGGCTTTCCAATATTCACTACCGACGTATAGGTCTACATCGGCTTCAATGCTGGCGGGGTTAAAAACCTAGATGCCAGCATTCATCTTCATTCAAAAGTCTTGATGTTGACTTTTATGCCGCCCAAACACTAGCGGTGTAAGTGTGTATCTAGCCGGTGTTCACATGATTTTGGCTTCGATACCAAACGCTGGCTTTAAGTCGGCAGCCTTGAATCTCCAAGTGTTGGCGTTCAACATTCTCTCTCTTTTTTTTTTTTTTTTTTTGCATAATTACTCTCTAAATAATTATAATATAGCTCTAATAGCGAAAATTTAGTACTCTAAAAATTAAAATACTCATCTTGCAATTCCTTAGAGCTTTTTCAATTCGACCAAATTGTTCCTCATCCTCTCTTTGAGGTTGAATCTCCCTTATCAAATAAAAGCTCAATTCTCCCCTTTGCTTGATCTGTACATACTAAACACTCAGTTAGCAAAAAAAAATAAATAAATAAATACTACTATTAAGTTAGACATGTGTTACCTCCAAGAAGCACTTAGTTTTAGAGTCGCTTAACCCGACTTTGCCAATTCTTTTTATGTTCCTTAAGATTTATGATAGTGGTAGCACTATTATGGTTTTCCCCCTCATAGTAATGTTTGACCAAATGCCCATTTACCTTGAAAGTTTGATTGTTATCAGTTTTCAATTCTACTGCACCATAGGGAAAAACATTGGCAATCTCAAATGGTCCTGACCATCTTGACCTTAACTTTCTTGGAAACAACTTCAAGCGAGAGTTATAAAGTAAAACTTTTTATCCAGGCAAAAACTCTCGCTTGATAATGTTCCTATCATGCCATTTCTTTGCTCGTTCCTTGTTCCTTGTACATACGAGCGTTCTCATAAGCTTCATCCCTCCATTCAGCTAATTGATTCAATTGAAGCAATCTGTTCTCACCTGCAGCATTTTCATCAAAATTAAGGAATTTTATGGCCTAATATGCCTTGTGCTCAAGCTCTATAGGAAGATGACATTATTTAACAAAATAATCACAAATGGGACATTCTAATAGAGGCTTTAAAAGCGGTTCTACAAGCCTACAATGCATCATCTAATTTTGAAGCCTAATCTTTTCTAGATGCATTGATAGCTTTCTCTAAAATTCTTTTGATCTCCCTATTAGATACGCAACTTGTCCAGTGGTTTGTGGATGATATGGGGTAGCAATTTTGTGTGAAACACCATATTTTGACACAAGTTTTTCAAATTGCTTCTTACAAAAGTGTGCCCCCCATCACTAATGATAGCTCTACGCACCCCAAATCTGGTAAGAATGTTCTTTTTAAAAAATTTTAAAACTATCGGGCATCATTTGCTTGTAAAGCAATAGCTTCAACCCATTTTGAAGCATAATCTACTGCCATAAGTATATATTTGTTTGAAAAAGATGAGAGAAAAAGATCCATAAAGTCAATTCCCAATACATCAAAAAGTTCAATTACAAAGATATTGTTTTGTGGTAATTCATGTCTTTTCGAAATATTTATAGTCCTTTGGCATTGAGCACATGACATTATGTGTTTCTTGCAATCTTTAAACAAGTTAGGCCAATAAAAACCAGATGACAAAACTTTAGCTATAGTCCTTTGAAGACCAAAATGTCCTCCTGCTTCTCTCGAATGACAATGTTCAATTATGCTAAGCTATTCAGATTTAGGCACACATCGCCTAATTACTTGGTTAGCACACTTTTTAAAAAAATATGGTTCATCCTAAAAGTAATTTTTCACATCATGCAAAAACTTTTTCTTTTGTGGATAAGACAAACCATAAGGAATGATTGTTAACCAAATAATTGACAAACTCAGCATATCAAGGCAAATTAAAATTCTACTGCCTGCAATTGTTCATCAGAAATTTCATTAATAGGAATATCTAAACTATCAATTCTAGTTAGACAAATGATCAGTAATCACATTCTTAGTTCCCTTCTTACTTTAATCTCAAGACAACTCTTACAGCAGCAATCATCAAATCAACTAGGTTTTGCATCAACTTTAGCAAGCAAGTATTTTAGAGCAGCAAGATCAATATATACTATGACTTTAGAACCTGTCAAGTAAGGCCTAAACTTGTCACATGCAAATATAACAGCAAAAAGCTCTTTCTCAGTTGTGGCATAGTTTCTTTGAGCCTCATTCAAAGTTCTACTTGCATAGTATATGACATGAAACAACTTACCTCTTCTCTGACCCAATACTGCTCCCATAGCAAAGTCACTGGCATCACACGTGAGTTCAAAAGGAAGCTCCTAGTCAGGTGTAATAATCACTAGTGTAGATGTGAGCTTTTCCTTTAATAAGTTAAATGCCTACAAGCATTTGTCATCAAAATTGAACACAAAATATTTTTCAAGAAGATTACATAAGGGTTTGGATATTTTAGAGAAGTCTTTTATGAATCTTCTATAGAAGCCAGCATGTCCTAAAAAACTTCTGATTCCTTTAACATTTGTAGGTGGTGACAACTTCTCTATTATTTCAACTTTTGCTTTATCAACTTCAATTCCTCTCTCTGAAATTTTGTGACCTAACACAATCCCCTCTTTTACCATGAAATGGCATTTTTTGCAATTTAAAATTATATTTGTTTCTTTGCATCTTTTAAGAACATAGGCTAAGTTTACTAAGCATGCATCAAAAGATTTTCCAAAAACAGAAAAATCATCCATGAATATTTCAATAAAATTTTCAAGCATGTTAGAAAAAAAACCATCATATACCTTTAAAAAGTAGCAAGTGCATTACAAAGACCAAAGAGCATCCTCCTAAAGGCAAAAGTGCCATAGGGACAGGTAAAAGTGGTTTTCTCTTGGTCATCAGGTGCTATAAAAATTTGATTATAACCAGAGTAACCATCTAGAAAACAATAGTATTCATACCCTGTAAGTTTTTCTAACATCTGATCAATGAAGGGAAGGGGAAAATGATCTTTCCTGATGGCATCATTTAACTTCCTATAGTCTATGCAAACTCTCCACGTAGTCACAGTACGAGTAAGAATCAATTCATTTTCGTCATTTCTCACTACAGTCATACCACCTTTCTTTGGAACTACTTGAACTGGACAAACCCACTTACTATTAGTGATAGGATAGATAATACCTACATCAAGTAGGCTGGCGATTTCTACTTCCACACTTTGCCACACAAATTCGATACTCGTTTTCTCAAATTCCCTTACTAGCTCCTTCTTATCAGTGAGTAAGGCAGCCACTTCTCCGTGATTCTTTCTGCTTAGGGCATCTATGACAGCGTTTACTCTTCATGGGCTGTAGTTTATCCCAAGGTCATAATCCTTGATAAGTTCTAACCATCTTCGTTGCCGCATATTCAACTCCTTTTACATGAACAAATACTTGAGACTTTTATGATCGATGTAGATCTCGCACCTTTGCCCATATAGGTAATGTCTCCATAACTTAAGTGCGAAGAGAACGACAACTAGCTCCAGGTCATGGGTGGGGTAATTTCGCTCATGAGGCCTGAGTTGTCGTGAGGCATACGCAATCACCTTTCCACCTTGCATCAACATATACCTGAGGCCATTTCTAGAGGCATTGCTATGTACCGTGTAAGGTTTCTCGAGGTCCGGCAACACCTAAATTAGGGCGGAGACAAGTCGTTTCTTGAGTTCTTGAAAACCTTTTTCTCTTTATCAGTCCAAATGAACTTTTCATCCTTCTAAGTAAATTATGTTAGGGGTTTGGCTATGGTAGAAAAGTTCTTCACAAACTTTCTATAATATCCAACCAATCCAAGAAAACTTCTTACTTCTGTGACGGTCTTAGGTTATCTCCATTCCATTACCGCTTTGATTTTCTTGGGATCCACCGATATACCTTCTCCAGATATGACATGTCTAGGAAAGATATCCTATCCAACCAGAAGTCACACTTAGACAGCTTGGCATAAAACTTATGTTCATGTAAAGTCTATAATGCCATTCTGAAGTGTTCTTCATGTTTTTTCCCGTGTCTTGGAGTAGATCAGAATATCATCTATAAAGACTACCATGCACTTATCCAACAAGGGCTTGTACACTCGGTTCATGAGATCCATAAAAGCTGTTGGTGCAGTGGTTAAACTAATGGGCATTATCAAAAACTCGTAATGTTAATAGCGGGTTCGAAAAGCCGTCTTGGGTACATTTTCTGGCTTGATCCTTAATTGGTGATACCCTGATCGTAAGTCGATCAGTAAGAAGACACTAGCTCCTTGAAGTTGGTCAAAAAGATCATTTATCTTGGGAAGCGGATACTTATTCTTGATAGTGACCTTATTTGAGTTCCCGATAATCAATGCACAGGCACATAGAACCATCCTTCTTTTTCACGAACAAAACTGGTGCTCCCCAAGGTGATACACTTGGTCGAATGAAACCTTGGTCTAGCAAGTCTTGCAACTGAGTTTTCAGCTCCTTTAGGTCGATTGGTGCCATCTGGTAAGGTGCTTATGATATTGGCTCTGTGTTCACCATTAGGTCAATTTCAAAATCTATTACCCTCTTAGGTGGTAATCTAGGTAATCCGTTCGGGAATTCCTTAATCACGGGTATAGTTTCCAACTCAGGTTTCTCTCCTTTATATCAATGTTACTTAAGTTGATCTCCTCATCATCCATTAATAACTCAAATGAGTTCAACCTTACTATGGATTCTCCCTTGAATACTATCTCACTTCGGTCTTAATTCTTAAAATTCACTTCTTTTCGTCTACAGTCTACTAAAGCTTTAACGGACGTCAACCAACTCATTCCTAAGATCACCTCGTATTTACACATTTCTAATATTATTAGGTCACTGTAAACCCCTAATTTTTAGGGTAATTTCAAGTTTAAACCCTAAACCGGAAAGTCAACCGGAAACCCTAAGTCAACAAATCCCTAAGAAACCCTAGTAGTTTAGATCCAACAACCCCATGTTCTTAAACTAAGCAGTTGAAATATAAGTGGAGAGTGTAGATTGGTTCGTAATAATATTAGAATGTTTAAAAATATCATATTAGTGAATTTTCAACCTATTTCGAACTCGATCGGATACAGACTTTGAAAAGCGTATCTCGGGCTCGAGATACTAAAAATATGTTATTAGCACCGTTAGACTCGTAATTTCATAAGATTTCCAAATATATCAGTTATATAATTTTTCGGTTTATAAAAGTTATAGTTATAGCCTTTTATCGTCTTTTCATTACTACTGATAATTTAATTGTCTAATCAACTTTTTCATTTCATTTACTTTTCCAATACTTTTATTACTTAAGTTACTTTTGAATTTTGAATTTTATTACACAAAATATCACTCATCTCTCTCTCTCTCTTGTCCTAGAACCAGCGCCCCTTATCCTCTCCCTCTCTCTCATTTTGTTTAGATTTTTTTTCTTTTATTTACTCAAAACAAACCCTAATCCATTTTCTATAAATACTCCTTTTGTCTTTCACTTCTCATTTTCTCTCTAAAAGAAACCCTCGAATTTTTTTCCTCTCCCTCTCTTCCTCTCCATGCCGTGACACCCCATACACACACACACACACACACACACACACGCACATTTTTCTTCTTCAAGTTTTCTTGTCCCAAACTATTAATAGGTAATAGATCTACACCTTACTACAATAAAACATGTAATAGCAAGATCCTATACGTATGATTTCACTAAAAATCCCCATAAGCTTTATGCTAGGGATGTGGAAACACTTAAGCATGAGATTCTTGCCATCACAATGTTGTGGATCTTGTTATTTAAGTTGTTTTGCTATTATTTTGCTTTATTATTGCTTTATGTTGTTATTATTGATGTTTTCTGCATATATTCATTTATTAACCTTATCTACATAATGTTCTTAGTGCATTTGCATTCATGAATAGCATGATATAATAGATCTAGTTGTTTTGAGTACATAAATGCCTTAGATTTTTGCAATAGCATAATAATAGTGGGAAGATGTTAGAAAGTCTAAGATCTATTTTAGTTTCAACAAAAATGGTTTTTGGGAATTTGGACCTAAAAAGAACCCTATTTAGAAAAGCTATTTTTCAACTTCAAAATGAGTATTTTGCATTAAAAATGAAGGGCTTAGGAAATATATATCATAAAGGAATGATTTTAATGAGTGAAGCTTACATCTACTAAGGGATATTTTCAAAACATGAAAAGTTTACAAAAGTTATGTTAGCATTATGTTTCAATCCCAACAACAAACTTAAAATTCGTAATAGGAAAAGTTTGATATGTGAACACCTATTTTTCAACCCTAAAACAAGAATTTTATTAAAAAAAAATGGAAGCCTTAAGGAGTAGGTTTGATTAGGAATTAATTTTAGAAAGATTAAATGAGTTTTACACAAGAAACAATCTCAAATATAAATTTCAAAATTCGGATTTAGAAATGACCTCTATTGAAACACCTATTTCCAAATGCCAAAATGAGGATTTTAATGGAAAAATAGAAGTCCTAGGGAATACATGTAATAAAGACCTAATTTTGACAAGTATAAGTGAAAATTATCAAGGTATCATCCTAAAACAAGAAAAGGTTTCAAAATATAGATTAAACAATGTTTTTATTCCTTAAAATTTTGTATAATTTATTACTAGGTAAACCCCCTATTTAAACATCTATTTTCCAACTCCAAAATGAAGAATTTTATTAATATAATGAAGGTGTTAGGCATATAGGTCATTAAGGTTGTATTTTGATAAAAGCAAGAGTGATTTTACTAGGGATAAAACTAGTTTTCTTAAGTCTAGTAATTTCAAAAGTTTTGTAAAGAAAAAATTTTCTAAAAGAATTCTTGATATCAAATATCATTAAGGATATACATATAGATAGCTCATCTCATGACATTCATGATAATAACTAGTAGGTATTGCATGTACATATAATACACTTGGTAGAAACAAAGCTAAGACAATAGTATCTTATACATCCCATGAAGCATTGCCTAAATACATGAGGAAATAGATTGATCAACACCCTTGAATCATGCTTGATATTGAGTTATTTATATATATAAAAGAGTCTTTCAAGATATAATAATAGCTAAGTATCTATCAAAGCTTTGAAATGATGCTTGGATTGAAATTAAAACTTGGTTGTGTGTTGGGAATCTCGTATCATATTCTGTACTATACTGTTCATGGACCAAATGACCTTGCTTGATGGAAATAACTTTAGAAATAGATAGCTCTCGTTAAATAAGTAAAAATTAGTATATAATATGTGAAATCTCGAGTTAAAATGACCAAGTTATGGCCGTTTTAAGTTGAAATTTCCTCTTCGACGAACTTTGACGAACTTGTTAGGATACAATTTATAAGTTCATTCAAACTTCATAGAAATACTCATTGGAGTTATTTCTTTTGATTAAGAGACTTGAGATTAGACCTTCCAGAACATTATTACAATTAAGTGGATTTTTGCGCGATGGCAAAGTGAGTTCACTTTCTTTAAATTACATGCTCTTGATTGTGCTTGTAATAATAGTGGCATTAGAACTAGGACAAGATCAAATTGAAATGTGCATGTGATTTCTACTTGATTGAATTGATGATAAGAATTTCGAAATGGGAATTGTTATAAATATTTATATAATTTATTATAGAATTAAAGTTTCTTAAATATCTATGATCGCCTATAATTTGCTTAAATGATATGTCATGATCTTATAACTAAATTATCCATGCATACCATATGTTGAGTCACATTACATTTGTTATTATACCTTTGTGGGAAGAAGGCATAATAGCTAGGCAACGAGTAGGCCTAAAAACTCGAATGTTAGCGTGGAATGGCTTGAAATAAAATAGAATTGGAGTAGGCACTTGAATCAACTACATAAACAGTAAGTGGGTGGGCACCTGAATCAACCACTATATAAATGAGAAAAATTGAAATCTATGGTCGTATGGGACTGAAACACCTAACCCTGAATGGAGAGCGTAAATCCATTCAACATAGGACTCCCAAAAAGTCTTATGTATTGTATGCTCACGTGTTTGTGCATTTCATATGATTGTTAATATAACTTGCTTGCCCTATTATTTGATGAAGTATTTAATTTGTAAGTGAAACTCACTAATCTCGTAAGCTTATACCCCTATTGTCACGGTCACGACCCATAGGGGTATCCTGAAAGTAACAGTCGCCACATGTCATAGAAGACCCTCGAATTACTATTCGAGTCTTTTGGAAGTCTTGTATAGATGTAAGGCGTCCCTTTACGACAATAGAATACTCTATTCAATGGAGTTAAGAAGTTTAATGCGGCATTCAATAGCATTAGATAATAAATCAAAACGCATATATAAAAGTTACAAGTCTAAGGGGCATTTCCCTGCAACAGAATATTAAAGGTCCATCATAGTCATCCAGAGTCTTTTGGTTTCCTGTGGAAGTCTAAACAAAAATTGAATACAACTTCTATAGGAGACGCCTAGCTCCTGTACCTGAGCTGTAGCTTGCCTTGGCCTAAGCCAAATAAACTCGTGCTGCAACAAATAAAAACTATAGGGGCGTAAGCTATACTAGCTTAATGAGTGAAAACTTCTATATTGCAATTAAAACATATCATTCAAGCAAGTGATTAATCAGACAAATGGTATGTATCAACACGTGATTCAACAAACATATGACCAGCTGGAAATCATATGTGGATGGATTTGCGCCCTCCATCCAGGGTTAGCAGATTAACGAATCCTACGGTATGACGCCGTTTAGGCTCACGGTCAACCAACTCATATATTCGTTTTATGGATCATGATTAACCAACTCATATTCGTTTTATGGATCACGAAAAACCAACAAATGCTAATGCTCCATCCCCATCGTATTATGAATGGGTTCAAGTTTATCTTCAATATCGAATAATCAATTATACCAGTTCTTTTAGGTGATCAAGCAATATCCGCAGACAATCAATTCTAGCTCATCTATACAAGCAATGATTTATCACCCGGCTTCAATATTCTTTAAGTTCAACTTCACATAACAACAGCAGACATTACAATTCCTATTCAACCCCATCATGCATATTAATTTTATCTTTGCTAAGTAACTAGTGCAGCTATCAATACAATCACAAGCAATAATTGAAAGTTGAAGTGATACTCACTTGACCATGGTACGCCGGTCTTTTAATAGTAGTAATCGGGTGGTAGGGATTCATCGGTCTCGGGATCACCTACCAAAGAAGAATACCCTAATGAGTACTTCATCACTTAACTAATCCAAACTATATGTCAAAACTAATAAAAGTTGTGATTCTTGCTATTTGCGGAAGTTCCAACTTAAAACGGCCATAACTTGGTCATTTTAACTCGGAATTTCACAAATTTTATATCGATTTCTATTTACATCCAAAGATCTACCTAATTATAATATTATTTCCAATTTTTGAAAGCATTTAGGTCATAGAACAGAGGGATCAGATATGATTAGTAACCATTCCCATTTTCAAAAAATAGTTTTTGCACTTGTTTGAAATGTATCTAGTTGATGATTCAAGTATATATGAAGTATGAATGATTTCCTATCATGAATGACATGTGATGAGTTCAATGTATGCATGATCTTGATGATTTTTGGTAAAAGAAACTTTCAAACTCCTTAGTTTTGCAAGACTCCAACAATATCTACTTCTTGAAAGTTCACTTTTCTAATTTTGACACGACACTAGTGTTTTGGATTTTATTCTTAGGAATTTCTAGCTATCTTAATTAAAAATGAGTCTTCATTACCTATACTACCCAAGACCTTCATTTTTACATAAAATTTACATTTTACACTTTGTAAATATGTTTTAAATAGGTTTACTCAAAAATCCGAATTTTTGAAAATTCATTTTTGAATGATTCCTTTGGGAAAACTTGTGTAATGCATTGAATTAAGACTTTACTATATCCACTACTAAGGACTTCACATAAAAAATTCATTTTGAGTTTGAACAATAGGTGTTTACATAGGCATCATAAGTTACGACATTTACAAGTTGATACTAACTCAAATTTTCCATCTTGATTCTACTCTTTGTTTTACACATTATTCATCCAAAACTCATTTCAACTTATAAAAAATCATTACTTAATGAGTATCTTACTTATACCCTCCATTTTTCATATAAAACATGAGTTTCAAAGTTGTTACAAGGGTATTTAAATAGGGTTTGGAAGTTACGAATTTTCTTTTGAAAATTTATAAAAAAACCTTTTCTTTTCAAGTTCCTTATCTTATCCACATAAAGATCTACCAACTATACATTTATATATATATAAGACTAAATTTTATGAGCATTAATGCATGATGAACAAAAAAAATATCTATATGAACACGAATGTCAAGTATAATATGAGTGTCTTAGTGCTAGATCTATATTTAGTGATGAAAGGAGTTTAAGAGTATGAACATATATTTTTCATGCAAGATCTCTACTTTTATATGCATGAACATCATAGTATTTCAACAAAAGCTCATGAAACACAAGATTACTCTTGTGATGGCTTGATATTCATGTATTAGCATTTTCTTATTCCTAGCACTTGCTCATGGGGATTTAAAGTGAAAACCCCACCTGCTAACTTGCCATTACAAGATTAAGTAGTTGTAAGGCTCAAGAATCATCACCTAAGAAGGATTTGATTAAGAAATGAAGAAGAAATGAACTTGAAGTGTGTGTGTGTGGGTGGTGGTGGTTACGGCACAAAGGAGAGAAAAAGAGAGGATTTTGCTTTGTTAAAAATTTTGAAAGAGTTAGAAATGAGGAGAGAGAGTGTAAATGAGTACATTATTAAGTAAAATTAGGGTTTGTTTTACTATAAAAAAGAAGAAAATAAACAATTTGAGGGGAATTTTGGGGGGGGGGGGGGGGGGGGGGGGGGGGGGGGGGGGGGGTTAGGGTGGGGGTGCGCCGGCCATCAAGTGAGAGAGAGAGGGAGTGATTTATTTTTATTTGAAATTGTAATTTATGTATAAAATGTTTAAATGTAATAATTTAGTAAGAAACAAAATTTTTTGAAAAAAAATATAATGAGTAGTTGTAAGGATGTAAGGACTAGGGCATAGGTAGTATGTATTGTAGGTTGTACTTGTGAATAGTGGTAAATAGTAGACAGACATCTACTTTACGGTAGTAAAGAAAATACGGGAAAAGGCTATAACTGTAATTTTTATAGCCTGAAAAATTATAAAACTTATATTTTTAAAATCCTTTTAAAATTTCGGTTCTAAAGAGTATTTCGGAATATTTTTTTCTGAGTTTCTAGTCCCGGGGCTCGCTTTTCCGTAATGGGGCTCGGGAAGGCCCGGAATAGAAAATTTTCCGAAATTAAAACTTTCTATGGTTTGAAATATATTTTGAAACAATATTTACATTAAATTATTTTATAATATTTCTTTGATATGAAACCGAAGGAAAGCCGAAATATAGGGTTTCTAAGTTTCTTCACAAGACTTGAAAACTAATCGATTTAGCGTTCGATTTTCGGTTCCCGAAGGTTTACTTGACTACTGGGAAAACCGGGGTTTACAACCTTCCCACCTTAAACAGAGTTTGTCCTCAAAACTGAATGACGTACCTTGTTTGATAATTGAGGTATTTTTGGATTTTCTCTTCAGCTTCCCAAGTTGCTTCTCGAAGGCATGATTCTCCACAACACTTTAACATAATGAATGTCCTTATTCCGTAGCCTTTAGGTTTTCTTATCTAATCTTTATGGGATGTTCTTTTTATCATATTTTCTTCAACTGAATGGGCTCCAATCTAAATTCCTTTGGGTCAGGTACATACTTCTTAACAAGACACATGGAAACGTTGTGAACCCTGGATATTTTGGGGTTAGAGCTAGGCGGTACGCTAGATCTCCGATTCTTTCCAAAATTTCGAAGGGTCCAATGTACCTCGGGCTCAACTTCCAACGCATTCTTCTAATACTCTTAATCGGACTTATCTTCAGGTACACATGGTTACCTACTTTAAACTCGAGTTCCCTCCTTTTCAAATCTACCCAGCTTTTTTGCCTGTCTTGAGCCTATTTCATTTTTTGCTGGATTACCCTTACCTTGTCGGCTGCTTCTTGTACCAATTCTGGCCGATAGCTAATTTTTCCACGTCATCCCAAAACAGAGGGGACCTACAGCACCGTCCATATAGGGCTTCATAGGGTAGTATCTGAATAGTTGAGTTGTAGTTGTTATTGTAAGCAAACTCGATGAGAGGTATATGATTATCCCAGCTCCCCTTGAATTCCAATGCACAGGCTCTTAACATGTCTTCTAGGGTTTGGATTGTCCGCTCAGACTGTCCATCGGTCTAAGGGTGATAGGCTATACTGAAGTGCAACTCGGTACCCAAACTCTTTTGCAGACTCGTCCAAAACTTAGACACAAATCTTGGGTCCCTATCTGAAATAATCCATGTGGTATGCCATGTAGCCGCACAATCTCCGAATGTAGATCTTAGCTAGCTTACCCATTGAATAAGTCATGTTTATGGGTAAGAAGTGCACTGACTTGGTTAATCGGTCCACTATTACCCATATGGCATCACAACCTAAGGAAGTCTTTGGAAAACCACACACAAAGTCCATGGATATCTGATCCCACTTCCATTCGGGGATGGGTAAAGGCTTTAACAATCCCCCTGGCCTTTGGTGCTCCACTTTCACTTGTTGGCAAACCGAACACTTCATCACATATTCTGCTATATCCCTCTTCATGCCATTCCACCAATAGTGGCTTTTCAAGTCTTAGTACATCTTGGTACCTCCAGGATGCATGGTGTAATCGGAGTTATGAGCTTCACTCATTATCTCCTTTCTTAATTCTTCGTCTTCCAGCACACATAACCTTCCTTTCATTCTGATCATATCCTCATCGTCTACTGCAAAGTCCAGGTATTTTCCCACTTGGGTTTCCCTTTTAATCCTTTGTATTACCTCATCGTACCTTTGGGCTTCCTTGATTCTTTCCATCAGGGTTGGTTTCAATACCAGATTAGCTATCTCAAGCTCTGCACTTTGGTCTAAGAACTCAATCCTTAACTTTTCAAAATCTCTAATCAGATTCTTTGGCTTGTAATTAAGGCAGCTACTTCCCCGTAATTTTTCCGACTTAGGGCATCTGCAACTGCATTAACTTTCCCTGGACAGTAGTTTATTCCTAGATCATAATCTTTTATTAGCTCCAACCAACTCCTTTGTCTCATGTTTAATTCCTTTTGTGTGAACAGATACTTTAAGGCTCTTGTGGTCATGTATATCTCACACCTTTGCCCATACAGATAATGTCTCCAAAGTTTCAAGGCGAAGACTGTTGGAATTATTCTAATATGATTTTGATGATGACAAAAGATGAAATTTAATTGATATATCTATCTTATTAGTTTCGAATATGTTTAATATTGTTTGGAATATTATTTGATTTTCCATAGTTCAAAATCTTCATTTTGATGATAATTATATAGCCAGAAGCAAGTTCAGAATCTTCATCTTACACGAAAATAAAGCATGATCAAGTTTTATTAAAGTCAGAAGGAAAATCAGAAGTTATGCTTAAGCTTTGATGATGTTAGTCAGAAGTTTCTTTAGAACCTTAGGAAATGAAAAATAAGTTTTCGGAAGTAAGAAATACGTTAGTCAGAAGATGTTTTAGAACCTTCAACTATGAAAAATAAGTCAGTCAGAAGTTCTTTCAGAATTGTTAGGTTTAGTACGAAATTTTCCAAATTTGCCTATATTGTTTAAAATTATGATATTTTTAATACCCAGCTCCGCTTGTCAAGTATATTTGGGTAATATACTTGATGTGTTTCATTTAAGTTGGATTTGATATCATGGGATTTTTTTTAACAAAGTTTTATTGAAAGTTATTTACATATCAAAGTTATTTTTGGAGCCTTCGGAAATTAAAGATCGAGTATTAAGGATTGAATGAGACAAGACAAAAGTTTGTTTAAGATATATACAAATATCTTGAAAGATAAGGTTGATATGATTTATTGGATAAGATATGATACATATTATTTTGTTATTATCCTTATCGGATAAATAACATAATCCAGATTTTATGGGACTAAAATTCAGCAAATATCTTGGAGCTTATTCAAAGGAAGTTGACAAGAGAAGATCACGCATAAACAAGAAGAATATCAAGAAGAAGATTATGCTATATCTTGTTCAAATCAAAAGAGGAGATCACGGACTTCCAGTTTATTTCAACAAGATATTTTCAACAAATTGCAACAAACAAAATCTCAACAACACTTATCATATGATTTGTTTACCGAGGAAGAAGCGGCTAGATTTTTTTCATAACATTCTTGTCGAGATACATGGGATATGATATCATCTTCTCAAACAAGTTTTTATGGACGTGAAAGATAAGGAACATTAGATATAGAAATATTAATATACGCAGCGAGCAAGAAATTTTTCTAAGGAAAAACAACCGACTTTGCTCTCTTACAATCTTAAAAAATCGGATTAGTGTATATACCTTTTATTGTATCTTTCTACTTAGCTTTTATAGAAGGAACGTGTTGTTACCTTCTTGAGTGATAGTTCTTTTACAAGTTTAGACTCTGTAGATCGATTGTAGCTAGAAGACAGCTGTGAGAATCGAGCAGAGAGATTTGTACAAGCTTGTAATTGGAATTGATTTGATATAGTAAAACACAACCCGTAGGATAACGGGGATCCCGGCGTAGAGCTAGAAGAGTGGACTGATGCACAAGGCGGAACCACTATAAATCTTTTGCCTGATCTTCTTATCTCTTCACTATTTATATTTCAGCAATTTATTTTATAGCAGTTTAATCGTTCATATTGTTCCTGTTTCTTAAAATCAAAGGGGATTGTTTTTTAAAAGTCAAAAATCTTCAATTTCTGAAATAATCAATTCAACCCCCCTTCTTGATTATTTTCGGGACCAACAAAGACAACCGCGGCCAACTCCAAATCATGTGTGGGGTAGTTTTGCTCGTGGGGTCTTAACTGTTGAGAGGCATAGGCAAAAACTTTTCCTTCTCGCATTAATACACATCCAAGGCCTGTCACGCCCCGGAGGATACCCTAAACATGGCAGTTTACCGTACACAATATTAAAGCCTAGAAATGATCGCCTCAGTCACGCGAAGGCTTTCATACTATGTATAAGGCGTCTAACACATGGACGAGACACATTGGAGTGATACATTTTATGTTGATATAACTTGGGTAACAATGTAAAGGAATTACACTTCACTATACTTCAAAATACAAATCATTAAACTTCAATTACAATTCATCAAAGATTTCACTACATAAAACTATTACAAGGCAAAACGTAAAACCTAGCTAATAACTTTAAGCATCCTTATTTCCTCCCGGAATCCTGAAGTCATTCTCAGCTTCAACCATCTCGGTCCCCACTTAGCATTCTTGAGATAACCTGTTTATTTAAACATCTATTGGGGTATAAGCTACACTAGCTTAGTGAGAATTCCCTTAATTCTGTACCATAACAAGCAAGTTATAATCATCCATATGCTATGCATAAACAAACACATGAGCAAACAATTATGTATGGGTATCCGGAACCTACACGCACAATGGATTTACGCCCTCCATATCTTGGGTTAGGGATGGTATTGAAGTCTCCACAACCGCTGCTAATCCCCAAGCCCTCGGCTTATAGCACTCGCCTCGGCTCATAGCACTCACCTCGGCTCATAGCACTCACCGGCTAGGCTCACACATGGAATGCATCCTCGATGCGCCTTAGTTCCTATGAATGAGCTCTGATACCGGTCTCGTTATCCAAACGAGTCATCGGACCATACCAATCGACCTGCGTAGGAGTAGTACGCTACCAAATGCAACATGTCCGATGCGATGCATGACTAATTTAATTTTGCTTAGATCAAAATATTCATACATTCTTTAGAGTGACTAACCAATATCATACACATAACAGGAATAATATGAACAGTGCAGTTATCCAATCGAATCATGGTTTTGATATACTTTAGTATTCTTTGGCATACATTCATCACAGTCTCACCATATATCCCATCCCCATTCATATCGATTTTTATCTTGTTCCTATAATTCTAATACAACTAGCTACAAGCATAAACAAGGTAACAAAGTAAGAAGAAAACTCACTCAGCCATTGGATCACCGGTCTTTTAGTAAAATTAATCCGATGGTAGGGAATCGTCGATTTCGGGGTCACCTAAAAAGGAAGAAATACTCTAATAAGTATTTCAACTCAAACTAATCCAAACGATTTTAAACAAACTATCAAATTTATAATTCTCGTCCTAAGCGGAAATTCCAACTTAAAACGGCCATAACTTGGTCATTTTAACTCGGAATTTCGTAAATTATATATCTATTTCTATCTACTTCAAAAGATCTATATAATTCTAATATTATATTTATGTTTTGAAAACTTTGAAGCTTCGAAAAAGTTAGATCAGATCAAAACAGTAGCAATTTCAATTCCGAAAAATAGTTTTGTAAATGTTTGTAATGTTCCTATTATATAAGTTAGCTATACATGCAATATGAATGATTTCCTAACATGAATGACATGTTATGAGCTTGATGCATGCATGCTTTTGACAAAATTTACTAAAAGGAATTTTAGAAACTTTTTATTTGTAAAACTCCATGGCTATTTACTTTTAAGAAAACTAGTTTCCTAACTTTGATCATTTCCATTTGTTTTGGATTTATTTCTTAAGAAAATATAATTATCTTTGTTAAAATTGAGTCTTCATTATATCTATTACTTATGACCTTCATTTCTACATAAAATTTTCCATTTTCCACTTTGTAAACATGTTTTCAAGTAGGGTTGATTCCAAAATCCGAATTTTGTAAAATTAATTTTTGAGTGATTCCTTTAAGTAAAAATCATTTGATACTTAAAAAATTAAGGCTCAACCATACATAACCACTAAGGACTTTACTTTTTCATAAAAATTTTATTTTACACTTTGCAAATATGTTTTCAAATAGGATTTACTCAAAAATCCGAATTTTTTTAGAAATCAACTTTTTGAATTATTCCTTTGGAAAAAACTTGTGTAATGCATTAATATTTAAGACTTTACTATACCTACTACTTAAGAACTTCATTTAATACATAAAACTTTTATTTTGAACTTGGATATAGGTGTTTTCATGGGCATCATCCAAAGTTACGAATTTTAAAAGTTGACTACTAACTCCGAATTTTCCATCTTGATTCTACTTCTTGTTTTACACCTTAATCTCATCAAAACTCATTTCAACTTGTAAAAATCACTACTTAATAATACCTATTACCTATACCCTTCATTTTTCACATAAAACATGAGTTTTGGAGTTGATAAATGGGTTTCCAAAATTGGTCTTGGTTGAGATCCGAATTTACAAAATTTATTTGTGGACATATCTTTTGATAAAATCTATCTAAACTTATGAAAATCCATTCCTTACATACCATATCTTAAGAGCCTTTCATATATTGAATAAAAACTTCATTTTTGAGTTGGAAAACATGTTTTTAAAATATGCCTCGGCCTAAATCTGAAAATGAGATTTTTATTTTGAAAATAACTTTTGAAAATTACCTTCGATTCTTGTAAAAAGAAGTCTTGATCATATACATACATTAAGCCTTCATTATCTCAAGTAAAAATTTCATTTTGACATTTGGAAAGTGGTTTTTAAATAGGAGTCTTGTCAAAATACGAATTTCACTATTTTTGTTTGAGTTCAAAACCAAGATCTACACTTAATATGAACATAAACATAAAAGAAATCCATGGTAGTAAACTATAAACTCATATATCTAGCCTTTACTCATTAAAATCATTCATTTATGTTATCAATCCCGTAAGCCCTTCATTTTAAATGAAAAATACACATTTTGAAGTTGAAAAATAACTTTTCTAAATATGGTTCATTTTTCATCCGAATTTTCAAAAATGATTTTTGTTGAAAATAAAATAGATCTTGAGCTTTCTAAAACTTTCCTACTATCATCATGCTACTACAAGTTTTTCATGAACATAAAACAAAAGTCTACATTTTATGAACTCAAAACACTAGATCTAGTTTACTATACTAGTTTTAAATACATGAACACTAAGATAGTTATGTGAATGATGAATATATGTATAAATCATAAGCAATAACAAAAATAATAACTCAAATAACAAGATCTAAAGCATAAACAAAAATCAAAGCTACAAAAAGTTGGATCTACAAAATATAACTACTTTTAACAAGAAAATAAGAATGATACAAGATAATAATCATGGAGAAGAGGAGTGTTTCATTTTTGGCATCATCATCCTTAGCTTTCAACTTATGGAATATCACTTGATGCATGAAACTCTCTCACTATACTTTACCTATATCACCTATGGAAGCTTTGAATAAGACTTTTATCCAAGAATCTTGAAAAAATATGTGTGGGAGCTCAAAGATAGAATAGGGGCAACTTGTGTTCTTGCAAGAACAATAACAAAATGAAGAAAGAAAGAGAGGAAAAAGATAAGGAATGATAAAGGGAAAAAGGTGTAAATGAAAGAGAGAGAGAGAGAGAGAAGGAGTGTATTAAATGTGTGTTAATTAATTGAAAGAGAAAAAAAATAAAACAAAGGCAAAAAAATTAAGGGGAGGGGGTGTGGTGTGTTCACGTGAAATTGAGCAGGAGAGAGAAAGAGGTTAAATTGCCTTGTAACTTGAAATTTGAAAGTGTAACTTGCATCATTTAATGTGCTAACTAAAAGAGGCTTTAAATCATTAAATAAATTATTAAAATAAAAGAAAAGAGGCTATTATTAGGAGTGTGGTCAGCTGCCATTGTGGGGAAATGGAGTGTGAAATGAGTGAAAGAAAAGTTGATTAATGTGTAGAAGTGACAAATAAAGTATACTTGAAGTATGGATTGGAAAATGTACTTTTTATTAAGAAAAAATACAAAATAAAATTAGGAAAAATATTTTTAAATAAGTGGCATAATTTTCATAAATAAAATTAAATAATTATTTGAATTGTTTTAGTATTTCAACAAATATGTTATCGGTATGATCAAAATACGCGAATATGGGCATTAAATGTTATTTTTATAACCCGAAAAATTCTAAAAAATTATTTTATGAAAATAAATTTTTTTTAAAATATTTGTCAATTATTGAATTAATTTATTTTATTTTTAGTATCGGGTCTTAAACAGAATCTGATCCCGTAAAAACCCGAAACGAACTAATTTTAGAAAAACAAGTTTTCTATAATATATAAATATTTATCTAAAAATATAAGGCTTTATAAGAATAATAAAATTGTGTAATGAAATAAAAGTGAATAGTGCAAAAGACTAATTAATTAACGGTAGTAATGAAAATACGATAAAAAAGGTTATAACTGTAACTTTTATAACCCGAAAAATTATATAACTGATATATTTGGAAATCTTATAAAATTATGAGTCTAACGGTACTAATGGCATATTTTTTATATTTCGAGCCCCAGGATACGCTTTTCGTAGTTTGTATCTGAATGGGTTCGAAATAGGTCAAAAATTTACCAATCTAATATTTTTAAGCGAACTTATATTACTACTAGCTATTCTACACATTTAAACTACACCTCGGCCTCTAGGGTTAAGGGCGCTAGATTACCGGACTTAAACTACAGTATTCCACTTAGGGTTTCCGGGTGATTTTCTGGTTTAGATTTGCTAATTTGGAAACTGATATTTTATGTTTATACAACATATTTGATTTGAGAAATTTATTTTAAATTTGATTTTTGTAAGTATTTAATATCTCTCGACGTTTTCGAAATTCTTTGAATTGAGTTTTATTTCCGAAGGTTAATCATTATTTACTTTTTAATAATTTGTTTTTTGGGTTCTCTATTACCCGATTTTATAAGTCGGAGTTACATAAAGAATTTGTCATACGTAGTTGGAATTGAAGTATGTTGAGTTCTTATTTTGTTTTTAAGGATTCTTATTTTCCTCAAGATTAAGAAGTTTCTGGATTCGTTCGTGATTTAGAACTAATCGAAGTTTGGTTTTAATTTGGAGTGATTTTTGGGGTTTATTTTTGAAATTCATCTTGGAATTATTTACTGAAATTTTTCGGGGCTTACAAGGCCATTCCTTGAAGCATCACTATGCACTGTATAAGACTTTTCCGGGTCTGGTAGAACCAAGATCGGTGCTAATACCAACCGTTGTTTCAATTCTTGGAAACTTTGTTCTCTTTTATCCGTCCAAACAAATTTCTCATTCTTTTGGGCCAACTGAGTCAGTGGCTTGGCTATCTTCGAAACATCTTTCACAAACTTGCGATAGTAGCCAGCTAATCCCAAGAAACTTCTCACTTAGTAACCGTTTGCGGCTGTTTCCATTGTACTACAACCTTAATTTTTTGAGGTCAACTGAAATTTGTTCTCCAGTCACCACATGTCTAAGAAAGATATTCTATCCAACCAAAAATCACATTTGGACAATTTGGCGTATAACTTATTTTCTCTCAAGGTTTGCAACGCCAACCGAAGATGTTCTTCATGTTGTTCCTTAGTCTTAGAATATATCAAGATATCATCTATGAAGACAATTATGCACTTATCCAGAAGTGGCTTGTAGACCCTGCTCATAAGATCCATAAATGCAGCTGGTGCATTGGTCAGTCCAAACGACATCACCAGAGCTCATAATGTCCATAACGAGTACGAATAGCCATCTTTGGTACGTCTTAGGCTTTATTCTTAACTGATGGTAACCGAGTGTAAATCAATGCGTGAAAATATGCACACTCCTTGTAGCTGATCAAACAGATCGTCAATTCTTGGTAGGGGATATCGATTCTTGATGGTCACCTTGTTTAACTCACGGTAATCGATACAAAACCTCATTGATCCATCCTTTTTCTTTACAAACAGGATAGGTGCGCCCCATGGCGATACACTTGGTCTTATGAACTTCTAATCCAAGAGCTCTTGTAGTTGAGTCTTTAGATCTTTTAACTCGGCTGGTGCCATCCGGTATGGTGCTTTGGATATCGGTTCAGTATTTGGGGCAAAGACAATCTCAAAATCAATTTCCCTCTTTGGTGGCAACCCAGGCAAAATCTCTGGAAACACATCCAAGTACTCGTTTACCACAGGTATATCCTTTTCCTCTCGAGTTTCCTCTTCATCTAAGACACCTTCGATAGACACTATCTCTTCATCCTCCATCATCAGTTCGAAAGAGTTTAATCCAAACTTTCTTGGAACTAGGGTTTCTCCTACGAACTCCACTTCTCCTCCCGATTGATCATAGAAATACACCATCCTCTTTTGGTAATTCACTATGGATTTTACCTTGTTTAACTAGTTCATGCCAAGGATAACTTCGTATTTGTTCATCTCCAATTATTATATGAAAAGGTTAAAAAGGAGAAAACAAAAGAAAGAACGCAATTAAAATGGATGAAATTAGTCAATTATCATGTAGTTTTTATCAAGTGGATACATGCCAAAAAACAAGAAAAGATTAAAAAGTCGAAGAGATCTAAGTGTTGCTATAAGGGAACTAAGGTTGAGAAAAACAAGTTTAGATTTGTCTAGAAAATTGAATTCTAAACCACTTACATGAGTGTCGGACATGAGTTATGTAATGGAACATAGGCTGGCATGTGTGTTGGATGTCGGGCCGTATGTTATAGATGCTGGGCCACAGCCCATTTATAGTGAGATAGCAACTTAAAATGAATAGCTAAGGCATGTGGTTATGTGTAGTTGCCACCTATCCAAATATTGTTACGTGGAATTTTTTTAGGGTATGTTTAGCTAACTTTTTTCGGCAGATACAGACAATTTTTTCAAACTTTTTTTAACAAATTGTTTATAAAAAAAAAATACAGATAAAAAGTTGGCAGTTTCTATGAAAAGATCAAATATAGATGCAAATTGGACATATTTACACATATCATTTCAATACAGATACAGATACAGATACAAATATAAATGAAAAACAGACCATCTAAACAAACCCTTAGTTGTAACCATTATCATATAAACTATACTATGATGAACAAAAAAAATCAATGAAAAACAAAGACATTATTTCCTCAAATTCTCTTGCATTTGAGAGTGTCTGAATTCAGACAATTGCGTAAATTTTATTACTTCATTTTCCTACAAATTACTGCCACACTTCAAGTGGTATCAAAGCCATTGAAGGGGTGGATGGTTAAGACTGGGGAAGCTGAAAAAATGGAGGATTCGCTGCGTTCAATGCTGAAAGAGCAGGAAGAGAAGTTGGTACACCGGTGATAAGTGTTTTAAGACCCTCATTATTTGCATTATTGAACATATTTTATATGCTATTTGAGTAAGTCATTAAAAAAGAACTTTTATTGGGTTAATTACTTGTTTCAGGGATGATTATGGAATAATGAAGCTTTTAAGAGATTCATCATGAAAGAAACCAAGTTACTGAAGGATTATGGAGCCTAGATGAAGTTACTGGTCATACACTAGTAATTAACACTACTAGTGCAGATTTGGAGGATAACTTGAAGAAAAAATCAGCTTTTTCAATGTACACGACCCAGGCTACACGGGTAGTGTAGGATGAGTAGTGTACACATGACAACAAAGGAAAATGCGCTGGAATTAAGTTGTACACGCCCCGAGCTACACGAGTCGTGTAGGGTACCCGTGTATATGCAATTTTGTATAAATACAGCCTTCTTTCATTGTTTGAAGAGGAGAGTCAGAGATCATTTTCTAACCCTAAGTTCGTCTTTTGGAGAGCTTTTCAAGGAGAATTGACGGCACAACCATCCGGAATCACAACAATTGTTTCAAGGGGGTTTTTGTTATTATGATTCATTTAAACTCTTCTAGATCTAGTTTTTTGTTTATCATATGGAAGAGTAGATTTGTTGCCCTAGGTTTTGTGAAACCCTAACTCATGTTCTGAATTGTTATCAATTGATGAAAGTTTTGATCTTGAATTCATTCATGTGATTTAATTGTCTTGTAATAATTTTCTGGCCAGGATTATTGCTTGTTTGATTCTTATTAGTTAGAAAGAGATTTCAACTAATAGGATAGATCTTACATGAATGATAAATTTGCATGTTTCACCTAGACATAGGGATTCGAATTTCTGCTATAAAGATTAAATCTTTATTTAGGGTTTGTGAGTTTTATGCAATTTTACATTGGCGTGAGTGAAGGAAGAGATTCCCATTTTCTCATGTAAAATTAGGAATCAATTGACTTGAAGAGAGTAATTGGTTTAATTTAGAAACCCTGCAGTTCAAGATTTGATTTTTCATCAGTTAATTTTATCATAAGTATTAAGGGTTAGGGTGGATCAAAACTAGGGGCATTGTTGTGAATTGAATTAAATTAAGGAAAGCTCTCATATTCTATAATTAGGGTTTGTCAATTATTAGCATAATTAGTCATTAGGGTTAATACAATCTTTTGATAATTTAGACTAGATAGTAGTGAAAGGGTATTACTAGTAATTGCCCATAGATCCTTAGGACGACATCCGAGTTAATTTATATACTACAAGATAGGTGCGCTGCCTTGTGTGGATTTGAATTAATTGGATTATAAATTTTATACTTGGTGATCATACACACATCAAAAGTTTTGGCGCCGTTGCCGGGGACTAGCAATATTAGGAAAGCCTTATTAGCTGCTAATTTAGTCATTTTTTTTATTTTTCTCTTCCTTAAAAAAAAAAAAAATACTGATCCACTCTTCATCTCTTGCAGTTTATGACAAGTAGTTCTTCATCGGAGAATTTTGAATTTGACCCTGAAATAGACCGGACATTTCACAGGAGGCAAAGAGAAGAAGAGCCAATCTAGAGACTTCGGAAACCATGGAAGGACAAAAATGAACTTGATCCAAATCAAGTTGGTGGGAATGAAGATAATCCACTTCAAGTTGCTGGAAATGAAGTGCATAGACCCATGTGGGACTTATTTATGCCCACTGTTGAAGGAGTCGCTCCACCTATTGCATGGCCTGCAATACAAGCGAATAATTTTGAGCTGAAGCCTGCTCTAATTCAGATGGTGCAGGTAAATCAATTTGGAGGAGGAGCTTCTGAAAATCCACATGATCATTGTCAAGATTTCTACAGATTTGTGCCACCGTTAAGAGTAATGGGGTATCCGATGATGCAATACGCCTTAGACTATTCCCTTTTTCTCTTAGGGATAAGGCAAGCAATTGGTTAAATTCACTACCCCCTCATTCCCTAACCAATTGGGATCAAGTGGCACGGAAATTTTTGGAGCAATTTTTCCCACCAAGCAAGACAATACAATTGAGAAATGATATACTCTCCTTTCGTCAGTATGAGGGTGAATCACTCTATGAAGTTTGGGAGAGGTTCAAGGAAATCCTTAGGCGTTGTCCTCACCATGGAATTTCTCTTCATGATCTGGTTAGAATTTTCTATTCCTCCCTTGGTGATCAATTGAAGATTATGATTGATGCAGTGGCTGGTGGAAGTCTAATGAAGAAAAGCGCTCCTGAGGCATATGATCTGATAGAAGATATGGCAAGAAACACATTTTGTTGGCATAGTAACAGGAATAAACCGAGGCAAGTAACTGCCAATCATGAGTCAGAAGCAGTTGCTCAACTTCAAGCACAAGTTGCATCACTTACAGCTCAAATGAGTAGGATGCAACCTATGTCAAATGCAGGACCAAGTCATATCCCAAATATGGATGCTTCACCTCAATGCAATTGTCCTACGGGTTTTTCAGATTTTCCTATGGGAGATTCTTATGTTCCTGGAGTTAGCTCAAGCATGGAGGGAGCGAATTTTGTGAACAAATTTGACAGAGGAACCGGGAACTATAATCCCTATAGCAATACATATAATCGAGGTTGGAGAGATCATCCAAATTTTTCTTGGAGCAACCAGAATGCACAAAGATCCAATTTTCCACCTGGGTTTCATAAGCCGCAGCAGCAACAATTACCAACGCATCAACAACTTCCTGCTCTTCCACCACCTGAGAAGAAGCAAAATGTGGAAGAACTTCTAACACAATTTATTCAGAGTTCTGATGCACGTCATCGAAATCAAGAAGCTTCTATTCACACTTTGGAGCAACAAATTGGCCAAATGGCGAAACTGCTTTCAGAAAGACAGCCAGGATCTCTTCCTGGGAATACTGAGCCTAATCCTAAGGAACAGGTGCAAGCCATTAATTTGAGAAGTGGTAAAGAAGTTCCGAGCAGAAGTGAGGAGGAGCCTGAGCAAAATGTGGAGAAGGAAGTTGACATGAATGAGAATTCTGAGAAGGGTACAGTTGAGCCAGAAAAGAAACAACCTCAAGCAGTTAAAGAATATGTACCTAAAATACCATATCCTGCTCGTCTTCATCAGAAAAAGGATAAAGAACAGTTTAACAAATTCTTGGATCTGTTCAAGCAGCTTCACATTAATCTTCCTTTTGTGGAAGCTCTTTCACAAATGCCCAGATATGCTAAGTTCCTTAAAGAACTTTTGTCTAACAAGAGGAAGTTGGAGGATGTCTCTACAATTGAAATAGGAGCAAATTGCTCCTCGATTATTCAGAACAAGTTACCTCCTAAGTTGAAAGATCCTGGAAGTTTCACTATTCCATGTGTTGTGGGGGAATTATCTGTTGATAAAGCATTGGCTGATCTTGGGGCAAGTATTAATCTCATGCCTTACTCCTTTTTCAAGAAATTAGGCCTTGAGGGCTTAACTGAACCCCGTCCCACTCGCATGAGTCTTCAGTTGGCTGATCGTTCTGTAAAAATTCCAAGGGGAATTATTGAAGACGTTCTAGTGAAAGTTGGAAACTTCATTTATCCTGTAGATTTTGTGATACTTGATGGATGAAGATAGGGATATACCCTTGATTCTGGGAAGACCTTTCTTAGCCACAGCAAGAGCAGTGATAGATGTTGAGGAAGGGAAGCTTACACTTAGAGTTGGGGACGAAGAATTGGTGGTAACAGTTTCTGCAGCATTAAAACATCCGATGGGATCTGCTGATTCCTGTTATTCAATTGATGTTGTGGATTCCTCAGTGTCTGATCACATTGAAGAAATTCTAAGCAGAGATGAAATGGAATTGAGTTTGACTCACGATGAAAAGAAAGAGACGACGAGCCCGAAGTAAGAGCTATTATAGCAGGATTGGATGCTACAGAGCAATTCATACCTCAGAATGGGTTTGAAGAATTGAAGAAGAACAATGAAGCACAACTGAAACCTTCGATTGAAGAACCACCGATGCTTGAATTGAAGCAGCTGCCAAATTTTCTTGAATATGCTTTCTTGGAGAAGGATTCTAAGCTGCCAGTGATCATTGCTTCAGACTTATCGGATGAACAGAAAGAGCAACTAATTTCGATCCTAAAAGCACACAAGCGAGCAATTGCTTGGAAGATCTCTGATATAAGAGGTGTTAATCCATCCTTCTGTACTCATAAAATTTTGTTAGAAGAAGGTTACAAGCCTGTTGTTCAACCCCAAAGAAGGCTAAACCCGAATATGAAGGATGTGGTTAAGAAGGAAGTTATAAAGCTACTTGATGCTGGGATGATATATCCTATATCTGATAGTTCTTGGGTTAGTCCAACACAAGTAGTACCCAAGAAAGGAGGGATGACTGTGGTCCCAAATGAGAAAAATGAACTCATTCCAATGAGAACTGTAACTGGATGGCGAGTTTGCATAGACTATAGAAGATTAAATGAAGCCACCAGAAAGGACCATTTCCCGCTGCCATTTATAGATCAGATGTTAGAGAGGCTTGCCGGACAGTTATCTTGATGGGATGTCCGGGTACTTCCAAATACCTATAGCTCCAGAGGATCAAGAGAAAACAACATTCACCTGTCCCTATGGCACTTATGCCTATAGGAGGATGCCCTTTGGGCTTTGTAATGCACCGGCTACATTTCAGCGGTGCATGTTAGCAATCTTTGATGATTTGGTGGAGAAAATTATGGAAGTATTTATGGATGATTTCTCGGTCTTTGGAAATTCATTTGGTGAATGCTTGGCTAACTTGGAGAAGGTTTTAATCCGTTGTGAAGAAACCAACCTGGTACTTAATTGGGAAAAATGCCATTTTATGTGCAAGGAAGGAATTGTGCTTGGGCACAAGGTTTCGGAGAAAGGGATTGAAGTTGATCGAGCAAAGATTGAAGTCATTGAACAACTTCCACCTCCAACTTCAGTGAAGGCCATTAGAAGTTTTTCTTGGACACGGTTTTTATCGACGATTCATTAAGGACTTCTCCAAGATAGCTCGCCCCATGACAAGGCTATTGGAGAAGGATGCTGCTTTTGATTTTAACCAAGAATGCCTTGATGCTTTCAATCTTTTGAAGGCAAAGTTGACAACAGCTCCAATCATGATAGTTCCTGATTGGAACCTTCCATTTGAACTAATGTGTGATGCGAGTGACTTTGCTGTGGGTGCTGTCCTTGGACAAAGACGTGAGAAACATTTCCGACCAATATACTACGCCAGTAAGACGCTCAACAGTGCTCAGGAGAATTATACCACAACAGAGAAGGAATTATTGGCGGTAGTATTTGCTTTCGACAAATTTCGATCTTATCTTGTTTTATCTAAAGTTGTTGTGTATACAGATCATTCTGCTTTGAAGTTTCTGTTGTCCAAAACTGATGCTAAACCTAGGTTGATCCGATGGATTTTGCTTTTACAAGAATTTGACCTAGAGATCCGTGATAAAAAGGGAGCAGAAAACTTAGCTGCAGATCATTTGTCAAGGTTGGAAAATCCGCAACAAGTGACCCTGATGAGGAAGACATTGATGACAACTTTCCTGAAGAAAGACTTCTTGCAGTTTGTGAGCGTTTGAGTAAATTACCATGGTTTGCTGATATTGCTAACTATCTTGCTGCAATCTCCCTGATGATTTAGATCGCCATGCTAAAAAGAAGTTTTTCTCTGATTTAAAACATTATTATTGGGAGGATCCTTTTCTTTTCAGGGTTTGTGCAGATCAAATCATAAGACGATGTGTGACTCATGAGGAAGGTTGGAAGATTCTATTTGACTGCCATTCAGGCCCTACTGGGGGACATTATATGCCAATCGGACAGCGCATAAAGTTATGGAGGTAGGTTTTTATTGGCCTTCAATTTTTAAAGATGCTCACCGTTTTGTTCTTTCTTGTGATAGATGCCAGAGAATAGGAAATACATCTAGACGGGATGAAATGCCTCAGAATTATATCTTGGCATGTGAAGTATTTGATCTTTGGGGCATTGATTTTGTTGGACCGCTTCCACATCTTTCGGGAATAAATACATACTAGTGGCAGTGGACTACGTTTCCAAATGGGTGGAAGCTCAAGCTTTACCCACCAATGATGCCCATGATAGTATGTAAATTCTTGAAAAAGCTGTTTTCAAGGTTTGGATTTCCTAGAGCTATTATTAGTGACAGAGGAACACATTTCTGTAATTCTCAACTAGAAAAAGTTTTGAGGAGATATGGGGTTACTCATCGAATAGCCACACCTTACCATCCTCAGACAAGCGGTCAAGTTGAAGTGTCAAATCGAGAGTTGAAAAGGATCCTTGAAAAGACGGTTAGTCATCACAGAAGAGATTGGGCTGAGAAACTCGATGATGCCTTGTGGGCGTACAGGACTGCTTACAAAACACCTTTGGGGACGACTCCCTATAGATTGGTGTATGGGAAAGCGTGCCACCTTCCGGTGGAAATTGAACATAAGGCGTATTGGGCAATCAAGCAAGTGAACTTTGATTTAGGTTCATCGGGACTCAAAAGGAAATTTCAGTTGAATGAATTAGATGAATGGAGGATGACTGCATATGAAAATATGAAACTTTACAAGGAAAAAACGAAACGATTTCATGATGCACACATTCGTCATCCAAAGAAGTTCAAGGTAGGGGATCAAGTGCTTTTATTTAACTCCCGGTTGAAGCTTTTCCCGGGCAAGTTGAAATCGAGATGGTCCGGGCCTTTTCTGGTAAAGCAAATTTTTCCACATGGTGCTGTGGAGTTGGAGCATCCTGAGCAAGGCACGTTTAAGGTGAATGGCCAAAGAATCAAATTGTACTTAGGAGGAGGAGCAGAAAACGAGGACCGGGAGGAGTTTAAACTCCATCCACCGGATAATTAGCTTTGAAGAGCTTGAGAACGTCGAGCCAACGACGTTAAACAACAGCGCTTCTTGGGAGGCAACCCATGTCTGACTTTGATAGGTAAGTTTTTCTTTTTCTCATTTTTTCTATCCTAACATCCCGATTTTGCAGATTGTTGAGCCATAGTCGAATGAGATACTTGAGTTTTCATGCTAAGTGTGGGGAAAATCATAACAAGGAAGGTAAAGAGGAGGATTTCAAACCGCTAAGTGTTCTAGGTAAGTATTTATCATATGTATTATTTTAAACCTTTGACACTTAGGATCATTCATAAAAAAAAAAAAAAAAAAAATTTGACTCCCAGTGTACACTACCATAGTACACGACCAGTGTACTAGAGTAGTGTAGGAATTCTAGCTACTGTGCCTTCATGAGTCATAGTACACGACCAGTGTACTAGACTAGTGTATGAATTCTAGCTACTGTGCTTTCACGAATCATTCTACACTACTCGTGTATTAGGGTAGTGTACGTTTGTAGCTACTGTAAAGTCATGAGTCAATGTACACGACTCGTGTACACTGCCGTGTTTAAATCAAGCAAGCTGTGGAGTCATGAGTCGTTCTACACGACTCATGTAGGAGGCAGTGTACAAAAATGAGCAACCTGAGGAGTCACGAGTCGCTCTACACGACTCGTGTAGGAGGGCGTGTATGTTCACTTTGCTGCTGAGGAGTCACGAGTCAAGCTACAGGCCGTGTAGCACGGGTCGTGTACACCTCCATTCCTTGCATTTCGCGCACGGTATTAATCTTTCACTCCATTACATTTCCCACTCCTACACACACGACACAACACTACACTCCTCTCACTCCATTACACAATCACCCATTACACAACCACACCATTACACATCAAGGACTCACGATCGGGATCACCATCATCAACGTAAGGTATGATTTAACTTCTTCCTATTCCTCATTGCATGTTCTTTATTAGTTCATTTAGCTATGCGAAAGTTGTGGAGTTTTGGAGATTTGCGAAGTTGTGACAAATATGGGTGAAGCATGATGTTTGTGTTGGTGGATGCGTGTTGTTGATGATCATCTTTGAAATGCTAGTTATGTTTTCCTTTGCTCTAATCATGCATGGTTTTCACGCACAAATTGCATTTCTAGGGTTCATGTGAGATTTTTAATTGGAAAGAAAAATTGGGGTTTTGTGTTTTTAGTGCAATTACATCATTCTAATATACAATGCACATGTTAAATTGGAGAAATCTTGCTAGGTCATCCTAATCGCAATTCTAGGGTTTGTTTTGTGCGAAAATTGGGATTTGAAGGAAAATTGGTTGAAATTTTGGTAATTGAAGTTGGTTTATTGTTTTTAGTGACAACCATGATTTTACACGAGTTTTACACGAGTGATTTTCCCGCGTTCGTGTTGATTTTAAAATTTTACAAATTTTTTTTTGGTTGTACACTACCCCTACACTAGTCGTGTACAATGACTAGTGTACACAGCTTCAATGCAACTTTCGCACACTTGTTCCGCTTTGTTCTCCTTGTTTTAATATTGCTTCTCATGATCTATATGACTTCTTGTGCAACAATTTTGAGTTTTGTATCTCTTTTTAACTAAAATTTGTTCTCTATTTGTATGTAGGATGGCAAGAACAAAAGAAGTAGTAAGAAGTCTAAATCCTCTCAATCTACATCAACACCACCTTCAAAGAAAAGAAAAGTCTCACAAGCTAAAAAGGCTAGTCCACTATTGTCTGATCAACTGTGGAGCAAGGCTAGGAAAACTAGGTTGGACAAGAAGCCTTTTGGAGCTCACAAGTATGTAAATTGGGTCATGCTTGATGAATATGGTAAGGAGCAACGGATTCGTGAGCTCTTGTCTTTGGGACCATGGGAGGAACTGTTTGCTATTAGGACTCCTGCTTATAGGAGTATCACTTTGGAGGTGCTTACAACTATAAGACATGAGGAGGAGGGATAGATCCATCGATGAAGATATGTTGTCATTTCAAGCTTTTGGGAAAGTGTAAGATTACTTTACTCAGTTCTGTCAGTATATGGGTTTGTACACTCAAGAGGAAATTACATCATCTGAGTTTCATTCTTTACCAGTGGGTCTACCCCGAACAGTGGAGCCCCAAGATTACTGGCAGGAGTTGTGTGATTGCGCTATTCGGTATAAGCCATCTAGATCTAAAGCGTCTGCCATGGTAGTGATGATTACAAGATTATTCACCACCTTTTATCTCATACGATTGGGGCCAGAAAAGTAGTAACGGAGTGGTGAATAACTTTGAGCTGAGCTATTTATATAGCATTGATAAGAGACGCAAGATCAATGTTGGGATTGAATTAGCACTTTTTATTCGGCAAGCTACGGACACCCGGACGAAGGGAATTTTTGTGGAGGTTATATCACTAAGCTGCTCATGGGGATGGAGATTTGGAGGACCCATCACTACTGATGTTAAGGTGATATTAAACCTGTTCTGGATGGGCCCTTCAGACATTGGGGATTAAGAAGATATATATGGGCAGAGTTCTTTCTAGAATATACTAAACCTCCTCGACACGAGCGATCCAGCTGGATCTTTAGGGGATCATTGGTGGGTCTGATATGTGTTGTAAACGAGTTCGAGCGGCGGAGAGACGGCATGAGAAAAGAAAGATTAAAGAATAAGAAATTTAGGAAAGCCGTTTGGAGTTTTCTCCAAACACTTGCTGGGTGTTTCTCCCCACCACTAGGAATCTACCGACTTATGAGTCCTCACCTGAGAGGATTATTCTGAGGAAACTCACAACCTAGGGTGTATCAAAGGAAGGGAAAAGCTCAATTGTTGAGCAATTACTTTGAAGAAGGAAGCGGTTGCTACTTCTGATAATGAGGAGGAAATGATGATGATAATGAGG